>JARFTM010000011.1:0-355262 GCA_030278935.1 Trichoderma polysporum
TTAAAAAAAAAAAAAAAAAAAAAAAAAAAAAGAAAAAAAGTGCCGTCAGAGCAGGGCCGGGCTGAGTGTCCCAGTAAAAGTGGTGGTGGCAGTGGTGGTGTGTACAGTAGTAAGTATAAGTGCGAAAGAGAAAGACCCGTCACTAAGAGGGGTGGAGCTTGAGTTGGACGCCTATAAGCTAGACACACAAACACAATAACACACACACGCCCAGCAGAGGCAGAAAAAATAAATAGAGAGACCCTCTCGCAGCTTTTTAGCTGTGACGAAGACGGATGGCCAAGAGCTGAGGAGAGTGGGGGGGAGGGTGCAGAGGGTGTGTTGAGAACGCAATTCAGAAGAGATGAAGGATCAGAAGAGAAGAAGGGAAAATAAGAAGATGGCAGAAAACAGAGGCCAGTCAGCTGGAAATAGAGATCAAAGGGACAAAAGGGGGCAAGGGGAGGAGGCAAAGAGGGAATAAATGGCCCAGGGAAAAAGCAGGATAATACTGCTGTCATTAGTGAGGGAAGAGCCAGGCGGACTTGGACAAGACGAGAGTACAAGCAAGTACCTTGGAAGGGTCCAGTCCAGAGGGTGGGGATCGTACCGACAGAGCAGGTACTGTACTATTGCTGTGCCGCAGCGCCAGCGCAAGTACCGGTACAGGCCTGGCGCCGGAGCATTACGGAGCGCAGGGCCTGTTGCGCGCCTGTAGCAGTACCCGGAGCTGTAGCCGGCGCCGTATCTGTCATGCGTGTTGGTAGGTGTACATGTCGGGCAAATGTAGGTGTACAAAGAACCTGGGAAAAGGCCAGGCAAGTTCCGGTATGGAGGGTGCTAGCCTGGAGGGTGCTTCTAGGACGCCTGTAGGGGCCTGTGAGTGGTGCTGGAAACTGCGCTGCGGCAAATGAAGGAGGCTCCGGGGACTCCAGCGGGTGACAAAGCACAGAGCTTCAATAGCCTGGAAAAAAAAAGAAAAAAAAATTGGTCGGTGGGAACGCTGAGACGTTTACGTTTTCCTGCTAGCATCGAATCGTAATACTAGCACCCAACTACTAGTACTATACTTCGTACATGTACTCGCACCAGCACAACATGAAGGCTCAGGTACTCGTAGGGTTTAGTAATGGGCACTAGGCCGCTTCTCGGGAGTCTTTCCCGGCCCAAGTTCTCCATACTTGTATGATACTCGGAATGGGTTCTCCTTATGCCGACGGCATAGGCGATAAGATGGAATTCCAATTGATTTGATGCCCTCCAGCCAGTGTGCTAGGCCGCTATAGTAGCTGAGTGCGGAGAAGTGCCTGTAGCAGCAATGGCACTGGGCGATTGCTGCGGCTGCAGCGGCCTGCAGCAAGTGAGATACCGAAAAGGATAATATACAGTAGTAGCTCATGTGCAGGTGGTGTATCCCGTACTGCTCGTATGCACAAGCAATAAAAAGGACCGCCTACGAAGCACTAGATTAGTTCCTAACAGCACAGTATAGATGCCATGTACAGGTATGTCGCGCGCGCGTGCTTAGAAGCCGGCCAGACTTGTGTCGGTTCAACAGAAGGGTAAAAATTTCCCCTCCTCCACTTCCACTGCGGGACCAATTCTCCTCCTCTTCGCCGCTCCGCAGAGCTAAACGGAAAGCAGCTATTGATTCGCACAAGGTAAAAAAAAATAAGAAATCAACTGGCGGCGGGCAGAAAGCAGCCGGGGAAAAGGGCCAGCTTGCGAATGCAAATGGGCAGCAGGCGAGGTGGTATGCGTGTGGAGGGGATGGAGTAGTGAGCGGTACTCCGTAGTGCTTGTACATACAGTACATATGGCTGGGTCATCCCAGTATTTGGTACTGCCACTCACTGTCAGATGTACGGAGCATACAGTAGTAGCAGTGGGATGGTCGAATGTGCATGTACAGTACTTTAGCACTATTTCTCTCTAGATAATACACTGAATTGCATATGGCAAACCACATTTCATTTCATTTTCATTTTATTTTATTCTCTCCTCGTCCTCACCCTTACCGTAGCATTTCGTTACCAGAGGGGGGGATTGCTCTCGATACAGAGACGGTGTGGGCGTGTGAAACGCTGCAGACGCAGACAAGAACATGCCGAGGCGCGCTAAAACAAAAGAAAATTCGATTTGGAAAAAAAAAATCAAATCCTAACAGAAAAAAGTCCTCAGTCTTGCCCTTTTGGGAGATCATGGCGGCGCTGGCTGGCTGGCGGCCGCCAACAACCGTCCAGGGTGCAGGGCCACAAGGGCGTGTACCAGTACGAGGACGTGGGTACCTGCCAGTGCGTATTTCATTGGCGAGGATTACGGAGCAGCATTTCGAATTGATCAAATGTCTGTTTGATTTGATTATTGGGCACTGGCACTGGCTGGAGGGTTCTGGACATGTGCCCAGCAGCAGTGGTGCTACGAGGACTAAGGCACGCGTGCATTGCATCAACTGGATTAGATTAGCTCTGGCTCTGGCTCTGGCTCTGGCTCTGGCTCTGGCTCTGGCTCTGGCTCTGGCTCTGGCTCTGGCTCTCCGACTCGGGCACTGGCACTGTCACTGGCACTGGTATTACTGCTACTACTACTAGTATTACTCCGTACTAACGGTAGTCGTACTATATTTGCTGGTGCGGGACGGCAAGGTGGCAGTGGCAGTCGTCTCACCATGCTTACGAAGTGCCTTAACTATGCTGATGAGATGCTGATGCCATGCTCGATCCGGCGGTGGCCATCAAATCGCTCAGTGGCTGCGCCGGTGGAGTGAGACATGGCTTGGGGGAGCTGGAAAAGCCACTGACAAGGGATGGCCGCTACAGGTCGTCCTTCGTCAAGCATAATGAGGTCAGTCGGGCGATGCTAGGCGATGCTGGGCAGTTCTAGGCAATGAATAATCAATCCATACTTGCGCTCCGCAGCTAACTACTAGTATTCCATGTTGCTGTCAGGGCGGTGACCGTCGTATTGTCTTTAATGCCTTTTGAGGGTGCGAAGTACCTAGTAGTACTCAGTACCAACCCTTTTACCAGGCACAAAGGGGGGGGGTGCTACCCTACATGTGTAAAATTAGATCGATCTGAAATGTTTAATCAACACCCTGCGATAATACAATAGAGCCTTTTCGGACATAATTTTCTCTTTCTTGCTGATTCTTTGGATTATCTTACTTGATGAATTGGTCCCTTGCACTCGAGTTAACCACAATTGATGATTGCAGCATGCCGTACCAGCCATTCTCACTCAGCCGCTCTTACACACACTGCAGAGAACCCTAGGGCTTCGGGACAATCTCATCATTCTTCCATGTAATATACCTGGTAAGTACCGGTACCAAGTCAGCCCTGAGGATGGGTCCTCGCCAGCCCGCTAGTAAGGTGCTCATACGATATACTAGGTAGTCTTGGTATGTAGTATACAAGCATGCTAACATGACGCAGAAAACGACACACAACAGGACAGCACATTGTTAGACATTGCCTCAAAACAACGATAGTCGCAGTAGCACCCGAGTGCCAAGAACTCCCGGAATGTTTGTAGCCTTGTACGAAGTGCTGTATGATGATGGCAACTCCCCGAGCGAGTAGATAGATACAGTCCCTTGGTAATTTCTCGGGGTCCTCCTCTGCATCCCGCACATGCTTCTTGGCACGCCAGCTATGTTGCATTCGGTGCCCACAGCCCGAGACGCTGCTTGCATACCGCCCTTTATCGCCCGCCGCCGAGGTTGAGTAATGGACAGGCAAGAAAAGCCACTGGATCAATTGCTAATCGGGAGTCATACCCCGTCAAATCAACAGGCTACGATAAGCATACAAAGCATCTCACAGCCCTACATATAGATTTTATGACTGCCGACGGCAGCATGCGCTCCGTGTCATGTCAGTGCCAGTCCTGTCAGATACAGAGAGATAGATAGATGTATGAGCTCGCAGGACCTTTCATCCCATTCCTCCTAACCCCTACTTCGTACTGGTGCGCATCCATCAAAAAGCACGGACGACAGATGACTCCTTCGGCGAGAAACAATTTTTTTTTTTTTAACCAACTATACTAGCAATACACAGCCAGCCTGTACGTAAGTTGTTTGTCAAGAATCTCAGGAAGCCAAGAAAGCCAAGAAAAACAGCTCTTACACGGGCCGTCAAATCTCGGTCGACGTGCGCCCAGCCCGCCAAGACGGCAGTCGGGAAAGTAGCCAAGCCCACGGGTCGTGGCAGTGTTTATTTTAGACTTTAAACTTACAGTTATATCTGGCATGTTAAAAAAAAATGACTTGAAACCTCTCTATCTCTCTCTCTCTCATTCAGATGGAAAATACCGCTTTAGGTTTACGACATCGATCGAGGCTTTGTCTCAGCCTCGTTTTGCCCTCCTTGGCGATTTATTGCCTCCTCCATTGGCGCCTCTTACTCGATGAGGAGGGGGCAGTTACTTGGAGATTCTTTTTAGCCAAAGTCGCGGTACATGTACTTTCAAGAGGTACTGCTACATGCGCGTACCGGTTCCAGGCCCGTGGACCCCGAAAGGCCAACTTCAGGCGCCATCATCGTTCACATCCGCCTACCCACTATTATAATGCCGTCTCTGAAAGAAGACTCATTCGCTCGACTCACAGCTTGAGTTAAAAAGAAAAAAAAAAGCAAGCCCCCCCGCAAACTTGTTCTGCATGCTCGTACGACCCAACTGCAACTCTGCATGGGGACCATTCCAATGCCAGCTTCCTGTCGGCCCTTTGACTCCATCGATCGCTCATGGTTTGCTGCACCCCGAGATGAGGAGAAGGGGGCATGAAAAAGATAAAAAGGATACAGAAAGAAGAGGCCAATAACGAGCCGCTAGAATGATTTTGGTAGTATATAGGCCTAAATGTCGTAAGCAGATCCGCCATTATGCGTTCCTTAGCTAAAGGACGAGAGTGCTACTTTGTACGAACTAGTAGTGGTAGTAAGTACTCCGGGGGATTGAATGATTATGAAGAGCATCACGAAGCGGTATGTAATCCTACCCCGAACCATTTCGGAACACATACGCGTTCATCTATCCCAAATTAACTGGCCATGTATCAATCTACTTCGTACTTTGCAGTTAAATTAATTGCCTCGACACCCAATCCGGGCCACTACAGGCAATTGAATAAGGTAGGCCCTGATTAGCCGCAATATAGTCTAGATACGCCCTGCAGACGAAATCTCATCCATCTCAATCAACCCCCCCTCGGCATAATTTGTTACTTCGTACGATGTACTTCGTACTCTCTTTGACTTATTAACCCAAAGTCTAACACGCTCACGCTCACCTCTTTTTCTGACTCTTACTCGCATGAGCCCACGCTCACCCATGTCGACCCTGCAGCCCTCCCTCTGACTCTCGTCTTTCTTTCCTTTCATGGCTTGTGATGAATGATGGGGGTGTTACATGCATGGTGCAGGGAGAGAGAGACGCAAGGACGCACTCCAACGTGCAGCATTCCCCTCTCGTCTTCTTTGTTGGATAGTTATGTACCACAACTAGCTACATTATCTCTACTAGAATTGGGAAATCAATACATAAATACCCGACTGTATCTGGTAAGTACGCATGCAGAGTGGCCATCCAGCACCTGTGATATTTCTAGCTATGTCTGATACTTTCTTTTTTAATTCCTGATACCTCTTGCTATCTAATCCTACTACTTATTACTATCCGCTATTCGCTGCTATTCGCTGCTATTCGCTACTATATTCGGCCACTTACTGCTAGTTTTTTCTTTTTTTTCTTTTTCAATATTAGAAATAATAATATCATATATTACAATTCCATTTCAAAACACATGTACTTCCCTTTCTCTCTCTCTAAATATGGGGGTCCTGGATAGTCACTCCCCCCAAAAAGGACGCTATTCCTGCACCTAAACCTATCTCCGCGACCCATCCCGCCCAACTGCTTCCCCCAGGCGGCCTCCAATGCCATACAAAAAAAAAAAAAAGAAAGGACAGCTACTGGCGGACAAAGCAAAAAACCCGAGATTTGTAAATCCCCCCTCTCCCCTCTTTCCCGCCCCCAAAATTCTACAATGAAGTCATTTCACATAATCGTTGCTCCGTACATACACGTATTTTCTTCCCTTTCTCCCTCCCTTTTTACTTCCCACACCCCGAGTTTGTGCCAGATGCCGAGGGCCAAGACCAATGCCAAGACTCCCAAGAAATTAAAGATATCCTTACTAAACAACTATAGTATTATGTACTACGGAGTAGCAGTAAATGATTAATACTACTTCTAGTAGTATGTACTCCGGAGTACATGCCCAAATATTGAAAGCCTAAAATGGCCCACAACTCCTCCATCCCTCCCTTGTTGATCAGGACAGGACAAAGAAGACAGTTGCCAAAAGCGTCCCTAATATGATCTCATAGGTCAGATAAACCACCCGGCTCAACCATCTCCCCATCTTATGGCACAGCCTGCCACGCCGCCTCTTGGCCACTCCGGATCACAAATCCACCCAAAAACAAACAAACAGATAGACTATTCTTATTCAAGCTATTCCGCAGTCATGTTGGAATCTGTCTCAAGTAAGACACAGCTAGAATCCCCCGTCGCTTCTCTCCACTACCCCGACCGACCGCCACGCACATAGAAATCGCCAGGGATAAACAGCCCGCCGCTCACTCGCCGTAACATGGGAACTGCGGATCTAAGCGGCTGAGTGAGTCGATGCTGAGCTGTCAGCTCCTCCATTGTCGATCTGCGTGTTTTTTCCCATCCCCCCCCAAAGGCTCCTTTCTTCCCTGCCCGTTTTCGTTCCTCTCCTGATGTCACAATCTAGTAAGCCAAAAAGGACGACAGGAAAAGAAGGCAGCAAAGAGGAAATGATATGAAATCTTTCGCCCCTCTTGCCCCTTTGATCCTGCATTCCCGCTCCTCCGATACAACCTCCATCAAAGCGTTTCTTTCTCTTCTTGTGCCCGGCTGCTGAGGCTCGTGCGATGCCTCTCGCATCTCAGTGGCTCTTCAATCATCGCCCGTGGCTTGCGTTCAGATAACACAGACCAAAGGTCCCCCCGGAATCTCTTCCTGTTGGGAACTTCAGGCGTGAGAGGGGTCTTGACGCAAGTATAGGCGCCATGGGATCACCGACCATCCCACCACATAGCTCGAACCCCCCCGGCATGTAAACTTAGACACCGGTTCTTGGCTCTGATAGCCGATACGGCGCGTCTGTTCCCGCCGGCTATCGCGACTTGGTGCGCGGCCTCAAAGCTACAATGCCATCCAACCATGAATGCGCCCGTGTTTCTTATCCCTTGGTTCTAGACTTTGCAGACTTCAGCCTGTGCATCTCGGGCATACTCTCTCAGCACAAACCCTCCATCTTCGTTCATCTAACACATGGCCCGAGCTCTCCCTCCCCCGATACCCAGCCCGTCCCGACCAGGCAGGGAACGCGGGTAGGGAGATTCTGTGTCAGGGGTCTGCGTGGGTGATAACGCGCCTCGAAAGCCTCGTAGCCAACAGCTTGCCTGCTCGTCCTTCATATGCATCTCATATCACGCCGTGAGACATTTTCTTCTAGATTTAGCAGCTCCCTGGCATGCAATGCCTACCCGAGCCGCAAGGGTTGATTGGCGTATGAGGTACGGAGTAATGGTTCCCTATGGCTGGGGGGGGGGGATTTTTTTTTTAACATTTCATGCTGCTGCGTGTGGTGCTTCCCTAAATCGATTCCCTAAATCTCCTTCCGTACATGTGCATCGTACCGAATGACATGGGTCACAGTTCATTCGTCGTCTTTTTCTTTACCCATTACTCATACCATCGCCCGCAATTGTCACTGCTGTGGTAATGCAGTAACGGTCTCACCGACCGTTCTAGGAATCACTAACGTCGTGTTCCCCCTACGTCCTTAGCTCACCAAACGTTGTTGCCTTCTTGGTATGCTCGAAGCGGTGAGCATATTCTCACTATTGGCAGCGGAGATTGCTTTCTCCACAGAATTAACGGAAATGACAATCTCAGCAATAATCTCAGCCTACATCATGATAATGCATCTTGAGTAGTGTAGGAGTACAGCAGCGTAGTATCCGATTGGAGACAGTTGCACACGAGCCCGTTTCACGGCTTTCTGTTGGACGCCCCTTAAACGTCGCCTCATGGGCAAAATACCTATGTGTACTTTGTACTTTGATAAGGGGTTTACTTGTTAGAAGAGAGGTTAGTGATGCTTCGTATTTGGTGTCTTATTATCCCGGAATATTTTCTTGTAAGTGTTCACAATTGGACAATCTGGCGGAAGAAGGCCGAGTAGAAATAGGATAGGCGCTGGTTTGAGACAGCAGCCGGTTAATTTTGGTCTCTTGTCTTGCTGCTATTCTCGGACGTATCCGAAACTCTAACTTTGGACACGAGATCGGCTAGTTTATTGCCTGGATGGAGAGGTGAAGGGTCTAGAAGCTGTTTGGAATTCTCCACGACAGACTTGAGAGGAGATAGTGAGACCGTAGCCTCATCTACCAAATTCTCTAGTTTTTTGAAGTAGTCTTTCTCCTTGATGTGTTTCGTCAGATACATAACAGGATTGCTTGACTGGTTCTGCTTCATCCGCTCATTTATGGCTTCCTCGTAGGCTCGGTCATACACGTTGAAGTCGACCGCCGTAGGAGAGTCTGACACAACATCAGGTGTCTTCTCATCGGCGACAAAAGCATCCCTTGCTCCCATGCCGATGCCTAGGAATAATGGCTCTTGGTCGCTAATGTCGTGTGCGTGACCTTTAGTCTTTTCTTCTTCGACCTCGGGTGCAAGAAGTATTGTCTTTTGCTGGGCGATTAGTGTCGCTATGTCGGCGACTGATGCGATAGCCTTCGGTGGTTTGCGCGCCTCGTTTTCTTTTGGAGCTTCTTCTGGCTGGGCGGTGCCTTTCTTGCGGGCACGAGCCAATGAACACTTAAATCGATGGATTGCCTTCATTACACATAGCAGATGGTTCATCTTTCTTGTAAAAGCGCGGCTAAGCTCCAGCTCATTCGGCGGCTCTATAGGATTTGAGCAGTTCTCTTCTGCCGATAGTAGAGCATCAGTCCCTTCTTTAGTTACCCAGGGATGTTCCTGTAGCAATTAGTCAGTATACCGATCGTCTTCAATGGCTACCAGAGTTGGCCATTACTCACTCGAAGCTCAGCCATGGTAATTCGTGTTTCCGGGTTCTTGTCTAGCAATCTGCTCATCAGATCGACAAATATCGGATTTTCGTCTTCTGGTAATTCCGGTTCCTCTGCCTTAATGGCCTCGTAAATCTCAAGTATGGCCTCCTTGTTGAACGGTATTTTGCCATATTTGAGACAATAGAGCGTGATTCCCATGGACCAAATATCTGCAGCCGTTCCAGAAACTTCATTATGCCTGGTGCACAGCTCAGGAGGCAAGAAGGCAGGAGATCCGGCGGATTTAGACGTCCTCATATTATTTGGCTTTGAGAACATTTCTGAAACTCCAAAGTCCACAACTTTTAGACAGTCGTCTTCTGATAGTAGGAGATTATCTGGTTTGATATCACGGTGAATAACACCTTGAGCATGTACTATTAACACGTTAGCAATGGCAATGAAATCAAGATGTAGTTGCGAGTATGCCTTACGGTACTCAATCCCCAAGATCAAATCTCGAAACCAAAATCTACACTCCTCATCGGGATACGGGTCTGCTTGCTCGCCTAGCCCGACTTTCATAATGACCCCTTTCTTGCACATCTCCATCACTATGTACAGGGAATCTTCATCCGGATCATCGAGCACTTCGATAAGCTGGGCCAAGTTAGGGTGATTGAGTTTCTTCATAATGGCAATCTCTTCTCGAATGTAGAATAAAGCATCGCTTCTCTCATTGTCCCGCAGTCCATTTAGACGTGGAGATATGGCGCCCCCTCTCCCAGGCATACGTCTTGATGGTCCTCCAGGACCTTGACGCATGGCTATGGACTGGGCACGCCGCCGTAGACGCGCCTTGGAGAATTCTTTAACAGCCTGTAGATCTCGACGTAAGCAAGAACCCTAAAGGGAAAAAAAGTAAGAGATCACGGCAGGAAAACCCACATATTCATTTCCATACTGATCTGTCGCGAGATGAACAGAGCCGTAAGAGCCTCGACCAATTTCATCCTGAATCACATACTGATTGATTCTATGGTGAGTTCGACCATCTGTTTCATCGTTGGAGAACTCGACATGCGCGTCCAAAGTTTCCTACCAGAGAGATTAGCTCACGGGTAACACGGTTAGAGGCCTTAATCTGAAAAGCAGCTAACCTTGATCTCGCGATGAGCGCTGGGAGTCCGCTTATGCTGTCTGATAGGGCTTGCGAAACCTTGTAAACGAACCGGCTCAGATCTAGAGTAGAGAAATGATCAGCACTCGGCTCAGCCACGTAGAGATAAAACCAGGCTGTTTTCCTTCTACCTCTTTCCTTTTTGGAAGAGCAACAGCCAGCACCACGTCCAGAATAAAGCAGGCTACTTACATGGCAGACGCCAAAGAGGGTCGAGAATCGTCCGACAAATCATCGCGGCCGTTGACGATGAGTCTAGGCGACTGAAGACCAGACAGAGGCGCGGATTTCGAGCCACGAGGTGACTGGGGAGGCGTCTCCATGATGGCCGTTTGCTATGCGCAACTCGCAGCTGAGGCTCGAGAAGACGAATAGCTATGAGATTTCGTGTCGCGTGCGCCTCAAGGGTTGTCTGGAAGATTTTTAGAGGCTCACGCCAGGCGAAATCTAGGTAAGGGGAAGAGCCAGCAATACACTGAGCTTCTCAGTTCAGGTCGCAAAGCTAGAAGTTCGCCAGGGCTGTTAAATAAGTCGTGAGGCTGAAAACAAGTCAGACGCTCTGAGCCAACCATTGGAGGGGTAGAAACGGTACATGTACTCCGTAGCTGAGTTGGCATCCCCCTTCAAGCGGGACACTGGAGCTAGAGCGTCAAATGCCTGTACTTTATTGGTACGTGCTGAAGCATCGCCTCAACCCGCTGCTGACTGTGTCTTCAAATAGTATCTGGCTGATACGCGTGATTATCCAGTCTTGAAAAATTTCAAGATCATGGTTTATCTCCAGATTTGACATGAGCCTTTATATCGGATCACATGTAAACTATAAGTAAACTATAAGTAAACTATAAGTAGACAAGAGTCTTATTGACCATACCTACTTCGGATCCAATGTTAGCGTATCCAGGCCTCCTGGCAGTGAACCGCATTGTTTTAAATCTCTTAAGAATTATAATTCTATTTTCACATGTTTCTCTTTATGGCTATTGAGACTAGTCCACTGTTGATAATTTTATACGCTCACCGCACGGCGTAATAGTATAATATATATAGTAGTATAAAATGCTCTGATGAAGCTTCATGGAGATCAAGTACATTGCGATTTGGAGGTCGTCAAAGGCAAGCTCTGCCCGCTATTAGTGACCCTTTGTAGTGGGCTCCCTACAGGCCATCATGCCCCGCCAATCCCCCCTAATCCGCGGGGACGCTTGTTAGCTCCAGGTCAACTTGTCGCTGGATTAGATAACCGAGGCGGAATGCCCCCCTTTGATCGCCGACACACACCTCACAACATCCAACTACCACTTCTTGACGGAGCTTGCTCATCCTGTGACGACGATAGCGTCCCCTTTGAACTAGGTCAAAGATCTGTCGCGTCTAGTGTTTGAGCACTCCTCTTGAGTCGCGGATATCGTCGCCTGCGGACGTCCCAGCCAGATACATATTGCACGCGCAAGCTGTTCACGATGGTTGTCTACGGATTCTACATCTTCGACCGCCACAGTAGGTCACCCAGAGCTCTTCCGAATTGCGCCCACCGCCTCTCCCTAAGCAAATAGCCTCTGCACATGTCTCCTCTCTATGCCATCGATTCTGATCTGCTGCCCCAGCCGAATGCGTCTACGTCAAGTCATGGATGCCGGCAACAACCACCGGAGCCGCGCCCGTCTTATCCGCCAACTCAGATAATGCGAAGCTCGTCTTCGGAACCGTCTTTTCTCTCCGCAACATGGCCCGCAAGCTTGGCGGCGACGACGACGCGTTTATCAGTTACCGAACGGGCCAGTACAAGCTGCATTTCTACGAGACGCCCGCCAACCTGCGGTTCGTCATGATAACGGATACGGGGTCAGCAAGCATGCGGAATGTGTTGCATCAGATATATATTAACCTATGGGTGGAGTATGGTAAGTTGCTTGCGATTTCATTTCGAAACACTTGAGCACGAGTGGCTAATTTGCGTTGAATATAAAAGTTGTCAAGAACCCGCTTGCCCCCGTCGAACACAAGGGTGGCGCAGGTATCAATAACGAGCTCTTCGAACGAGGACTGGATCAGTTCATAAGGGGCATGATGTGAATGCACGAGATACTATTAAGCTTTACGAGTGGATTGAGATATTCAAAAGTGGAAACCTAAAAAGCAGCAACGGCGATGACGACCTTTCTCTGATGCTCATGGAAGGGGCGCTCTCATACGCTGCTTTGTCCCACAGCTGTCTCGTAGCTGGGACACTACAGATTCTGGCTACTTGGCATTAGCAGAGCCGCAAGAGGAGGTACAAACGACGGGCCGGCTGCAGAGATGGGTCATTCAAGAACCCCCGTTGACGGCTTGGATATTGGATCCACGTGAAACGGCACGAAGACAGACTTGTCTGTGAGGGGGCCATAGAGTCTATGGGACAAATTCGCAAGAGAGGCAACCTTTAGAGGAGATCAAGCGCTGAATCTCCGAGCGCCGAGGAGAATGTAGGATATATCGTCATATGCTATCTGCTGGTCTGCCAACATCAAAGTAGTACCAAAAAGAAATCGAAAAGAAAAGCCATTAAATCTTTATACCCATCCGTCCTGACCTCCCAAAGTGAAACAAACCTGTAGAATGCACCAAATCTTTACTCTTTACTATACAAATATGCATATTGTGGGTACGTGCTTCTTCTTCCCCTTCATTTCTTCTCTACCGCTCTCTCCCATGCGCCTTCCAAGCCACCAGCTTGGGGCTCAACAATGACAACGCTGCTATCAACTTGAGTTGACTGAGACTGAGTGTCCTCAGACTTGACGTAAACAGCACTCTCCATGAGCCCTTCGTCCTTCATTTCATTCTCCCAGTTGCTAGAGTATACGACTGCAGAGAAAGCCTCGAGATCGCGTACCGTCTCCATTTCCTGGAGATACTCATTCGGCGTAGTCCCGTTGCCAATGACATGAGCCTGTCGTGTCAGGACAGACAAGATCTTGGGCAACAAAATAGCCCTAGTGCGCTTGAGGCTGGCTGTCGTTGCCACCGTGGTGGGGGTTTCATCCAGAGAGAACTCGAAAGCCTCGGTGGCCAGCTTCTTATCCACCAACAATGAGAAGCCTGAGTCGAGAACCAACGATAGGACGTGTGAAAAGGCCGGGGATTCGATTAGATCAGCCGTTTCATCAAGCAGACGTCTCAGTGCGGCAGGCGATACCTGGGCGCTACCCTCAGGGGTGAGACTGTCATCATCTAAGATGCCTGACTGACGGATAACCTCATCCTCTTTATCTTTGGGAGGTAGGAGGAAGGCCAACCAGTCTGAACCCTTACGGTTATCAGAATTAGATCCTTCGATCAGCTTCCTCACCTCTGCGGTCAGTTGAGAGACCCGATCGAAGGTAACGAGATCTCGAGGGCTGAGACTACCGAAGACGGTCCGTACAGAGCTCTCTACGCGGTGCATGACGTCTACCCACCCCTTGTTCAGTAGCCACCAGCTGAAGGTTAGGTACTTGCGATTTGTGTCGAAGTCGCTGCCATGAGCTTGGTTCGGATTGTCGTCATCATTGTTCTCAAGGCTGATGGTAGCCTGTTGGCTCCCAGTGGCGAGAGCAACAACGCTGGATAAGTAGCTGCGCCGACCGAGAAGGTTCAGTTGTACTCTTGTCAGCATTGTGAGAAGGGCCAGCGTGTAGATGAGCGTGAATGATCTCGTGATGGCTGTATGTTTCCAAACACCGTTAGTTTTCTCTTCTTTCTTTTAACGCATTGATGAGTTATAAACATACCGCTGATGGTCAAGTCATCCCAAAGCTGCCTCTTGGACTTCCGCGGTCTCGGAGGAGCAAGCTCCTGCTGGGTACCATCTGAGCCAAAGGGCATCCCAATTTCAACCGGCACGCTGACGGTGCTCTTGCTATCATCTTCGGTGAGAGTGGTATCGGCAATGCTGGGCGGGCTTGTTGTCTGAATGCCTTTGAGGCTCCTCGCCGAGCTCTTGATCTGCTGGATCTCGTAGGTGATTTGCTCTGTATTCAAGGCCGTAATCACGTTGCCCGTGGCGGTTGGTAGGAGAGCCAAGACGGTATAAGTGCAGTCTTCCTGGTTCTGCTCGAAGCGACGGCGAAGGCTAGAGAGTTGGAGAGGCCGGGTTAGCCACGTAGAAGAGACAGCAGGTGTCTCGATGCGAGACAGACAGACAAACAGACAGACTTACTTTTCCTTGGCGATGCGATCACTGCTCATGCGCTCACGCGCATCGTTGATCTTGGACAGCACATACTGCGTCACGGCATAACCGGCGCCGACAACACCAACGCCGATGGCAATTGGTGTCCGGTTGCGACGCATCCAGCGCCGAGCTGAAGAGAGCATGTTGGGCAGCGCTGCACAGGTCGGGTCGGGTTAGGAGGTCATGGATTAGCAAAGCAAACACATGTGTTTAGTCGAATGCTGGGAAAGAGAGGAGATGCGGGCTCTCGATCGAAGGCACAGCAGATATGGCACGTCGTACGAGGTTCACAAGCACGCAAAACGGCAAATCGGTTGACAAGTCGCGATGGTGGATGTCGAGATGGAACTTGGAAGCTCTGGGTTTCCAGGATGCCTCGGTTCTCTCCAGCGCCACGGGGGCAGCAGGGCCGCTAATTGGCGTCTTCGGCTGAGATGTAGGTACGGACGGGAAGTACGCGGCGGGTACGGCTGCCCACGCTGTAAAAAGCGTGAAATTGCTGGTATATGTGGGTAGAGCAGGCCCCGTTGATTAATATTCCGGGGGGGTCGCCAGTTGGCTGTGTACAGGTACTGCTATGCACGCACTAATAAGGCGCTGACACGCTTCTAGTGCTCTGAGGCTGTGGCACATGTTAACGTACAGTACTACTAGTACCTACTAGGTAGTAAGGCATCCATAGCATGTGCTAGAGCGCTGTAGAGAGGACCTATGTATGCAAAGCAGCCATGGGATAGATTTGAAGTCATAAGATCAAATACGCATGTATAGCTGGTGCTACGAATTACGACTTACGACTGTTGTAATTAAGCTTCCAAAGGATTACCATCCGCTACTACTGTTGTCAACATACCCAAACTCTTATGACGCGATACATGGTCTGACAGAGCATCCCAGTGTTGGCTACGAAATGCATGAATAGCATGAACCAAACCGGTTATAACGAGCACAGTGTGCTGTCAGCTGCTAAAAGTGCTAAAAGATAGCTGCTCCATCAGCCCCTTCAGCGCTCCAGCTCCATCCACCCAGCACACCTTCAGTTCTGCCCTACCTTATCGCTTATCGCTGCCGCAACCAGCAGCACCACCCAAAAACAAAATAACCTTGAAAGCATCCAGTGTCAGCGCCCCCGGTGACGTTGCTGCGCACATCCCCCGATCGATCCAGGCCACAGGATAACCATGATGCCACTAACATTTTTTGCCCCTCTCTGCCATCCCCCACCCCCTCGCTTCAATTCGCTTCCAGCATCAGCCTGCATACTTGCGGCACCACCGAGCATAATTTTATTTGGATTTTTACTCTATTGCATCTCAATTATTCGCCTCCTCTTTGTGCCACTCCCTGTAACTCCAACTCACACAAAGAATCCGCCCAGCTCCTGGTCTATCCGCTTCTAGGCGCTACGGCCTGTCGGGATCAATCTCCAACCACCTCCTGTCACTAAAGCCTCGAGATCTGGTCTGGTGACTCTCGCTCCTGCTGACGACTCACCCTTTTGACTCAAAGGACCCGAGACCGTGGCTTAAGTATCAGCAATGCGCCTCTTCGCAGAGCAGTCTAGATAACACTGGCCAATCCATTTCTTCTTCTTTTTATTCGACGCTTCCCACTGGTGGTGATATAATTGCACATCCGAAAAGAGAAGAGAGAGAGAGAGAGAGAGGACAAGGGAAAAATTTTCGGCTACTTTCCCTTTTCGGCCCTCCTTATACCAGCGACAAGTGAACCAGCAACGGCTCCCTTTGCCCTCTGGAAAGAAGAAATGGATCAACAGAAGCCTCCGGAATTCATATTAGACGTCTTTACGGATCCTCGATCTGTTCGCGACGTTGTCAAAGGTACTTAATTGGCTCCTTCGGAAGTATCGCAAATTGATATACCCGTGGTCGCATCAAGGATATCTCCCCGGCTAACAGAGTGAACAATAATAGGCATACTACACACAATCTTCTTTAACCGATTCTTTCCCTCCCTCACCCCTCGAACGCACGAAGTCCTGGATGTCACCCTCCCCTACGTCAATGATGATGAGCTGGAGACCATGATCGAGCAGCGCGCCTACGCCCTTGAGCGCCAACTCGATGCGGAGCGATTGTCAAACTCGGGCGGCCAGGGTGGAGGCGCGCCGATCAAAGGAGATAAAATGAATGGCGCCGGAACGGGCGACGCTGGCAGCGGAGGAAGAGGCCAAATCACCGTTCAGTTCTTCGAGCGGAAAAGGCGCAAGGCGTGGCTATCGCGCGGGGATGAGGAGGTCTGCTGGGAGACTTGGACAATCAAAGTGACTGTTGCCGAACCGAGAACTGAAAATGGTATGCAAGACGTCCTTTTACTTACACATTCGGTATATCAATGCCAGCTTATACTAATATCGAATTTCCGAAAAATTGGCAGAACGAGCAAAAGTCCGCAGAGCTATGGAGCAAACCCTCTTCACCACCGCTATGAAAATCGTCACATTCGTCAACACCCACAAAGACCACATACCACCCATCACAGCCCAAGGCGGCAACCCGTTCCCCTACAAGATCAACCTCGAGTCCAAAGAAACCGGCTGGGTGTCTCGCATACGCATGTACTAGATTTTCCCTTTTAAACAATCCAAACTGGGACCACCCTCTCTTTATTTTATTTTAACCGCCAACGAAACGACGTATATATCTCTTTTTTATCATCATTATCGTCCTTCTGCGACACCTTAGCCAAACGACGACGACGACAACAACAACAACAACAACGACGACAGATAAAGGTTCAAACCGATAGACTTGGGGAAGAGGGGAAATCGGCGTGTGCGCCCGATCAAGTGGCCTTCGTTCTATACGGGCGTTTGGGCACCGGGATGAGAGGTGATATGGAATTTTTCATTATTCTTAATGTAACGATCAAGGTAGATACCCCCTAGTTCACACACACGCGCGCGCGCACACACAGAGCATACGCGCACGCCATGAAATCGAAAGATGTGCAGAGCAAGCTTCATGGCCTATCATAAGCTTCGCCTGACCTCGATTATAGGCTCTCAAGATTACTTATCCGTAGTTACCTTGGTAGCTCTACAAAAACATAGCACACAGTCACAGAATTGGTGCAACATATCAAATTTGAAGCAAAACAGTTGAATTGAACTTGCCACAAAAAGTCAATCCCTTTTCTTTTATCAAGAGGAAAGAACAGAAAAAGCAAAAAAAAACAACACTAAAGCACACAAGCAAACACCACAGCCTATCATATGGGGGCAGATCCCAAAAGCGAATCCGTTCCCAATCCTTAGCCATTGAAAAAGAGAAAAAAGGCCAACAAGAAAATAATACAAACATGAGCCAGTCAGGTCTCTCACAAAAACCCCCTAATACCAGTTTCCCTTAGGTTACATACGCGCGTACGCGACATGTTTGTGAAATCCAGACTCCATGCTTCCAATCCATAGTCCGGTAAAAAGAAGTGAAAAACACACAAAGCACAAAACAAGACAATCAAGAGGGAAGAGGGAATAAGAAAAGGGAAGAAACAAGAAATAATGAAGAAGACCAAGAACCCCTCGCAATAAGCCAAGTCCAAGCCATATCAGCTAAGCCAAGCCATCCCATTTCCTGGAACCAGCCGTAGTCGTATTCCAATGCCGCAAAAATAAAGAGGGAGAGAAATAAGAAAGAAGAAAAAAACATGTGATACTATGTACTCAGAATCATCATTACCCGTTAAAAACAAGCCGTGAAGCCCAAGGAGGGGTGGGTTTTGCACGCAGAACTGCGAACCCCGTGGTATTCTAAAATCCAACCTCGCTTTTGCGTCAAAACACCAGTAGTCGTCGTATTATTCGTGTGAAGGAAGCTTTGTTCGTAGTAAGAAAAAGCTAGACATTCAAGGAGGAAAAGAACACTTGATTTGTTCTTATTTTGTTTCATTGCTCCTTCTGTCCTCATTAATGTCATTAAAAAAAGGTATCGTAATCATTCTCCCCTTTAACAAGCGTTAATTTTCGATGAAAGCTCCCTTTCTTAAAAGGTTGTTGAGAAGCTTCGACCCAAAGCAGGCTTTCCGCTCCTGTTCAAGCCTCTGGATGGCTGTGAGCCAGATCCGATTCTCTCGAATCCCTGAAGAATGTCGAGGCCAGTAAAATCAGAAGCATCGGCAGAAGCAAAGTCATTGGGGTCGATGTGGAGAGACGGCCAGTCACCATCGCCTGGGAGCTCCATCAAGGAAGCGAACTTGCTTGGCGAACCGCCCCTGAGGGGTGATTCTTGAAAGAGCTTGGAGGGGGAGCTTAGGCCTTCAAAGACTTTGCTCGGCGTTTCTAGAAACTGAGAAGGCGTATCAGGGGCCTTGAGCAGAGGTGCTGATGTGATGATCTTTCTGGAAGCTGACATCTCTCCAATGGCTGACGAGGAAATAGACCGATCTAGGCGAGCGCGCTTGACAGAGCGCTTAATGGGCGAACCTGCATCTGCAGAGCCGATGCTGTCAAACACATTCTCATCATCCACTGGTAAGTCTTGAAAAATGTCAAAGTCGGGCATGTTGCTGGCGTTGGGCGTATCAAAGCTAAAGATGTTGTCATCCAGACGGAAGGCGGGACTCCAAGGCAGGTTGTCGTCATTGGTAAGGTTGGCCACTCTTCGCAGAGGAGACTGCAGCATGTGGCGAACTTTGGCGCGGTGAATACGTAGGTTGGTGTTGGGAGAAACTGAGGGTGGTGCTTGGATAATAGCCTTGACCTTCTTCACGACGGGAGTGAGAGGAGGGGGCATTTGGTTCTCGTTGGACTGTCGGAAAGGCGATGAGGAATTGATTCCATAGCTAGAGAATGACCGGCTCTTGGTCGGGCTGAAGGGCGATGATCCTCTCAGTCGTGCAATCTCCTCCTCGGCGCGGCCGCGCTTAATTCGGTGTCTATCAGGCTCAGATGTAAAGAAGGCTGCTGACCTGGCCGCATTCGGTCGCATGGCGGATGATTCTAGGGAGGAGATGTAGCCGCTGTCATCCATGGAGGCGAATTTGCGCTTATGAGTTCGAGTTACGGATGAGGCAGGATTGTGGTTCATGGGAGGCGGTGTGCCGTTCCGTCGCTCTGGCCGGGGGAAGGGTGGGGTGGAATGCAAAGCAGCAGGTAGGGGTGAGAAGAAGGACGATTCCAGCGGTAGTTCGTTGTCCAGACCCTTGTCGGCCAGGTCCTCAGCCGGTGCATTGTCCGATACGAGAATAGTAGCATCTGATGATGGCTCCAAGGGCATTGACAAAGTCGCCTGAGACGTCGGAAGTGGAGGAAGGCCGTTTGCGTGCTGATGATGCTGGTGATGAATGGGAGCAGGAGGTGGCAGCGAAGGCTCGGGCATCAGTGCTGGCGTTGGTCGAGATGGTTCGAGACGGGTGGACATGACAGGGAGGTTCTCCGCAGTCGGGACAGATTTCCGAGTTGGCTTTTCCTTAAGGAACTGGAACTCAGTGCCGGGTTCGATCCCCCAGTAGTTTCCCTTGCCAGGGTCGTCCTTTGGTCGTTCGATTTTGATAAAATTCTTGTGAAGGCTCAGGTTATGTCGGATGCTGTTCTGCCATCCGGCGTCGTTAGGATTGTAAAAGGAATAGTTGTCGCTGATCCACTTGTAAATCTGCGCAAGCGTGAGGCGGCGTTTTGAGGATCGTAAAATGGCCATTCCAATGAGCTGGGCGTAGCTGTGAGGCGGTTTTGTGCCATCATCGGTGATGGGAGGGAATGAGTCGTGAGGTGGGAGCGATTGCTCATCAGCCTTGGGCTTCTTGCCGATTCGAGATTCTTTGATGGGCGCAGCCTCCATGAGTCCCCCTTTCCCGGTAGGATTCTGATAGTAGTGCTCCACGGAGAGGTCAATAGTAGGCGGTGCCGGGAAGATCTGAGGATGGACGTTTTCTTTGCTAAAGAATGCGTTAGGATCCGTGAGCGGCGGCTTCTGCAGGCCGGTCTTGAAGTTGGATAGCTGCGGTTTCTTTTGCAGCGAATCGGTCACTGGCGCCTTGTCGGTAGGAGGAGCCATCGATATGCCGTTGAATTTGTTGAGGCCGTGCGACGGCTTCAGCGGCGCCCTGGGCGATATCGACTTGACCTTGTAAGGTGAAAATTTGGAGCTGTGGGAGGAAGCGGGTTCAAGAATGACGTTTGGTGTTGAATTGCTTAGGGGACGGCGCATGGGCTTGGTGGGATTTGGCATGGGTGCATGGCTAGTCATGGGGGCCTCGTTCTCGAAAAATACGTCGTCATGGAAAACGTCAAGCGGCCTAGAGGAGCCGTAATAACGCGTCGGCTGGGCCATTGCGGCCGGTGCAAGCGCCTCGAGGTGAGGCTCTTTGTCTGTGGAGCAAGTTGTGCGTGAAGAGCTGTGAAGCTTCTAGGCGCGCTAGTCAGCCGAGGTTGCAAGGGGAAAGACGCGATACCGCCTGTGGCGAGGGGAACGGAAGCATCGCAAAGCTCCGAAAGGGCTGAAAGAAATTAAAGAGACCCGAGGGAAGAGAGAGAGAAAAGAAAAGAGGAGAGATTCAAACATGGGCTTTTTGGGTTTGGGGGGGTTTTTTGTGCTCACCTCGCTGAGGTCACCGTCACTCGCAGGCGCGGTGGGGCGGCAAATACAAGGAAGGCTTGGGGGAGTCACGGCCCTGACCGGGCTTTTTTTACTGGTGCCTTTTTTGTGCTTTTTCGGCTGTCAATGGGATGATAGGAGAGCCGATTCGGACCCGCAGATGAATTTTATGAAAAATCTGGAGATTTGCAAATTCTTCGGGAAAAGAGAAGAAGCGGGAGAGAAAAAAGATGAGAGTCGCGTTGGATCGGATTTGTGTGTTTATTCTTTTTGCGCGCGCGGGGAAGGCTAGTAAAAGCAGCGAGAGGGCGAAAGAGCTGTCAGAGGAGGCGCGATTAGAGGTGGGATGGAAGAGATGGAAAAAAAGACGAGCAAGATGAGGGGAGATGGGCGCTGTAATAGGGAATGCATGTACCTGTATCGGATGAGAAGGGAGAACAAAGACTGGCTTTGATCCAAGCACAAGCCCAAACCAAGGGCAGCGCCAGCACAGCACAAACTTTTGGATCCTTGGAACAGGCCCGAGTGGATCGTCGACCAGGGGGGATCCCTGGCAGTGCGAGGACGCAGAGAAAGCCCAGCGCGTCAGGGATGCGATGCGATGCGGATTGGATGCGAAGCTGTCTAGGCTGACACGAGCGACCGGGGCAGGGGTTTTGGTCTGCAGAAATCTTGCTTCTCCAGCCCGGAACTAGCACAGCACACCAAGCCTGATGTGGCCAGCCGCAACCCGTAGCCGTGCTCTGGCGCTGGGATTGGGTCGGGATGAGTTGAGGCGAGGTGAAGGTTGTCGATTTCGCACTTTTGGGTGTGTGGTGGGCTAAGTTAAGTTGATGCTCTCGAGAGTACTGCGAGTACAAGTTAGGTACGTGAGGGTGGTAGCAGCCCCTCTTTGAACGGAACGGACTCTGAGGGCGTGTCGCGCGCGTCTCGGCAGAGACCAAGCCAAATCAAGGGAGACCGTTTTTTTGAAGAGGCGAGCGGAAGGGAGTGTGTCTTTTGGGAATGCAATGCAAAATGCAACGACTTTTTTTTTTCCCCTCTCAATCTGTCTTTTACTTGTACTTTCTGCGTGACCTTGACGATCGAGTCTTGAATCGACTAGGGCTGTGCCAAAGCGGAGCAGGGAGCCTGTAAGTGAGGGACTGCATTACATGCGCCAGAGCATGTAAGTAAATGTACGGAGCAGCTGCCGGTATTTGGGCGAGTGCAATGCGATGCGAGCAGCACGTAGCACCATCTGGCCAGATAATGCCAGGCATAGCAGCAGCAAGTAGCAGTAGTATAGTAAAAACGTACATGGATGGATGTATGGATGTATGTATGTATGTATGTATGTATGTATGTATGTATGTATGTTGTGTGCGAGTGTATGTATGGAGTGTTGCTATGTATAGATAGATGCTAGTAGATGGCAGTAGGAGGGTGGGTGGGCAAGGTTGTGAGATATGCGAGTGTGATGGTGTGAGCGCTTCCGTCCGGTCTAGTGTGAATAATGTGTGTGTGTGTGAGGGCGAGTGCAAGTGTGTTTACTGTATGTGAGAGATGGAAAAAAAAAGAGATGGAAGAGAGATGGGATGCAAGTGAGAGAATGTAACTGAGAGAAGCAGAGTAGCGGCAACTCCCTTTTGAATGCATCCATGCTCGCAGAGGCCCTATTCGCCGTCGCCATCACGACGACCATGACGGTTGCCATGCGACCTGCTCCAGTCCATCTTCGCATCACAAATCCCACCTGCAGCGATAAACAAGAAACCGAGCCATTCTACTGGGCAATGGCCTGCATGATGCATGCAAGCATGCGCGAGTGTTGAGCGCAGCAATTGGTGAGTGTCAAGCAGTCCAATCCAATAGTATAACAGAGTGTTGCCGTATTGATGTCCACCCTCGGCCGAGTCTTTGCACATACATAGACGTGTTGGACGTGTTAGAAGAGACTATCTATCAAAAAAAGGCAAGATGCGAATTGGCGATAATACCACCCCCATCGCGAATTCTTGAGTTGGAAACCATTAAAGCATGTAAATTGGGATCAATGGCATGGCGTATTAGACTACAACTAGTACTGCTGCTACGACTAAGCGACTACTGACAGATACTATCTATCTATAGCGTTCGAGTCACACAAAGCAACCTACTAACTACGGAGTACTACAGTACTAATACCTCTCGATGCCAGGTCCTCCCCGGGAGAATGAGGAACGGAGACCCCGAACAATCCTACTCATAGTTCATCCGTCGTTCCCTTTCTCTTTTTCCCCGACTAAACTAAATACTTAGCCTCTTCCTAAACCATCAACCATCCGTCATCATCATGGCTGAAATATTAGCCCAGATTATCCATTTACGTACACGCTCGACGCAGAGTTTTCTTGTCTTCTCTTTTAGTGCCGTTCTTGGATGGAATCCGTCAGATGTCTCAAATTTGTCCAGCCACGATGGCGAGTTTAAAGAGAGTTTGCCGAAAAGCAGGTACCACCAGCCGTTGTCGATACTGCTGCGTTTCAAACGCGAACTCTATCCTTCCCTTGGCCAGTTTCTTTCAGGTTTCTGCTGCCCTTCTGACTCTTGTTCCCTTTTTTTCTTTTCACTTTGGCCTCCTCTCCCTCTCTCCCTCTCTAATCCTGACCCCTCCATGTCCAATATCTTCCCCCTCCATATCCATATCTCTCCCCTCCATAGGAATCCCTTCCCCCCCTCCATCTTCCCAATAAGCTCTCCCCCACGCATAACTCGTACATGCTTTCCAACATCTCCATTTTTTATCTCTTCTTGGCCCGGCTGCTTCTATAAACAACCCCAGCCCATGCCAGGCTACTGCTATTACTGCTGCCTCTTGTTGTATACAGATCACAAAATGACCACCGTCTGACTGCCTACGCGACGAAAATATGGAGTACAACAACGCGTAACCTCTCAGCTGATGACCTTTCTCGAGGGCAATTGGCCCTCCAATTCACCCACAGCACCCGCTCACAAGCAGCCAGGCGGCCCAAGACAGAGGCCGCAAATGGGTCTCGGTGATACCTTGCGATAGGCTCTCCGCGAATTCGGTCGCAGCCCTGGCCCTGATTCGCCTACTTGGACATACCCCAGCCAGGAAGGCATGTGAAGGGCACTATCTGAATACAAAAAGGCGATATAGAGGGGGGTGAGCCGGCACAGTTGAGTCGCTGATTGGGCGAGCCAGGATGTCGAGAAGAGACAGGACGGTCCCACTGCAGCCCAACTCGAATGTATGACATCTTGGGCCGCTGCCCTCAACTCGCTTTCGCTCTTTCATGCAATGCTCATTCAATCATTCAATCATTCATTCATCCATTCGGTCATTCAATCATTCATTCAATCACCCAGTCAGTCAGTTCTGGTGAGTCTTACTTTTCCACTTGTACTTGTAAGTGAGTCCCTCCGGTGGGATGGAAGTGAGTAGTCAGAAACAAGCCACTAAAAAAAAACGCGTCATACCGAACTCAAGACGCGTCTTACCACCCCTTGTTTACTTTTGTCGCGTTCCTGTCCAATCACAGAGCCGCAATTGGCCACTAGCTCCGCCGCTGCTTTAGCCCCCGAGAGCTCGCATCCAAAGCTTCTTTATCGTGATAATGACAGATGCTTGTACAGAATTAGGACCGAAGCGGCAGTTCGAGACGATATACGAAGTACATAAAGGCTGAAGCTGAAAAAGCGCATGAATTAGGCTGCCCGGTTGGGGCAATTGTCGCCGTCGATCTGACTTCCATGACGCAGCCCAGGCGTCACGGCAGACAGTACAATTAATTCCCCTTGTTTAGATTCCTACTCTTAGTATACTAAGGTATCTGTACGAGTCCGAAGACCCGGCTCTTTGCCGCTACTGTATTGCTGCTCTCCCTCCCCCGATTTCTCCATTGTCTCGATCTCTCAGTTTCGCCTTTCCGCGCGATCATCAAGATCGTACCACATGCGGCTCCTAGTGTCCTGCTGCGCTGGCAGTAATTAACATCAAACGCACTAGCCCGCATAGTTTGGGTGATGCATTGCAAACTACTGCCTGCTATTGCCTACTACTGGCCCAGCTATTTGTTTCTAAAGACCACTTGCGAAGTAGCATCCTTTCGCATTGACTCTTGGCATCTGAAGGAACAACTATTTACGCAACAGATCATTTAAAACAATTAGACTAAAGAGAAAAAGAATTAAAAATTATTCTTTTTACACTCTACGCGTCATATTCTTCCCAAGCGCGAATCCCAATGGCTCCCTCCCCTTGCCTTTTTGCCGCCCCTCCATTCCAGACCAGCATCTCTTCTCTCCCTCTTCCTTTTTTTCGATTCCCCGTGGACAAAGAAAGACACTTCAATGGGGGACACTGTGCCACCAACTGGCTCACCCCTTCCGATGATCCCGACCCCTCCTAAGAAAGCTCGAGGGAATGGGGTTTCTACTAGTCTTTGCTCAGGTTGAAACACCAGAAAGCGTTTTTGTCCCTGAAGATGGTCTCAGTCTCAGTTTCTCTCTCTATCTTTCTCTCTGCCCCGTTTAAACGGGCTTTTGGGACTTGTCTGTTCCAATGTGCGTGCTCATGATCAAAAATGTCTGCCTGCCTGCCTGCCTGCATGTCCCTTGCTAGATAGCGGCACGAACCCACGCAAGTCATCGCCAACCCTTGCTTGCAACACCGCCTGCAAGAGGATGATATCGCTGTGTAAGTAAGTACAGTATAGTACTTCACGGAGTGCGCGCGCGCGCTATGCTATTCCATACCAAGTTACTAGGTACTACCAGGAGTATTATCTACAATGTGGCTTAATTTCACAAAAAGCCCAATTAAAACAAAGAGTGAGAGCCATCAGCCTGCAGAAAGAAGAAAAAAACTCCGATCCTTTCCCTTTTCCCTTTCCTCGCGCATAAAACGCCTTTTGAAACTTATGGAAGAATAAGGTTAGTACACGTAACATACTAAACATCCTTCACCGAATATCTTTAATTTCTCTCTCTTTTCACTTGGGTCCCGGACGGACCAATCCCGGCCCTGCCCTGCCTTGCCCTTTTTCTCCCATCATGTGCCTTGTCATCCATTCTCCCCCTTGTCCTCCATGTTTCTATTTCTGTAAGCACAAAGAAAGAGAAAGAAAGAAAAGAAAAGAGGATGCCCATTTATTCCGTGCATTGGCCCATGTACGCACAAAGCTACTGTACAAAGTACATACACGGAGTATGCATCTTTAATTAATTCCCATCATATCCCTGTGCCCGTTCATCCATCACTCCGTTCCCAGACTCTTACCAGTACTTTTTTGTACAGACTAGTAATACTAGTAGTATCTTGCACTTGTCATCAATCCTTCCCCCTTGCCAATTATGTCCGTTGCGGCTCTTTTCGGCCCCATAGTGCGTTGACCAAACCTCATGATAGCACCTATTCTAGAATACTGCTCGCCTCAGCAAGCAAGCATCAGCTAATCTTCCATGCCGCTTCTCCCCCATCCTTCTGGTCATCTCCGTTTCTTTCGCAACCTCCGGATTACTACTTACTGCTCGCAAGGGTGAAGAAGGGGGGGAGCAGCCCTATTCATTTACAAAGTAGGCTACTACCTCTTTGTTCACGCAATGGAGTTAGTACCGTGCGTATGGGCTCGGAATTTCAATTTGCTCAAACATGTCACCGCTGCAACCTTGCACCTTGTGTGACTCCGTACAAGTATCACACTCCCGGTTCTCACTCTTTTCTCCACACGTATACCCAATACGACTTAGCACGCTCAAGTATCATCTTCGAGTGTACAAAGTACTGCGCTCGTATATGCAACTGCCGTAGCCTGTGCAATGTATATGAAACTCTGAAACTTCCACCTCTCGATTTGCCAAACCCATCCTAAGCAACCAGGGAGAGAGGATCAACCGATGTCCCGACCCGAAAGGATCGTGTCACAGATAGTATAACCAGTTTGAGCCTGATAATGGATGTAGAGGCAGGGCTTATACCAGAGAGAAAGAGAGAAAAAATTGTTACAGAGCCAAACGATGATAATGATAATAATTACTAGCTTTTGTTAAACAGTAATAAAAATAGTATTAAATGACAAAATCTCTTTCGAATTCAAACATAAATATGAGAGCAATGTGTTCATTTTCGTGCTAAACGTACACGCTGTCCCGCCCTTTCTTCCTCCCATTTCTCCATTCCCATCCGCTGTATCGAACATCAACTTCCCAAAAAGAAATATCCCTCCGTAGTCTGAATATAGCCTACCATCTTCTCTCTCCCAGTTTCAATTGCTAGTCAGCAATCTCAATCCAAAACTCGGCCAGCGACGGAGGCTGCACTCTTGTCCTTTGTCGCCGTCTTTTTGAGAGCTCTTCCAGCCTGGATCTCGCCCAAGAAGCCATTGGGGCGGCCGCCTCCTGCCGGCAGTGTTGGAGCATCGCCAGGGGGGGGAGGGGGAGGGGGAGGAGGCACTCCGCTGGGCAATGCTGGAGGAGGGGGGGGGCCTCCCATCGGGGCCATTGGCGGCGGCGGCGGTGGTGATCCGGCCTCTGGCATCGGAGGCGGTGGAGGTGGAGGAGCACCAACAGGCGTTCCGGCTGGCAGGGGCGGAGGAGAGGACACCGCGTCGTTCGCCGGAGCAGGCGTGGATGGGGACGACTCCCTACCAGTAGCAGAGAGCGGCCTGGGCGGTGCCATGGTACCAAACAGTATGGACGCTAGCTGCGCAGCGTTGCCGCCGCCGGGTCGGTCATCATCAGAGTCTTCATCGTCAGACGACTTATCTGAGCCCCAATCATCGGAATCGGCTCGCTTGCGAGACCAAGGCTGAGCGGGGGCGGGGGTTGGGACAGGGGCTGATTTGATATCCTGTGTCATTTGGTGGAAAGGGTTGGTAGAAATGCTAGCTGCCGGTGTAGCTTCCTTTGATGCAGCTGGGGAAGATGCTTCCGACGGCTGCGACATCATCTTGAAGTAGGGGTTTTTGCTTTCAGGCTCAGCTGGAGGAGAGGTAACCACCGTAGGAACAAGTGGAGGAGAGGCCGCCGCAGCTGCCACTGGTGCAGCGGTTGGTGGAGCAGCCGGCGGCGAGCTCACCCTTTGCTCGGGCTCTGGGTTGCTGATCTGGCTACCTCCAAGAGTAGGTGTCGACGCCGGTGGTGTAACCTGCTCGTGGCCCTCTTCTTCATCAGATGATGACGAACTGTCGTCGTTTATAGCTTCAAGTTGGCGCTGTAGCTCAAGTTCACGTTGCTTGGCAGCCTCCATCTCCGCTCGGCGAGCGGCTAGCTTGGCTTCCTTCTCCTTAGTTTCTGCCAAAGCCGCCTTCTTCCTCTTCTTCTCTTCCTCCTTTCGTATTTTACCCTGTCGGACCTGTTCCTCTAGAGCTTTGAGCCGGGCCTCAGCTGCACGCTGCTCATCCGCAAACTCGTCCTCGTGCTCTTGGACTTGTTGCCTATAAGTGATTTGTTAGCCATCTATCGCTGGAAAATACATGAACAAAGAGGCGAGAACGCAAAGACTTACTTCATTTGTTCGGTTTCCCGCTGTTGTTGCTCATGCTCGCGAGCGAGGCGTTGCTCCTCAGCGGCCTTGGCGGCGTCTTCTTCTGCCTTCTTCGCCGCCGCATCACGATCTACGCCATCAGCCTTACCTCCCTTTCTTGAAGGAGGTGGTGGAGGCTTCTTAGCAGCCGACTGCGACTCTTCCAAGACAGGAGGGGGGATTCCCTGTTCCCCGGCAAGGCGGGCCTGTCGCTCGGCTTCCCGACGGGCATCTTCCTCCTCAGCTTGGCGCAACTTGGCGGCTCGTTCAGCCCTTTCGCGTTCTATGCGCTGAGCGGCAGTCTCTCCAGGCTTGGTCGGTGCCTTGATACCCAACGCCGCAAGGCGTTCAGCCATGCGCTGTTCAGCTTGCTGCTTAATAAAGGCAGCGCGTTCTTCCGGTGTCTTGTACGAAGAGTATGAGCCGCCGCCAGCTGTGGAAGAAGGAGTAGCTGTGCGCGAGGTTGGAGCAGGGCTTTCGTTCTGCTGCGGAACCACAGCAGCTCGTTCTCGCGGAGCCTCATCTGCAGCCGAAGGACGTGTAGAGCGCTTATCCTGAGCCCGGACGCGGGCCGCACGGCTCTCACGTTGGAGGTCGAAGATAAAGTCTCGAACTTCATCTTCGACACCAAGCGCATCCTCCCAGCGACGCTTCTCGTGCTCGCTACTGTTATCCTTTCCAGTATCATTGAGGTTGTCCTCGATACTTCGCGAGAAATCGCGGACGCTTTCTTCGACATCGTGAACCATGCGCTCATTGCTCTCTTTTTCATTTCTAACCCGGATGCTCTCTTCCTCGAGCCTCTTGGGGCCGTCGAGGTCCTCAGAAGTAGTCTCAATCTTCTTACCTGTCAAGGCAGCAGTTCTTTGTTGCATCATAGCCTTTGCACGAGCCTTAAGTCGGTCTGACTCTGTCACTGAACCTCCAGGGCCAGTTCCGACGATGGCCGACGCGCTTCCAGGGTGAGCCTTGGCGTCCTTGAGACGGAAAAGCTCGAGTCTAGCATCCATGATGGCCTTCTCTGCCTTTCGTACTTGTGAAGCAAGCTCAGGGACTCTGTCTGTGAGCTTCTGAAGCTGGCGTTTTAGAGTCCTTGTCTCAGCGTCGGAGTTACCAACGGCCAGCGCGGCATCTGGATGCGCGTCAATGTCGTCCTGAAGGCGTCGAATGCGACGGTAAAGTTCCTCTGCCTCACGGCGATCGCGTCGATCCAAAATGTCGTCCTCTTCATGATTCTTCTCATCGGTAAAGTCCATGGCATCGAGTAAGATTTGTTTCTCCCTAATCTTCTTCCTAAGGTCATCCAGCGTCAAGTCATCATTGGACCCAACGGAAGACGCTGCTGGAGATTCGGACCGGGGTGAATTGGTTCCAAGCCTCCGGCGAGCACTAGACCTGTACCCAAAGTCCTCGTCGTCATTCCTGTAGACTGTGGCATCCTTGCGTCCGCCTGCAGCAGGGGTAGGGCCGCCTCGGAATGATCGATTCTTCATATAGCTAACACCAGTCTTTTGCGGTAGCAGCGCAGCACCAGAGTTCTTACGAAAGTCGGACTCTTCATGCAGCATCGATTTCAGAGTGCCGATGGACTGGCTGAAATTGCGAGTAGAAGGAGGGACAAGCTCTGGAGGCAAAACGTTAGGCATAGGGTATCCATTCAACTTTCTGTAAATCAAATGCATAGCAACGGCGAATTCATCTAAATTCAGTCGACCCTTGTTGCCATGGTCAGCCAACGTCCAAACTCTCTCCAAGTCAGGCTTCTCAAGACCACTCTGGCCAAAGATCTCAATGGCCTGGTCGCCGCCAATATAGCCCTTATTAAGGCCATCCCAAGCTTTGAACAAGGCGTCGTATCTGGTTTTTTCTTCCTTAGTAATAGCCCATGGAATAACGGCATTACCCTGAAGACCAGCGGTGGTATAAGAACCAGATTCGCGGCCCGCCTGAGGCATCATACGAGCCTGCAGCACGTCAATATTAGGCAGGCCAGATGCAGGAGCATTAACAAGACCCCATTGACCTGGGCGTCCAGTGGGTTGAGCATTCAATGGGGCCACCATGCCAGCAGGTCCACCGAATCCAGTGGGCATAGGTGGCAATGGAGGGAGGGGGCCACCATATCCTGTAGGCTGGGGATTTTGTAAGTTAGAAAACCCTGTCGGCTGAGGCTGGAGACCTTGCGATTGGCCTCCAAAACCTTGTTGTTGCACTCCAGGAAAGCCTGTCATCTGCGCTTGGAGAAGCTGAGAGTTTGATGACGGCGGCGGTTGCGGCTTCGGCTGTTCGATGGTGGGCACGTTCGCTTGGCTCGTAGAGGGGCCTTCGTCCGCAACACTAAAGCTGATGATGTCGACCATGCTAGATACCTCATTTTTGACGTGATCAGGCAGATTTGGTGGCAGCGTCTTGCCTGTAAGCTTCAGATTGCAAAGGTACATGGCGAGAGCGAATTCGGGAAAGTATAACTGTCCCGCTCGCGTGGTATCAGCCAAGGTCCTAAATAGCCCCTTGTTAGTCGTTTGCTTGCAGCAGTGGTAGATTTGACTGAATTTAAAGAGAGAAAGAAAAAGTTCCTTACCAAATATGCGACAGCGCGTCGCCATCCAACTTAGATCGCATCAAAAGGTCCCTAGCCTTTTCTCCAGACATTGTTGCCGAGCCATCTCCCACAGCAGACTTGAATAGCGTTTCGAACTTTGCTTGATCCGCGGCCGTGATAAAAGACAGCCTGATGTTGGGGATCTTGCTCTTTGTCTTGTCGCCCCTTCGTCCCTGGGGTTTGGCCGTGCCTCCGGTCTGGAAAGACGCAGCCATTTCTGTGAATCCGGTCGGCTGCGGCTTTATCGGAGGAGGAGAGATTGCCGAGCTAGGGGGCTGCTGTTGCTGTTGCTGCGGGACCGGAAATCCCGTCTGCTGGGGCACTTGCTGCTGAAGCTGAGGCTGTTGCTGCTGGAGTTGAGGTTGTTGCTGCTGAAGTTGAGGCTGCTGCTGCTGTTGCTGTTGGAACTGCTGCTGGAACTGGGGAGGAATCGACGGCATTGGCGGGGCGCTCGACGTCTGGAACTGCTGCTGCGGTTGAGCCTGTCCCGGGAATCCCGTATATTGCTGCTGCATCGGCTGTAGAGACGGTTGGTAACCCGTCGCCTGAGCTTGCAAGGGGTAGCCAGTGTATTGCTGCTGCAATGGTTGCTGCAACGGCTGCTGTCCAAAGCCCGTTGGCTGAGGCGCAAAGGGGCCCGGCTGCTGCTGGCCCGGTTGTTGGCCAGGCCCGAGATTGTTAAAGGAGCCGCCATACTGCTGCTGCTGCGGTTGAGTCCCCGGGCGAGGACTGTTGCCTCCTAAGTAGGCATTCGAGTTGGAATACATCGCGAGGCTGTGAAGGGGCGTCTCGAACCGGACGCTCGGATGTCGGGTCTTTTCCTCAGGAGATTCAGACGGGCTAAGGAGGAGCGCGAGAGCTCCACAGCTCGACGAGACGCAGACAAAGGAGATGACAGCGAGAGAATGAATGAATGAAGCTCTAAAGCAAGAAAGCAGGCGTCAAACAGAGACAAAAAGAAGACGGCTAAAAGACTCAAGAGTGGTGATGACGAAGCTCGCGCCAACTCCCCCAATGATGCTAACGTGCTAGTGGTAGGTAATTGTCGAGGTACAAGTGCGAGCAGCGCCTGCAGGAAGATTGGAAGACGCCTCTTGGCTCTCCGCATGGAAGCTGGGGCTGGGGCTGAGGATGGGGCTGGAGAAATTGCGTGGCTAGGTTGGAAAGGAATTGCCCCTCTATTTGCTGTGGCTTACGCAGTACACGTCCACTATAGCAGGTACGTACCTTTTATACGAAGAAGCCGGGCACGCATTCCTTGCAGGCATGAAAATAGATGCTTCTGCTGGTAATCTTGAACCTCACGCAAAATCGAACAACACGAAAAGGGAGAACTACTATCACAGTCTTGAGGTACTACTATGGACCAATATGTACAATGCATCAACTAAAGTTTAAAAAAAAAAAAAAAGTATTCCGAGCTCCCAGGTTCTATGTTTAAAAGTCTGCATCGGACTAAAAATGACAAAATGCAAGGGGTATCAATCAATCAATCAATCCATTGGACAATGCAATGCAAGCAAGCAAGCCAGCAATCCAAATAACATCACATCCCAAAAAACGCCCAGTTCGAGCACGCTGCTGTGTCCCTGACTTCTCATCTCTTTCACCCTGGTCAAATCCCCCTCCCCTGTGCCATCTCAATGAGCCGTATATCTTATAATTTGTACTAATGCCGGGGTGGCCCCCCTTTTCTTCATTTTCTCCCCCTCTTATTGCCTTCCCTCTTATTGCTTTCCCTCTTCCTCAATGCGGTCCGTCGGATCGCCGAGAAGGCTTTGGTATCTTCCCATCAGTAAGCTTATCTCGGCATCGTAGCCATCGGAAAGTAAAATGCTGTCTTCAGGCACCGGGTTGCTTGTCCCTTCCACAGCCGGAGCGCCACTCCACCCCGGCTCTTTCTCAGGAGGGCTCTCCACCTCCGAAGGTGTTGGCATGCCCGCATCACTATTAGAACTGATCTGTGACGTCGGGCTACTAGCCCCGTCGCTTGAGACAATAGAGTAAGGCCGCATCATTGCCCCGCCAGCAGCCTCGCCTGAGTAAGGTGCTGATACGATAACCTTTAACGTTTCCGAGCCGTGATTTGTAGTAGAGGGTCCTCGACGTAGGGAGGAGCCTGTGGCATTTTGGGATCCAAGCTCTTTACTAGCAAGGCCTCCAAAATCAACTGAAAATGTGCCCTCTTCTATCTCGCAAGTTTTCAGGACCTGGTTAGCCACTGGTTTCCCGGGGCTTTGCTCTTCACGGTAAATCTTTTGGTTTCTCTCGAGAACATGGTTCAGCGCTTCGATTGCGGCATCCCACTCATCACTCAGTCGCTGAGTGAGTGGCTTCTCTACATTCACCGGAGCCCTGTCATGTTTCAATTTGTTGAATAAGCCGGAGGAGCGGCGCGGCGCTACCACTGGAACGTCAACTTCGGCAGCTTTCTGGATTGTCTTTGAGAGTTCGTTATCTGAAAACGCAGAAAAGTGCCGTATTGTCGTGTTGCCCTCGATTCGTTTCACGAGGTGCCAGAAATTGGAAAGATTGAAGTCGTTGCCCTCGCAATCCAAGGTATGTAGCGTTTTGTTGCCCGAGATGGCTTCCGCAAGGTCCCCGATGTTGATATTAAGCATCTGGCTTCTGACGCGAAGATGCTCGATTCGTTTGTTGAACTTCATGCCGCTTAATGATTTCGAGAATTCCCTGCCCAGCCGGCCTTCGTCAAGCTTAGAGTCATATCCGGATATATCCAAGAAACGGATAGTTTCGTTCCTGGCGAAGAGTTCTGAGGCTGCTTGGCAAGCTACGCTGCTGACAGCATCCGGCGTAGCGCAACCAGCTAAACTTAGGCACTCGATTGTCTTGTTGATGGTCAGTGCCCGCATCAGCTTGACAAAGCTGCCCTCATAGCTAAATTCAATCATCTGCATAAATAGACTCCAAGGTCCATAGCCAGAGGCAATCGCATCGCACAGGCTTTCGATACCATCGTCCAGTCGGTTTGCATTTATGTGAACAGTCATATGTCGCGCCTTGCCCATGCTGAAAAATAGCTGGGCCACTTGACTTCCAGTGAGACCGCAATTGTTGAGGCGAATCACTTGCAGCTCTTGTGACATTGGCGATTCCATATATCTCGCAAGAGAAATCACAGTGGTATCATTGAGCTATGGTTGTTAGTTAGCCGTCGGAATGGAAACAAAGTTGATTTCGGTTCACGTACCACTATACCGGTAAGATCCAGCTCCTGGAGAGCCCAGCTATTAAGTGCACGCTCAGCGAAGAGGGGTTCTTCCGAGACGAGCCTAGTATTGCCCGATATGTTGAGCTTCTTGATGTTGCGGAGTTGTGCCAGTGTATAAGTGAGGGTATCAAAGCCAACAGTCCCGCTGTTATTTGACGTATCGATCCATTCGATAGTTTCAGCTTGGCCTGCAAGGCCAGCCCAAAGTTTGTTGAGATCAATATCCCCAAGTCCACAGTTTGACAGATCAAGTTTTTTCATGTGTACGTCGTCCGATCCAAGGACATTGGCTAAATTAATAATCAACAACTGTGCATTCAAGTGAAGAATTTCCTTTCTCTTTCTCTCATGTAAGTCACATACCTAATTCAGCTACGTCGCTTGGAGCAATGGGATTGCCGGACATGGAAACGCTGTGACAATGGCTTAACTGTGTTTTGAGGAGCATTGACAAGGGCCGAATAACCTCAGAGCTCATTTTACGCATAGCTGAGTGGTTAATCGACCCCCTGCCTGTTTGTGGTCTCTTCGGGCGCTGGAAGCCAACCGTATTCGTGAGATCGATATTCCGAATGGATTCAGACGAAAATATCAAGGCATGGATCTCTTGTTCTAAAATTGGAGCTTGAATGAGAATTTGGTAGTAATCATCTGGTATTCTTACGCCTGGTGTGCTGTCAGTAAATTGGTCGAGAATGGTCAAGATTAGTGTATAAATACCGCTCAAAGAAGTGTATACCACGGCGTCTCCGTATTGCGAATAATCGCTTTTGTTAGCAAGCGATGTAAGTGCAACATCACGGAAGGATAAAGCTTTAAAAAAGCTATTATACCTCAACGCTCGAAACACCGCAAGCAGTTGAAGGGGCGAATATTCCGAGTCACCAGAGGCGAGCAGTCGGAAAGCCGGCTCTGACGGGGTTAACCATTCAATTGTCCAGGCTGGGATCTGCACGTTGAAGGCGACACAATATGCTTGGAGACTCATCTCTAAGCCGCCCAAATCATTGCCTGATGTCAACTGGAGAGGCGCTGGGAGACCCTTAATCTCGAAAATAGCGTGTTGGAGGTTCTGCGGCCACATGGGCTTCAAAACACGATCAATCTTTGTCAGGGCTTCGATAATCCGGCGATAATAAGTACTCGCTAGATCCAGACGAGTTTCTCGGCCGAATGGTAAGCTATTAATATACACATGATCATTAGAAACAAATCAAACCAGACAAAACGAATGAACCGAAATGCCGATATAGCCACTTACCGAAAACTCATCGTGAATCTTTGTTCATGAGATGCTACTGATGCCTGGAAACGGGTCAAGGACACTGTCCCAAATGCTGAAGTTTTCAGCCGCAGGTCGCCCGGCAGAGTCGAATAATCGGCTTTGAGTATCTCAATAAAATAACACAAGTAGGGTCCAACGGCAAGATAGTACGTCGAAGTATCTATGACATCCTGAGATTCATCCGCGGCCGCCCCTTTCTGGGCTGTTGCCACAACACGCTTTGTTACTGGAAAAATCAAGCTCTGAGGGGCGCCATCATCAAGTGTCTCGGCAGGCTGCATAGTATGATTGATGCGGATCTTGATATTCTCTGGAACAGTCACATGGAGTGGGTTTTTCCTCATCCTGGCCTTGTATGCTTGCTGAATGTCCGCCTGCCAATCGTCCCTTTCTTTTGGAAGAGCAAAGTAGAAGTGCGCCTTACAAGATGCGATCTTGGGCGATCTTGAGGACCACCACACCTCGATACCAAATCGAGAGCTTGAAGATTCTTCATTAAAGACTGCAATGATGGAGCGAAGGGGGATATCCAATCGAATCTCTCCTGACGCAGATTTGTTGCTCATGGAGTGTGGAGAATGAGGGTGACTGCCTTTCCCTTGGACTCCTGTCTGGGTTAATTGCGGGAAGATGCCTCTAGCAGCTTCCGCGCTTCCAAATTTCACCAACGAATGATCCGTTAAGACAAGATATTCGGAACGAGCTTTGAGCAGAGAAGAGTCCGCCTTTAGCCACCCATATCGAATCATTTCCATCGAAGTAAAGTCCGGTTGCACAGGGCTACCAGGAGATTCTGAGGGCGCAGTGCTGATAGAAGAGTCTCTGGAAACTCTCCTCTGTAACCTCTCAATCATCGATCCTGAACCCGATGGCGTCTTTTGCAGCTTTCGTGCTGAAGATCCAGACCTAGACGGCCCACTAGACATTGAATCTAGGGAGGAGCTACTCATCGAGCGAAAGGCTTTGGACAAAGTACTGGTCTTTTTGCTTTCAACGGGCTCCGGCGATTCCCCTTTGGAATTGGCATATTGGAATGGAGATAGAGACCCCGTCGTGCTTGAAGTCGAAGACCTCCATTTCCACTTCTCGGCACTTATTGCAGACTTCATTATGACGACTGAACTGGGGATCCTCAACTGGAAGCAGAAGAGCTGATTTTCAAGAGGTCTCAGCTAAACATGCCGACCATGGGGGGGAAGCAATAATGGAGAAGACTGGATCAGATATTGAGGCTTGGGACAATCTGAATATTCCGTCGTAGCTTTCGGCGAGTTCGATAACCTAGATAATGGCGTGCTGCAACTCTCCAGCAGTGGACCGATGTCTCAGCCCACCCGCGATAGCTGACAAGATGGATGGATGAACCGGCAAGACAAATGACATACGTCTTTTTTGTCTGTTTTTGTCACTCCAGAAACGCGTTCAAGCAGATAAAAGGCCTTGAAAGACTTCTTTTTTCTTTTTTTGGAAACCAAATCAAGGCGGGTTTGAATCACAGGGCAACGCCTGAGTCGCTCAGGGGACCAGCGCGGAATGCACTTCACTTCCCAAGTAGTTAGGCACGGATAAGCGGTAGAAGTGCGCTAGGGGAGACGCGAGTCGTAAACCGCTGGGCTATGGTGGAGGGAAAGCTGGCCTGGGACACAGGGGGAAAGATATCGTCGGCTGCGGTTTTCTCAGCTTGGGGGCGAAAAAAAAGAAGATATGCCGGAGTATTTTTGTAATAGATGCGATGAAACTCGAGAAATTTTGCGCGCCAGGTAAAATTGCTGATGCAGGCGGGTGCTCGGGGCTGGCAGGCTTTCTAGTTACGAATTCATCTAGGTAAGTGAGATCGACACGAGCGAACGGAATCCGCAAGCGTTTTTTTACGCTCCAGCTACCAGCTCAAATCCGGGCAGCTCGCCACAAACGCGCGCGACAAAATTCGCAGATGAACAATCTGTAGCAATTTCACATGCAGCTACAGAAAGGACAAGATGTCGGAAATCGGAAATCGGAAAGCTTGTCGCGTTCGCCGTCTCCGTTTCAATGGTAGCAGTTGACGAATCGAATCGTTCTGCTTACTTGCGTGGCCACTATCCGTCCGGCGGTCTGGCCTGTTGCTACAAGGTAAAGAAGAGAAAGAGGAGGGAAAAAAGGATTCAGTCGAAAGAAGGCAGAGGGACTGCAAAAGAACTAGAACAGGAAAATGTCGAAGAAGAAGAGAAAGAAAAAAAGAGAGAGAGAGAATACGAAGGTGTGCCGCACAAGGAGACGAAACGTGTGATATTTCCATGAGCTCCTCACATTCACTTGCAGGCTTAGGCACGGTAATCAAGGCAGCTGGATGACACCAATTCAAATAGGACAGCCAAGCACCCGCCACATGGGGCAGGAAAATAGGAAAAGGGCCCCTCTCGAGTTTGAAACCGCGTATTTGGCCATCCTTGGATGGTGGACGGGGGTTCCGCCGGTCCGCAACGGGCATGTTTTGGGAATCACGAAACGGCGTCATCGGCGCGGCAATGCCTCTGGTAGCTGGAATCTCGATCTCGGTGCGCAAAGGCAATTGACGTCTGGCCAAGCTGCTGCACATCTGCGCGCTCATCGTTAGCAATGATGTACAGCCGTTGCGGGCATCCCCTGTCGTCCCAGGACCAATCGTCCGCCGCATGAGATGACTTTAGTGCCGCGAATTTTAGATTCGCCGCTGCGGCTAGAACTGCAGGACCCCGTATTCCGCCATCAAGCTTCGTCATGCCAATGCCATTTATAATGTTATTCTGTATTTGAGACTCGAAACCTTGCGCATGATGGTTTGAGCACTTTAAGCTGAACTTGCCGTTGTTCTGTTCTGTTCGTCTCCACAGCTCCGTCCCGAGAAGCTTCTTGCTCTGTTTGGTGACATGATCTTCTCCATGAATTAATTTTCTCGTTGATCAACACCTCTCCCCTCAGATCAATACCCGATCTAGCCTACATCATGCATGAGCTTTTTATTTTCTTAGGTGCTCTTTCATCACTGTTACACCTACCCTATCTCATCGAAAAGTAGCATATGCATCCACGGCGGAGCCGTAGCGCCTCATTGACCAGGGGGTCGCAAGCTGGTGTGAGGAGGCTGGCCAGGGGCTTCAAAATTTAGCTGTACACGCAATGATCACCGCTGTCCCTCCAATTTCTGATCGCTGGGAATTTTCTAGCGTTCTCAGCGCCTGGCTAGCATGTAATAACATTCCGTGCTCCCTATGCAATCTGTCAAAACCAGCCGCAGTTTCCATTGTCCCAAATCGTTGAGCGCTTCTTCAGCTTGTTGTTGAGCTGGTCCGACCTCTTGCTATGGTCTCAAGTACTCTTCAATCCCGGCTGGTAGTAGCGCATGGGCCGGAGGTTGGTAAGCTTTGGGTCATTAGGGCCGTGGAATACGATTACGGGATCTTTCTAGAGCAATGCGGTGCTGTGTTGCTCCGGTGCATCTCGTATGCCCGGACGTCAGCTGCCGAAAGGGTGCTTCTTCACAACGCATAACCTCCCTGATTAGGGAGAGTCTGTACTTCGTATAGCAACACAACTTATGCAGCAGCAATATACGAGTCTTAGTGCAGAGTGCAGCAGCGGATAAAGCGAGTTCTTGTTTCTGTAAGCGCCCAAATGATCAACCACCCATCATCTGCGCCGGCCACGTTGTACCTGGTGGTGGCATGACGTATCCGTCTGTTCCCCATTCAGCCGTCTTTGCCTGCCGTCCACATCTCCTCATTCATCTAGCAGCACCATCCGTGATCGCCGCGCCGGTCGAGGCCTGTCAAACCTGTCTTAGTACAGAGCTGGTTGGTACTAGAGTTTGAGAGATGGCAAGATGGATCGAATCATGACCAGCGACCAGCAAATGAGCGACCCGGATCATTCGTTCTGCCGACGCCTGGCCACCTGGCCATTGGCCGTCTTTTCGTTGAGGGTGGGGCCCAGCTCAACGGCAGAACCCTCGCCCTGCAATCGTCACCGCCAAAATTTCCTAATCAAGCGTGGTCTTTTCAAAGTCCAAGGAATAGGGCGACAAAACTCGCGGGAAGCGTCTCGGGAGCTTTTCAATTCAGCTCCAGCCTCATCGCCGCGTCTCCTACAAAGGCATCGCTACTGTAGGCCGCTTTCAATTGCCGACTAGCTGCCTTTGAGCCCGAGCTCGCGGTGCCCCTCAGTGGCTAATTGTCCCGCATTGTCCCGCCTTTGCTCGATAAATAGCGGAACAAACGACATACGTTGCGAGACTTCCATTGGAAAGTTCTTACCGTTCTTCTTCTCGAACATCGCCGCCATGGCTACAAAGACAGACGACGATAGCGCATTTTCGCGTCGGCACCGTGACTACATTTACATCCCGGCCGGTCTCCTAATAGTCGGTACCATGATAGTCAAGATTGACTGGACACCGTATGCTGTTGCACTGGCCGTTGTCCTCGGCACTTGGAACTATTTCACTTTCCGTGAGTAGCATCTCAATCACATGTCTTCATGCATCGAGCTAATCGCCCTTTCCATAGAGATCAAGAAGGTGTTGAAGCCGGACGTCTTCCAAGAGTTCCCTCTTCAGGAGAAGACGGTCATTTCCCACAATGTCGCCATGTAAGTGCACCTCGGCCAATTTTTCATAAAGCGTAGCTTCGCTAAATCTAACAACCGAAATCTTCAGCTACCGATTCAAGTTGCCCTCGCCGCGAGACATTCTTGGTCTCCCTATCGGCCAGCACATTTCCATTGGCGCCCATCTTCCTCAGCCTGATGGAATTGTCAAGGAGATTGTTCGATCATACACCCCTATTTCTGGTGACCACCAACCTGGATTCGTCGACCTCCTGATCAAATCTTACCCCCAAGGCAACATTTCAAAGCATATGGCATCTCTCCAGGTCGGCCAGACCATTCGCGTTCGCGGCCCCAAGGGTGCCTTTGTCTATACCCCTAATATGGTCCGTCACTTTGGTATGGTTGCTGGAGGCACGGGTATCACTCCCATGCTTCAGGTTATCCGCGCCATTATTCGTGGACGTGCTGCCGGCGACAGGACCGAAGTGGACCTGATCTTTGCCAACGTCACCGCCCAGGACATTCTTCTCAGGGAAGACCTTGACGTCCTGGCTAAGGAGGACGATAACTTCCGCATTCACTACGTGTTGGACAAGCCTCCGGAAGGCTGGACCGGTGGCGTTGGCTTTGTTACCACCGACATGATTACCGTACGTTGCTTTGTCCTTTTAGCGGTCCCGATATTTTGTGGTGTTCGAGTTGGTACTGACAAGTGAATTTAGAAATGGCTTCCCAAGCCCGCCAGCGATGTCAAGATCCTCCTCTGTGGTCCCCCTCCTATGATTAACGGCCTGAAGAAGGCCACCGAGAGTCTCGGCTTCGCCAAGGCCCGTCCCGTCAGCAAGCTCGAGGACCAGGTCTTCGCCTTCTAAACAAAAAGACGTTTATGCACGGCGCCGGTACATCAATTAGCAGCAATGCATTTATTTCCCTAGGTGTCTTAAGGCGGTGTGATGATCTATAAAAAAACGGAGTGGCTTCATAGACGGCTTTGCTCAGAAACGTTGTAATAGTTTCGTGTACTTGAGATGATATCCCAAAAAAGAGCAAAATCATGGGCCGGCCAGTGTAAGGGTAGAAACACCAGATATAGGATAACTTGGATAGAATAATCTATAATGACAATTATGCTAACCTCTCTTTTTAAAACTATCCTCTATCTAAAACACATTCGCTGTTTTTCCTTTTTTGGGGGATTTTCCCTATTTATCAGAGGAAGCTAGTATACATTGTACAAATTTGTGTGTCCCAATCGTCTTCTCACCCAAAAAATATCCCTTCCCAAAAAGAAATGCGTGAAAAAGAAATAACAATTATTATTATTCGTCATCCTCATCCGCCGCCGCAGCGCCTTCGTCGCCTTTGGCGGTACTAGGCTCTGCCTCTTCGTCCTCTTCGTCGCTCTCCGCAATCGCCCGACCTCTGCGTGTCCTCTTGGCTTGACTCCGAGGGGCAGGAATTTCGTCGTCATCTTCTCTTTCGTCACGATCTTCCTTCTCATCATCCACGTCCATTCTGTCGCCAACATTTTCGTCGGCTTCAGAGAGGGGCGTTTCGTCTCTCTCCAAGTTCTTCTCGGCACGCTCCAAAGCATCGTCATCATCATCGTTGGCTTCTTCGTCAGAGTCGACGACGATTTCAGCAGACTTGAACTTGGAATTCTCCCTCTTGGTGAGACGGCGTCTCTTTTTAGTGTGGTTCTCTTCCTCGGAGCCTTCATCCTCATCCGCATCGGCCTTCTTCTTCTTTGATGATCTCTTGGGCTTGCCCTCACTAGCGGAGGCGCGTGGCGCTGGCTTGCGTTTCCGTTTGATCTTTTCTCCAGTCTCTTCATCAGTAGTCATCTCCGCATCCTGTCGTGCACGTTCCTCTTCAGCTCGTTGCTCTGCTTGTAGCCTGTCGCGTGCGGCAATGGCCTCGCGTTCTTTCCTAATCTTCTCTTGTCGTTCCCGTTCTTTCTCTAGAACGGCTTTCCGCTCTTCTTCACGCTTCCTCATCTCAGCCTCTCGTTGCTCTTTAGCAGCCACGATCTTTTCCTTATTCTTCTCCTCCCACTCTTTTTGCTTTCCTAGGGCTCTCTCAAGTTGTTTGCGAAGCGTATTGCGAGCCATGTTAGCACGCTGCTCGACATCGTGCTTGGGGTAAGGTGTTTGGGGGTGGGCAGCAATTTTGTCCAGTGACTCAATTGCGGCTTCGAGGCCCTCCGATGCCTCTTCTAGCTGCTCAGCTGTCCGTCTGTTTTCCGGCAGGGCTTGAATTGTTGTGACAAGTTGAATCTGAACAAAGGCAACGTTAAACTGGTAATGTATTTGATCCGGAGCCACCTCAAGTGCCTAAGTGTCCCAGTTAGTAAATAATGCCATAGCCAGCAGGCCAGCAAGTGTAGTAATATGCTTACCTTCTTAGCGCATTCGAGGGCTTTGTTGTATGAATCTACATCCCGATCCGCCCTTCCTCGGTTTAACCACGTGCGGCCAAGACATGAGAGGATGACTGGGTCGTTTGATTTGCCCTCTTTGGTTAGAGCTATCTCATAGTGTTCGATGGCCTTGGAGAATTGCTTCAGTTCAGCGAAGATATGCCCCATGTTCACGTACAGATGAGAATCTTTAACCGTGTCTCGAACTTTGTTGAAAATGGTAAGAGCCGTTTTGAAGTCTTTCTTGTCCTCTACAAGAGCAATGGCGACTCCTTGAGCGGCATAGGCGTTCTTCGGATCGAGTGACAAAGCTTTCTCGAAGAACTCGACAGCCTTGCAGTAAATCGCACTTCTCTTCTGCTTGTCTTGTTCCGTTTCACGACGCATTTCTCTTGCCTGTAGGAGATACAGATTACCCATTCCGACTAGGGCATACCTATCATGCTTATCATAATTTTGTAGGGTATGCTTGTAATGACGGAATTCGTGATCCTCTGCAATGTTGGCTGGCCGCTTTCTGGAGTGGACCTTTCCAAGATACCATCCGTAGAGTGCTCGAACCTCTAGGTCGGCTGTATTCTCCTGATATAGCTTTGCCACAGCATCAGGACCTTCCTTGTTAGGATTCTTCCTTAGCTTAATATACGCAAGCCGTGTGCGAGCATCGGTGTAATCGTCGTGGCGGTTAAGTAAGCCTTCATATACCTCCACGGCCTTGTCCGTCAGCCCACGAGCCTCATAGCTTCGACCAAGATTGAAGCTGATAGTGGTCACCAAGGCATCGGTATCCATTGTAGGATCTTTTTCACCAGCTCTCATGCAAGCACCTAGCGCCGCTTCAAACAACTCACTGGCAAGATCATGTTTCTCTGCCTGAGAGTGAAAGCAGCCAATGTTGTTCAGAAGTTGAGGTGATAGAAACTTGCGAAGAGCCGCCCGAAGGTCGGCCTCAGAAATATCCGCCGGGTACTCTGACTCTGGAATCTGTTCGATTTCGAGCTGCTCAACCTGTTGCAAACACTGCAGAGCTTTCTCAGGGCTCTCTGTTTCATATAGTCGGGCTAGGTTTAAGAGGACAGAAGCGTCCGGAGACAGAGCCTTCTTCGAATCCTTCCAAGAATTCCTGACACCCTCCAGCAGAGCAATGGCCTTCTTCATTTCGGCAGATCTGTCCTCTTTGATATCGTTGTCTTGGTTGGTAAAGATTTCTTCCGCGTAAATGGTCCCCAGAAGAATCATGGCCTCGTGATTTTTGGACTGCTGAATAATTTTTTCTAGCCTCAACTTTGCCTCACCAAGATCATTCTTCATGACAGACAGCTGCGCAACTCCAAACTTAGCCGGAAGGTAGCCAGTCTCAGTACCTCCACGAGCATCATCAGCGCGACGATAGTAGTCACTAGCGCGCTCTAAATCGCTATTGTAGTGGGCTTTTCTCGCGAGCAAATACCATCCGTCACTGGCAACGGCGTTGACATCAGTATATTGAATGGCCTTGTGAGCCAGCTTATCTGCATTGTCCCACGCTTTCCGAGATAAGAAGTAGCCCGCGAAGGTGGAGCAAGTGATGGGAACCTCTTTATCGAGTTTAAAGGATTTCTGGGTGTATTCGATCATGGCCTTTTTGTAAAGCCTAAGGAATTCGTCGCTGTTGACGGGAACATGGCCGCTAGCATCGAGATAGTACAAGCCGAGAAGGATGTTGGGAACCTTGGAGTCGGGATTGATTTCGAGACATCTCTCCCACGCTGCTTTAGCATCGTCTTTGAATCCAAGTTGCCAGAAGCAGCAGCCAATGCCAATGCGAGGGTCGGGATCTACTAGATCAGGTCTCTTCTGAAGCACGTCTTGGTATGCAGCCAATGCCTCAGGATATTTGTGCATTGAGAATAGAGTGCGGGCTTTCCCCATCAAGGCCAGCACGTTTTTTCCCTGGGAGACTCGGAGTGCATCGTCGAATGCCTTGGCAGCGTTTTTTAGGAGCTCGCCCTTCTCTGTCCCTAGACCTCCCGCAGTTTTCGATGGTCCCTGTAGTGAGGCCCTAAGCAGTAACAACACTCCACGGGCAAGAAAGATGGGCGAGAAGGACGGATTGAGCCGTGCGGCGTCATTCAGGGATGACGTTGCGAGCTGGAGATAGTACTCTTTCGTCTTTGCTTCCGACACATTAACGCCATCAGGCGCAACACGAGGAGCTTCTCGACTTTTCCACAGGTACATCCAACAGAGACAGCATATCATGCTGACCTTATCGCGTGGGTTACCGCTGCTCTGTATGGCGTTGCCGCCTCGAATCAGCATTTCAATGGCGTGGTCGATTTTTCGTTGTTTCGCATATGCCAGCGCGACAGTCATCCAGTATGTCTTGGCCGCATGCTCGTTTTCAAACAGGGTACACAGTTCTGTAGGGTCATCGACAAGGTCTTCGAGATCGATTTCGACCGCTTCGTCTTCTTGGTCACCCTGGACGGGGATATCGATGGCAGAGGGAATATCGGAGAATCGGGCGCTTGTAGGGGCTTTTGAAGCATCCCCGTGTGCTGTGCCGTTGGCAGCACCATTTTGAAGAGCCGCCATGGCTGGGAATCTGATTCAATGCCTGTGAGGAGATCGGGGGGTGCTTAAAGTCGGGCGAAATCGTAAGAACGCGTCCGAGAAGCCAGTGTTGCGCCTCGAAGGTGACTGTCAAAAATGTTCATCAGTTTTTACTATATCATGGCAAATGTCGCCAACCGATTGCGGATGAATTTGTGGCTGTGAGTCGAGAAGTGGTTGCCGAAAGGCTTGATATCACAAGTCTTGGGAACATTTACCACGAAGAGGCGAGCCAGAAATTCCAAGATAGCTCAGGGAAGTTCAAAGTGGTCCGTGCGCTCCGCGACGTAGCCTGGTTGGCCGCTGCGGATTCGAGTAAGAAGCCTCAACTCAGCTCTATACTAACAGCATACAGCGATACCTTCAATCAAATCCTGTAATTGGCCGCTTTGAGCGATAAGATTGTAGAGAAATGTTGGTTTACGGTACTATAGTTGAGTTGAGATTTTTTTTTTAATCCTTTTTATTTACTCCGTTTTCTAAAGTGAAGCGGACTCCTTCCCAGAGGAGAAGGGGTTTGAAACCGCTGAGCCGAACACTGTCCTCCCACTTATAACTCCAAGCCCTACGTATCGTACAGTTAGTACACTAGATTGTTATAATAGGTAGCTTATCGATTCTACATGAGGATAATTTACTAAGTGTCTAGCATCTTTACTGTTCTTGATCCTGTATTCTACAAAGGACTTTGTCGGAGACATCGTGAAGGTATATTTAGCCAATACATTCACTGATATCACTCTACCGTCAACAAACCGTAGAACTCTCCACTGCTATAATTAACTGTGTACAGCACTATGTTCCATTGCTACTACTTATGAACATGGAAGAATGGACTGAGGAGATAGAGTTTATGTTGCATGTATACTGACTGAGTGTCTGGTGGCCTGAATTAGAGAAAGTGTCTCGTGTGTTCTGTCAGCTGTCGAACGGACGGAAGCGTTTGTCAACCCTCAGGCATCTTTTAAAGGGAATTTTCTCCTCTTCAGTTGATGGAAACATTGTGGTTACTCATTCCAACACTCGCGTTCAACTCCCCGGTGAATAACTTACCACCAAGATCACATATGCGATATTAAGAAACATCCCATGACATAGTTGACCGACAGCAGATAATACATTGGATTACCTCTTCATTCCTCCTCGCCAGGTGCAATTATAGTTATGCAAATCTCCAAGACAGATGAGCAAATCTACTCTCTTCGCCGATCTGACTCCTGCCTCGAGTGGCACTGCCTCACTTCAGCGACTCGTTTTGGCATTATATTCTCCATTGTCGTTGCATTTCTCATCTTATGTATTGTGTGGATGTATTGCATGGGCAAGGCGAGGATATTCAGTACAAAAACTCAAACAGATCATACCTGTAGCAGACAAAGAGTACGACGGCACAACCGCAATCCGAAGAGCACTGCAAGACGAGGATCACATATAGTGCAACAAATTCCCGCCTTTGCATACGGGATGGCCCAAAGCTTTCCAATTTATTTCTTACCTGGGCCCCAAGTCTCAGCAACTCAGCCATTTGGTGTCATGAATACTCATATTACTCATATCTACCCACCAGTTCCAGCAAACCTGCCACAGGGAACACAATATCCCATGCATTCGAACGCAACAACCTCGGAGCCCCCAAAAGCTCAAGACTCTCCTCAAGAGCCAGACGTAGCTTCGGAGAATATATCTTCATCGCATCATCCTACGTGGTGGCAACGGCTTTATAGGGCCTTTAATTTACCGGTTGGAGCAGCATCTACCATTGCAAGCTCTCCATCTCCAGAACCTCTACAGAGGACCATCCCCAATATTGATCGTCTAGCCACAGAAGGGTGCTTGGAAACCATTTCACCGCAACTAGATAACCAAAGAGACAGAAGCTTCTTGGAACTAACTATCAAAGAGCAAGATGAAACCTCATCCATGCTATGTAATCTCGACGCTTCTAGCGAATCTGTGGAGTCGATCCGGACGGATGTCGCCACGGTTCACAGCGACGATTTCGAGATGGCTCCCCGACACTGATAATCAGGCATGATGCTGTTTCTATAGGAAAATGGGCAAAATATCATGTTGCTATTGGAATAATAGTCGCCTATACCATTAGTACGGATATTGGAAGCCATCAATGACGATGAGGCTTGCCACTTTAATACTTTCTCTTTCCTTTAACATACGGATAAGAGACTTCGAGTATATAGTGAATTTTTAGAAAGTTTAAAGGGTTACTCATTTGATAAATTTCGTCCAGCACAACGTTTCATGGGGCTCATGCGCTTACGGTTGAAAAGCGTGGCTATGAGCTGTAAGCGAATTACCTCGCATGAGTTGATAGGTGACACAAGAGCAATGACAAATCTTGCTATCGAAGTGAATTCGCTATTAATGGAATATGGTGTCTGTAATGCCCGGTAAGGAGATGTTAACCAATCCATAATATACGTGTCGGGTACTGAACTTCGGTACCTATGAAGTGCCGATTAGGGTACCTGTAAAGGAAGAGTCAAAGAGAAATACATACCTACCTACTAGCCTACAGGCGTAGAGGAATAGCCGTCGTTATTATGCGAAGGTTTCGAAAAATAAAAAAGATTCAAAAAGATTCAAAAAAATGAAAAATAAAAAATGTTAGATTGCATGGGAAAAACTAAACAGAGAATACAAACATTGAGTCATCCATTATCATCAAGCGTAGGGTGGCAGCAGCTTAGAGTTGAATGCGGAACACCTAGCATGAAGCAAGGTACGAGATGATGTACAGGCACAGTTACGCGGAGTGCAGAGGTACCTCTTACAAAGTAACAACCTGCGCCCCAATCAATGGCGCTGTAGCGATGCAGGTGGTCCGTGCGCGCTGTATCGTCATCAGCCCGTTAGCAGGTTCTTGTTTCGCCCTGCGCCAGACGCTCCCAGAAACTGCCGGAGCTTCGCAAGCCGCCAACTCACGCTCTCCGCTTCTGCCTACAATCGTCGTTTGAATATTCAGATTTCTCTGACTTGGGCGCCCGATCTTGTACTCGCGTTTTCTGGAGAATGGCGACAGCGCTCAAAGCGATTTCCATACCTTGATCTCGACCCCACGTCACTGCGGCTTAACCGACTGCGCCCCGCCACAGTTGCCCCAGAGCTCATCGTCGTCCAGGCACAGCTAGAGCACATTCTGGCGATCTTTGAGAGAAACTAGGGCCACAACTACAGCCGCGCATAACCTCCAGAGCCATATTCGCACATAGATAGGGCCACACGAAAGCGCTGCAACCATGTGGAACGACGAAGACAACAATCCTTATGGAACCAGCTTCGATCGCCGGGATTCACAAACCTCATCGTCAGCAATCCCGAGCTCGCCGACATCAAGAGACTGTAAGTCCATTGCACCTCGTATTTTGGAGCGCCTCTTGGTCCTTTGCTCAAGAACGGATCGCTGGCCTACCGCGATGGGAAATAAGGCAAAACTAATGTTGGTTGGACACTATAGATGGTGTTTTTGAGGCTTCCCATACCCCTTCAACTGGGAGCGACGTTGGCCAGTCACCACGTCCGCCCTTCAGCCATGGCATTGGCCAAGTTGACGAAGAAGATGTCCTGAGAGAGGACACTCCTCCACGGCGGAGGCCAGGCGGATATAACAGCCGCATCGAGCAAATCCTCTTTGAGAACCCAAACATGCCAATCATGATTACAGATGCGGGCAAAAGCGTCGAAAGTGGAGGGAGATATATTGTGTACACCATTAAAACTGGAGTGAGTCGCGCTCACTTGCTCTGTGTACATGCTTTCTGACCCCAGAATTAGGATCTAGAGGTTCGCCGCCGCTACTCTGAGTTCGCCTCGCTCAGAGATGCCTTAACCCGTCTCCATCCGACCCTCGTCATCCCTCCCATTCCAGAGAAGCATACTATGGCCGACTATGCCGCGAACCCCACAAGTGCGAAGCAAGACCAGCAAATTATTGATTTACGAAAGCGCATGTTAATGGTCTTTTTGAATCGCTGTCGCCGAATGGACATTGTGAGAGAAGACGGCGTTTGGTGGAGGTTTCTCGATCCAAACTCAAGTTGGGTATGCTCCTTCCTCTTTCCTTTTTGACGTAAATTTATGTTGCTAACTCACCGATAGAGCGAAGTTCTGCACGCCCACCCGGTTGCATCTATTCCCAAGGCTATTCTGAAGGCGCCACCGCTAGACACTGCGAACCCAACCCTTGCTCATAACTTTCTTCCGATTCCTTCAAGCTCGTCTAAGCTCAAGACCTCAGCAGGTACGGGCCTCGACCTAAGTTCTTCCATTATCCAAGGTGCAGCGCATACGATCGAACGCTTCCCAGCAGATGCATCCAATCTCAGCGAACAGGAACTTGACCCATACTTTATATCTTATGAAGCCTCGATTAAGGAGTTGGAGCAGCTTTTGACAGGCCCTATGGAGAAGGTCAACCGCCGAACTCTCAGCCATTTATCATCGCTAGCGGCAGATCTTTGCGAATTAGGATCAAGATACAACGCCTTTGCCCTCTCGGAGCAAGCCCCTTCCCTAGGACCAGCCATCGAACGGATAGGCCAAGCCGCCGATGCGTCATACATTGCAACTGAAGAACTTTCAGGCACTTTGGGTGCAAGCTTTGCAGAGCCAATGAGAGAAAATGCCCAGTTTGCAGGTGTTGTCAGAAGCGTCTTGCGGTATAGAGTCCTCAAGCGCGTGCAGCAGGATATGACAACCGATGAGCTCAACAAAAAGAGAACCCTTTTGGACCAGCTTGAGCGCAGTGAAGCAGAAGCGAGACGCATTGAACAGTACCTTTCGAGCAGTCAACAAATATCCCCCCCTCCTAAACGATCAGCGAGCCTTAGGGAACCCCCGACACAGCATCGCCGCGATGGAAGCCAAGAGGATACCGAATCCATAGATTCTGATTTCCCACCTACTCATGGCGATTTCCCGTCGGTGCCTCCCTCTGTAAACCAAGGCGTTCCTGAGAGAAGTGCGAGCATAACGCACAGAAAGATGCCTAGTACAAACTCTATAACAAACAAGATCTTTGGTCCAATCCGCCACGCAGTTCAGGGAGTCGTAGATGTGGATCCTGAGCGAACCCGCCGAGATACTATTGGAAAGACTCGTGAGTCTATAGGCCAGCTGGAGCAAGCGCAGGTGGCTTCTGAAAGGGATGTCAAAGAAGCCAGCGCAAGTGTACTTGATGACTTGAAACGGTTCCAGAAAGACAAGGAAGATGATTTGAGACGATACATGGTAAGTTAACAACAGCAGAAAAATCACCTCGCAATTATCCTCGAAAATTTGTCACTAATGGTCACTGCAGTTGGCATATGCTAGAAGCCAGGTTGAATGGGCGCGCAAGAGCAAGCAGCAGTGGGAAGAGGCCAGGGCAGAAGTCGACAAAATAGATGAAAATTAGCGTGTTGTCATTGAGACGAGCACGAGCATTCATGATGGGGAATTGCTAATATAGGAAGAAAGGCTAAGAGCGTGGACTTCTCATTTGAAATGATTCCGTCTTACTACACTTCTTATGGAGTTGCTCTGAGTACCATTTCGAGAGCGATTTGCTTCGTACCAACTTGGTCTGAATAACTAATGGGTGATATCGTCATACAATGCTTCATAATTAGATAGCAATTAATCTTTATTCAATTTCAATCTATCCGTATTAAGGCAGTATATATCTATCTAGTAAATGTATGCATTTTGCCTTGGTGATAGCACTGAGAATGTGATGGCGTTGTTTGCTACTACCTATCTAGAGAGTGCCCCGTATCAGTACTAATAGCCACAATATTACGTGGGCAGCTTACTGTAATACCTCCTGTAGTACGCCGTACAAGTAAATTCGCTGGTGGCTTGCCCACGCGTTTATCGATAAGGCGCCGGAAGTGGTGCTAAGAGAACGTCACAGCGCCTGAGCGCAGCTCTTGCCAGCTTCAACCTATTACTATACCAAGCTCGACGCTCTTGAGGTGTCTAGCCTCAAGTTGCGCTTGCTACTGCATGAGGCTGCTCTGCATCGCTTATAGCGATTAGTCACATTGACTACAAGAATTCAACTCTTTTTTCTTTTACTCTCCCGACAATCTCGACCCTATAGCAACACAGAGTCGTCGACGCGCCGATTGACAAAGCCAATAAGACAAGCAATGGAGCCCAACAAAACGGATGGGCCCATAGGGTCGATTGATGAACCTGGCATCAAAGCCGAAGGGCAGCTTCTGCATACCATGCGCAGGGAAGTTGCGGAGCTGCTGGGCAGACAGCAGACTAGCTTCCCGGGCGCGCAACCCGTCAGTTTTGCCAGACAGCATCTGGATGAATTGACCAAACAAGAGTATGGCAATTACCAAAAGACGTCTGAAGCCCCTGAGCTTATCGGCTAACACATGCCTGAATTATCAGCTATTACGTATGCGAGAAATCCGACGGAATTCGCTATCTTCTCTACTTAACCGAAGATGAGAACCAGGGGGAGGCTCACTATTTGATTGACCGAAAGAATGATTACTGGTACATCACCAATAAGAGCCTACACTTCCCCCGCGAGAACGACGTTAGTGCCTTTCACACGGCAACGCTTGTTGACGGCGAACTGGTCTGGGACAATCGGGCCAATGGAGGGAAGGAGCCTCGATTCCTCGTTTTCGACTGCCTCGTGATGGACGGCAATAAGCTCATGGATCGATCCCTTGATAAACGGCTAGCCTATTTCAAAGAGCGACTGTACACGCCGTATAACAAGATGTTCAAAGAATATCCAGACGAACTACAATTTCAGCCTTTCTATATGGAGATGAAGCCGTTTCAGCTTGGCTACGGCATTGAGATGATGTTTAAACAAATTCTCCCGGAGCTAAAGCATGGAAACGATGGTCTCATCTTTACGTGCCGGAATACAGCCTACAAGCACGGCACTGACCCCCATATCCTTAAATGGAAACCACCAGAAGAAAACACCATTGACCTGCGAATGAGACTTTCGTTCCCAACTGTTGAACCAGACGAATGGGAGCGCAGAGAAGGCATTACCGAGTCCTTTACCGATTACGATAGCCTACCGAAAGCGGAACTCTTCGTTTTCAGAGGTGACGGTCCGGAAAAATACAGTCGATTTGATGACCTTTACCTCACGGAAGAGGAATGGGAGACGTTGAAAGGCTTGAATGATCCACTGAATGATCGCATAGTAGAATGCAATCAGGACGACCAGAGAAGATGGCGCCTTCTCCGCTTCAGAGATGACAAAAATGAAGCAAATCACACGAGCACGGTTTCAAGTGTCCTAGATAGCATCAAAGACCGCGTTTCAGTAAAAGATCTCTATGGCGCCGCTAGTCGGATAAGGGAGAGCTGGAAGGCTAGGCAAGCACGAGAAAATGCGCGCGGGCAAAGATAAAAACATGCTCTCTTCAGTTGCCAACGAGGGAATAGAGCGTGGTGCTTTAGATATTTGAGTATAATAGCCTTTTTGGGATAGTTCGCTTTGCCTTATTTTCTGGGCGAGAGCAAAAGGGAAGGGGCTCTAGTTCTGAACGAGATTGGGTATACATGCGTCGTTACTACTAATTCGCAATGCTATTGATTGCTTGCTGAGCTGGATAGGATGTGGTGGAATTTTGGAGTCCTAGGAGTAGCTTCTTTGGGACAAGATGGAGGCGTTTGGGCAATATTTTTCTTTCTTTCTTTCTTTTGGTGATGGAAAAGGAATTGCTTCCTCGATAAATCTAAGTATAGGGTCTTATATAGCTTACTGTGTAATCAATCACCTTCTTACAGGGTCCTACATCTTCCCAAACCATAAACGGTGCAGTTATTTGATCTGTGAATCCTAACTGTGTAATAATTGTTCTGAAAAATTTGAACAAAGTGTCATTCCTTGTTTAATGGCCAATCGACCACATTTCATCCAGTTCCCTGTAAATGCCTTCAAATTGAAAAGAAAAGAAAACGAAAATCAAACGAATTAAATAAATAAAACCAATCCCTTGCGTATAGCCATCATATCGTGGAGTTTCTGTCCAAAGGTCTCTCGAAGAGAATCGACTGAACGGGTCCTCTTAAAGTATGGACATGACGACCGCAATCGCCATGATAAGGCAGCAAAGACTGTGGCTGCGTGGTTCCAGACCCTTATTGCTGCCGGAGACAACAACTGGGATGGAGGGCATAATGACACTCGTTGCAGTGCCAGATGGAAAGCCGCTCGCGGTGCCGTTGAAGCTTGAGAACACCGGCGGTATGAAGATAGTAGTGGTAGTTGTGGCGAGCTGACCATTTGTCGCGGTGATCGTCTCGGTAAGAACGCTCGGATGGAATGTCTGGGCGCCGGCTTTGGAGCTGTCAGAGGAGGCAGACAAGGTACTCTTCGTAGGCTCGGGATAAGCACTTGTAACGGTGACGATGATGGGGGATGGAGCAGAGTTGATAGTGGTGACGGTTGTCTTGACAGTAGAAACAGCAGTGACTGTCACTATCTCCAAGACAGAAGAACTCCCTGATGGGCCCCAGAGGTCAGATATAACTACAGTGACGAATGAAGTGACGGGTTCTGCAGTAAGTGAGAGGCTGGTCTGAATTGCAGTGACGGTGGATGAGTTGCCGGAGACAGTCGCATCTGGAAGACCGCTGGTGAGAGACACCTCAGTTAGGATGTTGGTCACCGTGTTTGGGTGTCCAGAGATGGTCACGTCCGGCAAACCAGTTACGGAAATATCAACGTTGGTGACAGTTGATGGGTTTCCAGATATGGTGGCATCTGGAAGTCCAGTGGTGTATGAGACGTCAGTGTTGATATTGGTGACAGTCGATGCACCAGCAGTGACCGTAATGTCGCCGAGGACAGAGCTGGAAGCCCAGGGGTCAGGAGTGGGCATGACGGTCACGGTGACAGTAATTGTAGTGCCGAAGGCCGAACACATGGCTGTCTCCGGAGTAGGAAGAACGGATGTAGTCATAGTTGTGGTCTTGGTCACGATAGCTGGCAGGGATGGAGTGATGATGCTGTAGATGGTCGATGTGGCCGTCTGAGTGCTGCATGAAGGTGTGAGATGAAAAGTTTTGGTGAAGGAGCAGCGTATGTATTTTACTTACGAGATTGGAATGCTGGTGACAGAAACCATAGCGTTGGATCCAAGGGACTGGGTTACGGCAGCGATAGAATCTTCATTAAGAACCAAGGTAACAATCTCAGCAGAGGAGTCAGACATGACCAAGTCGGTTTCGTTGCAGTCGACATCACGGCGACCAAGCTTGTGGTTAACCATGGGGAGTGCCTCTTCGCCTGCAATAGCAATTCCTCTCTGAGACTGATACAGTTTTTCTAGGCCAGCTTCATCGGTCAGAGTCACGCAGCTTCGGTTGAAAGGGGGAGTATCATACCACAATGAGCTGCCAGGAGGCTAATCGCAAGAATTGCGGCGAGCATACAAACAGCAATGGCTGCGCCCATGAGAACCTTCACTTCGAGAAGATGCTTCTTGACGCTTTGGAATGTGCTCATTTTCTGCTGAGGCACAACGCTAGATTCAGAGTCTTTCATGTTCGCCACTGTAGAAGATAGGTCAGCTCTGCTTGGATAAGGGTTGAAGAAGGGAGGCGGCGTGCTTGGAAATACTCTTGCGACGTGCTTCAAATAGAATAAAGACACTAAGGATGATGATATTAGCGAGAAATCGCTCTAGAGCGGGTTGATGGGAGTTACGAGAAGAGTTTGTCGGGAAGGGTAGCTCGAGGTGATACAGGCGTGACGATGGCACAACAGAATGGAAAGGTGGGCAAGTTTCATACCAGGTTGAGAAGCTTCAAGAGGTTTGAAGAGAACGGAGACGTTTGAACTTAACGAGAGATGGAGAGAGAGAAAATTGAATGCTGTTGCAGTCGAAAAACGAACGAGTGTGTTGGGCGCAGGTGAAGGAACAAGGTGAGAAGGGGGGAGGAGAAGAGAAACGATGATATGTGCGGGCTCTACTTTTTCCCCTCTTTCGCTCAGTGCTGTGAATCACGCAGCAAACAAATAGGAGGATAAAAAGCATGAGGCACGCGTCTTAAATTTTGTAGCGTTTGTTTATCTGAGTACGCTGGTGAATGGAGGTTGAGGAGGGCAGTTTGCCGGACCGGCGAACTGGTGACTGGGCACTTACAGCTGCTTGCCTATTCAGTGTTTGATTAGACGAACTGGTATGTTAACTTCGCTGTAATGTTTGAACTTTTGCATGTATATGTATAAAAACTAAAAGTAGCTTCTTATGTGAAGACCATGGTGATCTAATTGTGACCTCGAGGACAAGAATGGTATATGTTTTCTGTTACTACGTGAATATGACTGGAGAACAATAGTTATAGTAATGTGAACTTGCACATACGTGTCAAGAGAAGGGAAATGAGAAGGTACAAGGAAAAACTCTTAAATACTCGCAATAGTGGCCTGAAACAATCGTTGTAAGTTACGTGATTGCGTTGACGAGCTTGATGTCAGGCAACACAGTATCTACTCTAGAATACAGCAATTGATGATAGTAACATCCAGGGCTTCTCGTACAACAATCACTGTCAGAACTCAGGAGTACAGCTATGGAACTCCGGCTCTACATAGAAAACCCGTGAAACGAACATGGCTTGTGACCCATCCAAGCTTGCTTCCGACGCTGGATCGGATGTGTAAACAATATCGAATGGCAAGCTGCATATCAGGACGGGCCGCTGCAGCTCGATATTTCTGATCTCTGACATAATCAATGGACTAGGTTCGATTTTTTAAGGCAAAAACGCTGTGTATGTAACTTCCACAGTAATTGACTCCTGAAATCAGTATCTAATTCAGTTCTATTAACACTATTAATCGAAAGACATCGTTGCGCAGAGGCGCTGACGACTTCCCCTGAGCATCGTCAACATCTCGCCAACATTTACCCAGGCAGCTATATATTGACTCTTGCATGTAGAGGTTTAGTTCTAATGCTAAATAAAAGGACGCGACAGATGATCTAAAATGGTGCATAATCTATTATGCCGCACACGACTGATAATAAAACAGGCAATGTTTACAATCTTTCTTAGCGGCGAGAGCGGCGGTGAAAAATAAGGGGTTCCCCGAATCTCGACATTTTCACGCTCATTTTCAACTTTTCCGACTCGTGAGCTCCATTTCTAAAATACACAGCCAAAAATCCTGTAAATCCAAAAATTTCAAGGGCAGCTAAGCGTTGAAGCGAGTTGATATGGCTCAGTGGTTGGGCAGACTGCTTGAATAAATTGCCCAGGTAAGAAGAGCCTAATACGGAAGATTACAGAAAAATAAAACATCGCCGTAGTTATGATGCAAAATATACTTGAAAGTGTATGCGCAATACACGTAAAAGCTAGGTTTCCATGGCCTTGGGGCTTACCTGATCGCAGTGGCAACAGCGCAGTGCCTGACTAGCAATAAACGCGGGGCCACTCCGGAACATCTCCCATCGCGTCGCGTAACTGAGCGCTGAAGCTCCCCTCTAAACTTCTTGGTTCATGTGCCCTCCCGCAAATCGCTACCTTTGTGCATCACTCTCTCACGCCCAATACCGGGGCGGGAAGAAACATAACAAAGAAAATTGCCGAGAACGGTCGTCGCGTCCTCGAGCTAGGCAGCTGCTCCTCTCTTCGCCAACAAACTCGTTTTAACTGTGCGATGCTGTGACCCGCGCGCCGCAGCAGACGAAGGACTTCGCGACCAGCCAATTAAGCGGACCTCGGGATAGTTTGTTCGCCGCCTTTCGACAGCAACACATCGCCATCTTTGTACCCGCGCAAACATGCCTCGCCAATCCACAAGGAAACGGTCGGCGCCGGTGCCAGTGGAAGAGACGTCTCACGCGCCGGCAGAGCTTCACGACTCAAACTCGGAATCTGGTGATGAGGCGGAATCTGAACCCGAACCTGAAGCCGAGCCGGAGCCGCAAGCTGCAGAGGGTGACTATGAAGGAGAGCATCGGAGTCTCCAGTTTGACGAGGAGCTGTCGTGGCGGCCTGCGAAGCCAATCCCCAGCGCCACTCTTCTGACCCGCCTAGAGAAACTATCGAAGGAGCTGGCAGACTTTGAACAAGGCGAGGTCGACCTGAGCTCGCTTAAGGATGTCTCCGCCAAGTTGGCGCATCGCAATCTGCTGCAGCATAAGGATAGAGGCGTCAAGGCGTACACTGCCTGCTGCTTGGTTGATATCCTACGCCTGTTCGTCCCAGACGCGCCATTCACGGATGATCAGCTGAAGGTGGGCTAGTCCAGCCTCGAAACCCCCATGACCTTGCTTGCTAATCTGATCATGTATAGATGATGTTTGGCCTATTCGTAAAGGATATTCTACCTAGCCTCCAAGACCCTACGAACCCATACAACAGCCAACACAAATACGTTCTCATGTCTCTGACTGATGTCAAGAGCATTCTACTTATATCGGAAATCCATGGAGCCGACGACCTTTTGCTGCGCCTGTTCAATTCTACTTTTGATGGAGTGTCTGCCAATGCTAAAGCACCGGCTGAAGAGCAAGTTGCAAAGGATGTTGAAATTCACTTGACGGAGATGTTGATCCAGCTGATTGACGAGTCTCCTGGCAGCGTCCCGGCGAGTGTCATTGATGCCATTATTAGTCAGTTTTTGCGAGCAGCCCCTCCTGGTGGTGGCCGAAGTAAGGAGCAAAATGGCAAGCAATCGACACTTCTGCACAAGACAGAACCAGCAGCCTATGTCATGGCTAAAGCTATATGTAATGGATGTGCAGACAAGATGGCTCGTTATGTGAGCCAGTATTTTAGCGATGTGATCCTCAATGCTTCTGGATTCGCAACTGCAGGGAATGGCTTCCGCCATGGAGAGGATTCGGATGAGGAAGATAGCCATGCAGGGCCCTCCGATGCTGATCTGAAGAGTCTTCGCCAGGCTCATCTGCTTATCCGAGAGCTTTGGCGAGCAGCACCCACGGTCCTCCAAAACGTCATTCCCCAGCTTGATGCTGAACTGTCAGCCGACAACGTACACTTGCGTCTCATAGCTACAGAGACGTTCGGTGATATGATATCCGGTATTGGAGCTGCGGGCCCACCGCAGCCTCCTCTTCTCGATCCCGCCGCATACCCTCCGATCAGGCTGATGGATGATACTCCAGCAGTCGTAATCGAAGCAAATGTTCTCACTAAACCGTATTCTCCACAATCCTTTGCCCAGTCACATGCTGCGACTTATCGCAACTTTGTAGGCCGGAAGAACGACAAGACAGGGACTATACGAACCGCCTGGATAACAGCTGTTGGCTACATTCTTTCTACTTCTGCCGGAGGAATTGGACTTAGCAGCCAAGAGGAAAGCGAGCTAGTAAGAGCATTGGTCGACAAACTAAATGACAGCGAAGAAAAAGTTCGTTTAGCGGCTGTCAAGGCAATTGAGCTCTTTGAATTTCGAGATATTGTCCTAAAACTTGGTATCATGGGCGGCGTGGAAAAAGAGGGCTCAGTTTTTGCAAGTCTTGCAGATCGATGTCGTGACAGAAAACCGGCCGTGCGTGTCGAGGCAATGGTTCTACTTGGCAAGCTATGGGCCGTCGGTGCTGGGGAGATTGCAGATGGACAGGAGGCCGTTACTGCCTGCCTCTCGGGCGTTCCGTCGCGCATTATCAATGCTTTCTATGCTAACGATCCCGACCTCAACGTCCTCCTCGATCGCGTCATGTTCGAATGTCTGATTCCTTTGAAATATCCTCTCATGAAGGGTAAAGGGACGAAGACTACAGTTGCGTCTTCACAGGGGAAGGCTGCGGCTGGCCAGGCGGACCAGGATAAGATACGAGCCGAGAGAATTTTGCTAATGCTCACGTCTCTCGACAATGCAGCACAGAAGGCATTCTTCGCCATGCAAGCGCGCCAACCTCAATTTGCCAAGGGTGTTGATATTTTCATCCAGCAGTGTGAAGCATACAACGGCGGCGTCATCGAGACTAACGAAGAAAAGGTCAAAGCTGGCCTCGCCAAAACTATACAATGGCTCGGTGCCTACTTTCCTGACCCTTTGAAAGTTCGCAGCGATCTTCAAAAGTTTGTCAAGCTTAACGAGCGGCGTAGCTACCAACTTGTCAAGTACGCGATTGAGTCTGAAAGCGACTTTAAGACCGTGAGACGTGCGATCGCTGAGCTGATCACGAAAATTTCGGCAAGCTCCGCTGCTGGTTCTCTGGACACGCTCATTCCCTTACTATATCGGTCAAGCTGTCTCATGTTCAGCCGAAGCCACTTAGCAACTATCATGGACTACTCAAAGAGCGATAAGAACGGCTTCGCTGCCGTAGCGCATCAGGTACTCAACGATATATCTCAGCGAAACCCCGATATTTTCAAAGCCCATGCGGAGGAACTACGGAAAGAACTTATCCAGAAAGCCCCAACCGAAACTACCAAGTCTCACGATGCCTCTGCTAGTGATATTCTCAAGGCCTACTCATCTTACGCTAAGAGGTATCCCGAAGATATTAAGTATGACAAGAGCTTCACACAGACGCTGATAAACTACGCTCTCTATGGCGTTCCCGTCAAAACATCCAAGTACGCTATCAACGTCCTCCTGGCAAAAAACGACGATAAGAGTAAAGTGACAGCTACAACCCTTCTGCGGAAAGTGATGGCGAACTGGAAATATGGAGCGCCTCATTTCCTTAATAAGCTGGCTACTATTAGTCAACTAGAACGCTTGGCGCCGACTGTTACCGTGGATTCAGACGAGGCAATCAACGACATGGTCATAAAGAAGATTCTGCGTGAAGTACGAACGGAGGCCACGGATAAAGATCCCTCTTGGGTTGATGACGCCGACATAGATGAGGAGCTTCAAGCAAAAAGCCTTTCCATGAGAATTCTGGTCAATCAAGCTCTTGCCACATCGGCAGATACTGATGCGGAGGAACGGGTTAGGCCTGTCTTCAAGCTCCTCAAAACATTTGTTGTCATGGAGGGCGAATTTTCCAAAGTAAAAGATACGCCCAAACATCACAAAAAGCGTCTTAGGCTGCTGGCAGGTCTCATGATTCTGAAGCTCTGCACTGTGAAGAAATTTGATGATCAGTTTGACCATGCAAGCTTTAACAAGCTTGCGGAGCTTGTTCAAGATACCGAGATCCAGGTACGCCGTCGTTTTATGGACAAGCTGCAAAACTATCTCACTCGAGGGAAACTACGCGCGCGTTTCCATGCCATCCTCTTCCTAACAGCGTTCGAACCTTTCCCGGAACTTAAACACCGTGTAGAAACTTGGCTCCGATCACGCTCCCGGTACTATGCCGAGAATGAGCAGCAGATCATGGAAGCCCTTATGGGAAGACTTATCCCGCTGTTGGCTCACCATCCAGACTACAGCTCAGACCCAGCCGATCTGGTCGACTTTGCGAACTATTTCCTTTTCTACTTGGGTGCAGTTGCTACCGAGGGGAATGTATCGTTGATTTATAAATACGCCGAAAGGGTGAAGCAAACACGTGACGGTGTTGACCCAGAGAAGAGCGAGAATCTTTACGTACTAAGCGATCTTGCTCAGGCATTGACTCGCAAGTTCCAGGAGAGAAAAAACTGGAGCTTCCAGGCTTGGCCAGGCAAAGTTGGCCTGCCTACGGGATTGTATACTGCTCTTCCGTCCAGTGAAGTTGCTCAACATATTGCACAGAAGCAGTATATTCCGGAATCACTGGATGAAAAACTGGACGACTTGATTCGGGCGATGGATCGCAAGAAGGTATGACTGACTATGGCGCGCTCTCTTTGTCCATGAATAATTGAACGATGCTAACAAGATTCTTCAGAAACGAAAGTCAATGCATGAATCAGCAGACCACCCAGCAAAGAGATCCAAGACTCAGATGAAGACGGTTATCCGGGGAAAGCCAGGCCCAAAAGTCAAGTCAGCCAAGACTCCTAGCAAGAAATCCACAAAGCCTAAAGCGACCCCTAAGGCCAAGAGAACATCGCTATCTGTTCCTGAGAGCGAACGGCGGCGCAGTGGACGCTCTCACAATATCTCAACTTACGCGGAGCGTGGCGATGAAGAGGATGAAAAAGAAATGTTGGAGGGTGTAGCGCAGTGGGAATACGGCAAAGATGGTGATGGTGATGATGACGACGAAGGCGCATCTGAGCAAGAAGAAAGCGGCAACGAGGACAACACTGATGGCTCTGAGCCAGAAAACGACGAGCCTGAGGCTGAGGCAGAAGAGGCTGTTGAGGAAGACGACGAGGAGTCTGAGCCAGAGCTGCCAAAAAGCAACGGAAAGAAGCCTGCCGCTCCCAAGAACAAAGGAAAAGCACCAGCCGTCAAGGCCAGCGTCTTGGCAAAGGCTAAGCAAAGCACGCGCCCTACTCGCGGACGGCCTGCCAAGGGGGCATCGGACATGGACGTAGATGATGATGATGACGACGAGTGAAACATGTATGTTAGGAATGGATTTGCTTGGAGACGAACCGTTTATACTCTTGGGCTCTTGAGATGGAATTGTGTGTTTTTTTAAAAAGAAAATTTGTCCATATTGGCCTTGCTGATTTATCCCTATTATTTGTGCTCACGTTATGGCTTTGTTATGTTTTTTTTTGTTATGTTTTTGTTGGTTTCACTCTCTCTCTGTCTCGAAAATCTTGGTTCTGTCGGCAAAAGCACCGGGGATGGGGAAAACACTTTCATCATCACCTTTTTTTTCACCTTTTTTTTCCCACCGATTTTTTTGCCTTCTTGTATGAACTTTGAAAGAAAGAAAGAAGAGGGGCGCTTTACGGAGGGGGGCAACATGTGATGTAATCTCTTTAGCTATTTTATATATCCCAATGGTCTTGTCCCTTGGGCATGAAAAAATATAACCCGTGATGCAAACAAGCTCTTCCTCTTTTTTCCCTTTGCAGCGGAGGAGAAATATTGGCCTTTAGAGCTACTCAGGCGTTTTGATAGCATGACATATAACGGTCTAGTATTATGTTGTAGATTTGAATCACCATATGAATGATTGCCTCGCGGTATTGCTAGCCTTCTTGAAAATATATTCACTGATCCGCCGACCTAATTCCAAAAAACTGACAAGAACCTTTTCAAAACCTTTCTCCACTGAAGTAACATTTTTGATACAACAGCAGCATACTATTTCATCTCTCTTCTCTTCGCACTATATATCTACTAACACGAAAAAATGATCGCCATGTACTCGATCCTGAATTTGTTACAAAGCACGTTATTCAAGATCCACACATCTCCATTAGGCTCATCCATTAATCCTTCTTATCGCCTCCCTGTTCTCGTTATTTTGGTCATGAAGTTGAAGAAGAGGGTCCACCAGGAGTACCCTGTGTTGCTAGCCTATTCCTGACCTTTTCGCGGTGCCCAGAGAATCTGAGATGGGCCTCAAACTTTTGCGCTGTCATGTCCGGACCGGGGGTATAAAGCTTTGTTGTGCAGTCCAAGCAACGAATACGGGGGAGCCAAGCGTACTTGACGCCCTCTGGCATGGGCTGTGTTTGGACGGGCAGTTCCGTGACTGGGTCAAGGTGTGAGTACTTCATTATAGCCTCAAACCTATCGCCGTTCGGATACTGTTTTTCGAGCTCCTTTAATGACTGCACAAGCCATTCGGGTGGAGGGGGCTAGTGGGAGGATATGATGTGAGCTAATGACTACTTCCGTTAGGGAATATTTGGTTGTTTGATAGAACTTACAGCTGGGGGAGGAGATTGACCAGGAATGAGCGGCGGCGCGGGTAAGCGGCCTATCTGGCCAGGAGGAACGGCACCTGTGGCACCTGTTGGCTGAGGCACGGAGGCTGCGGACGTCGGAGTCGGAGCTGGAACCGGCGTCATCGCTTTAGGCTTTGGCGGAGCTGTGAAGGTCGGTGTTCTTATGTTGGATGTTGAAGAAGGGGTATCAGGAGGCACTGAGGGGGTAGTTAAGTCGCGATAGTCGCCTCGCATGATTCGCCTCAGTGTTTCCCTGTTGTTGACTCTCAGCGTCACCCAGAAGTCCGTGCGCTCTTCTGTTTCTTCACGGACGCGACGAGAAGTCCTGGTTTCATGATGGTGACTGGCTGTATCTGGAGTTTCTGACCGGCCCAAGTTGGCCATTCTTTGCTGGGCAGCAGTTGCGGCGCCGCGCATGTTTCTCGTGCGAGCCGTACCGGCCATATTTGACGGTGCAGGAGAGTCAGGTGCCGAATCTTCACTTTCGTCGGACTCTGATATCTCACCATCACGGGCCGGTCGCTTCCTCGGAGGGCCCGCCACCTTCTTGTACAGCCTGCTCTCTTCAACATTTGAAGCAGCACCAGGGAGTACAGACGATACGATGAGGGTGCGGATGGTACGCTGCCTGTCTTTGAGGTCAGGAAGCTGCGGTCCACCTCTCCGGTTGATTGATCTCTTCTGCCGTCGCTGATCACGGGAAAAGACTGTCTCGTTTCTTTCCAGATCTGCTTCGCTCATTTCATACAGGTATGGGGCGTATTCCTTGGCCTGTTGCTGCGGGCGGAAAACAGTTTGCAAAGGCGTCTGTAAGAAAGCAGATACCAGATCTGAATCTTCGACCGGTCGTCCATCGAACGGGTGGCCAATGCTGTAGAGACTCTTCGTAAAGAGCTGCGATTGCTCGCGGATACAATGGGCAATGGCCGTAGTAAACTCCCCAGAAAGAGAAAGGTCTCGAGTCATGCTAGCAGCGAACTCTTCCGGTGAGTTATTCGGGTTGTTGATTTCCCATTCGAATTGGTCGACCAGAGTGTGCTGTCCAATGGTGATGTTTAGCTTGACTAGGATGCGCATCTCATCGTTCTTATAGGCGGAATAGGGGAGCTCCGGGTCTAGCGAATCTTCTTCGGAATAGGCGAAAGGGTAAAAGTCGTTGAGCTGTTCCCGTATCTGCTGAACGACTTGCTCATAGACAGGCTGTGAGGCTGGGGGCTTCAGGCCCATGTCCTCGACTAGCTGTGCAGCAAACAGTTCGACGGCCAAAAGACGCTCGTGTAAGTTCCATGTGAAGGTGTCGCGCAGCTTAACCCTATCCCACTCAACATCCAGCCTCAGTGGCACCAGATCCTCGTGCTGTTCCGCCTGTTTGAGCATATCCTTTCGGCTGTATTTGAGGGGAGGTGTAGTTCGGTGGCCAGGGCGAGGTTTCTGTGACGGATACACGACTCGCGAGGGGCCGTGGCTCTCCGTATATCCATTGGCGTACCCGTTGTAGCCCTCGCCGTACAGCCTGTTAGGAGGGAACCATTGCTGATATCCGTTGCGAACAGTTCGGTACTCGTTGATCATCTCACGCATTTCGTGCGACGACTTCATGGTCTGATTGAGTTGCTGGCTGAGGGCGGACGCGGCTATGGAGTCGCGCATCGTGTAGCGTTCAACCATCAGCCTGTCAAAGGACTCCTTTGTGCGCACAGGGATTTCTGAGGCCCCCGACTTGGAGACGGCATCTTTCGTATCATCAGAGGCCGAGACCGACGTCGCGGTCGACGCTGAGCCCGTCACCGGAGCCGGCATTGATGGCTGAACCGCGGCCATGATGGATTAGTCTTGTCGCGAGCGCTGGCGCCGCCGAGTCGCCACAGCGGTGCGACAGATGGATCGATGTTCGAGTGCGTTGGATTGGAGGCTGGTTTCGACCCGAAGTTCGTCGTGGCAGTGGTGGCGGCGGCTGTTGCAGAAAGTTGCGCTGGAAGCCAAGGGGAAGACTTGGAGTTTAGGTGGTTTGTGGACAAGATTCTAAACCGTAACAGCGCGAATGGGTGCAGTTCCTGAATAATTAATGCTAGTGAAAAGAACTACCTATCTGGTACTAGGTGCCTGGGCGCTAGTAATAATATGCTGGCCAATCTGGTAACGGGTGCTCCCCCATTACTCAGATTTCAAGTACTCATGTACCTCAACTTCGGACGCTGGCCAATCCCAAGCGGTTGGGTCGATTAAATACGTACCAAGATCTCACGGCTCGAGACCCAAAGGTTCAGAACGCCATTGGTTACGAAATACGGAGTACGGAGTACAGACCCGGCATTAAGTAAACTGCCGCTAGCATGTCCCGGGGATCAACCGTTAACACGCATGGCTATCCAAGACAAAGCGTATGAGTACTACTTACATAGGTGCTTTGCTAGCGGGCGGACGATTCATTACACTCGTTTTATACATTATCAACACAGAGGAACTGGTGGCATGGCTTCACGCAATATTGTCAAGCAGGGGCTACCGGAAGAACTTTACAGCCTTAACCCTGCCTCTAAAATATCCATCAACCTAGGATATTCACCTTTTTCTACCGCGTCGACCCATTTAGCGATCCTGTTCATGTAAAAGCCGGCTCCAAGGCGGACCACGGCACCAAAGAAATCCTCCTTCAATATACTCTCCTTAGCTGTAGCATCCCAGTCCGGCTGTAATTGGCCCATGCGTGCACAGTAGAACTTCCTCAGCTGCGTCTTCTCATATTCCATAAGATAAATCCAATACAGCTCATTCTTTCCCTTCGTTATCCAGATCGTCAACTTCACCGGCCTCGGGCAGTTCCGACCCTCTAGCGCTCTCATCACCATACTCATGTCGTTTAGGTTCCTTTTCCCTGCTTGAGCCCTCGAGGAATTTGGGCATCTCAGTAGCTACCCATCGTGGCATAGCAGAGACACACTCCCAGTCAATTATCGCCGTGATTTTACCTTCCTCATCCACTAATATATTACTTAAAGAGAGATCGTCATGCCAGATAACTGTTCGCTCCGGAGGATTCTGGAAAGGGGGGAAGATTTTAGGAAGTAGACTGGTCAGCCTACGAGCGAGCTCCAAGGCAAAGTCAGCATCTTCCTCATCTTCTTCATCCTCCGCTTCCTTTCTGGCATCAATTTGGTCTTGGAACACAATTTTAAGGTAGGCGGCAAGCCAATCGTGGCTTGAGCGGAAAGGCCCACGGGCAATGTCGTAATCAAAGTGGTTGCCCCAAAAGAACATGCCCGAAACCAGATCGCCAGGTCGTTCCTCCTGGTTACTTTCGTCGTTGCTGACTATTAAAGTCCCAATGCCGGAGAACTCATGGCGGGAGATTTGTGCCTGAAGCTCGGCTATGTGCTGAACGAGGGCTACTTTCTGGAACATGTTCATGGTCCGCCATCGCTTGTACGCCGAGTCACCTGGCATGAGTTCTATCAAGATCCATTCAAATCCAATCTCGTTGTCAGCAGAGTCGTCAAAAGCGACCACTTCCGGCACGGGACGTCTGTTGTGTGACGAAGAAAATGGAGCGTCGTGACTTCGCCTCGTGTCTTGTTGCGCGGGCAAACGGGCAGCGAGACCCTCATGAGCAACTGTCGCTGACTCGTACAAGCCAAATAGAGCTTATTGAAAGCCCCTTCAGCGTAAAAGGATACTTCCCATGTTCCTGAATCCTCTGTTTGAAGCTTTTCATGGCATACTTTTGCGATGGCCTCCAATGTTGGTTCTCGAGCCCACACTGGCGAAAGGTCAAGTCCGCTATCGTCCCAAGCAAGCCCATTTCGGGCGCCAGAAGGCATTTTCGCACTTCTGGCGAGAGCGCCAATCTTGGGCTCCAAATAAATTGGGTGATGGAGGAGTCATGGGAGAAATTAAATCTGTATCTGGATTGAAGAAGCAAGAACAGCACTGAGAAGGAACGGGATTCATCAACCCCCTCAAGTGACAGCGCGTGCACGGGCCATAGAATATGCCGTGTGGGGGCGGCTTCGCATCTTGATCCGGCGGCTCTTTACACGCCAGGAATATTATCTGCTTTGGGATTTTAGCGACTTGGTGTCTTGTATTGTCACTAATACAGGGTTTCAGTGACTTTGTGATTTGCCTAGAGTGCCAATGAAAGTATGGCTGCTCAAAATCGTCTATGACATGCCTTTGTGTGTGCTGCGAATAGTTAAATAAGTACATAGCGACTTTACACTGGGGGAAATAAGGCAGGCTTTGAGGAATGACAGAGTATTTAGGATTGGACACATATTGTTACTGCCTAGATAATTTAAATAGCCGGCCAAGCTGTTTGCAACTTGGTGGGACCGTTATTATTGCGTACAGAGTGTCGGAATCAGTTCCTATACTAGTCTTCCTGTGGCTCATGTAAACATAAGCTGAGTCGTAAAAGCTACCCTATATAGCCTCATAACCTCCTTAATGTTCGTTACTTGCCCCTGGGAACTTCTTATCTCATCAAATCGTAGGCAATTACTAGCTACCAAGGCTCGAGTGATCCAGGAAACATGCACAATAGAACTTAAATGGTGAAACTAGTACCATTAATATACTGCGTGAAGATTCAAGCTATAAAAAGCAGCGAGGGATTTCGTAAGTGCTGCTAGGTATAGTAATATGTTTATGAGATCAACTAGGTCTACCTACTAAAGAAGTGGATGAAACGTGGAGAGGTCGATAGGTTTTATTTTAAACTCAGCGCTACCAGGATGAGATTCTTCGTTGACATACCCTGCAATCATCTAATCGGGCCACCACTAGGAAGGTACCGACCAATTGGACGAAGTATTTATCACAGTGCTAGATGACCAGTAGGACTCAGAGACTAAAAAGTACGAAGTACGGAGTAGAATAGCATGACATGACATTTCTCGGTACGAAAAGGTAGTACGACATGGACCAGGGGCGTTTGCTGTTCTGGGTGGCCCTTTTTTAAGCCCAAGCCCAAGCACAAGCACTACGAAAAACTGGTGACGTGCGTCTTATGCCCTAACATGGGCTGTCCAAATGATGTAACCGCTTTTGAACCTCGGCACCGTCCTTGCAGTCTTGCAACGGGTTCGGCCACAGCTCGTTTGAGATTCAAATAAGGCTCCAAATTGCCAATTCGAGTCACAGAAATCCCGATTTGATTGCAGAAAAGAAAAGAAAGAGAGATTAGATAGAGGCTATGGGCTTCATCCTTGGCTCGAAAGCGTCCTTGTCTGCTTGCGGCAACGTTTGCTGGTGCAAGAAATATGTGCGTCAGAGCCAGAAGCAAAACCCACTCCGGCACCTTCGCTCGCCCAATCGTCGAGCTCGGCAGAAGCAAAATAGCGCCTCGCAGCATGCGGCCGCCTGAAGAAGCGCCCTGGTCCTTCGTATTGTGCCTTGGAAAGCACAGCTAGTGCTCCGGATTACTGCACTGGCATGCAAAGCCCCGTAGTGGCCCCGTGAACGACTGGCCCATTCCCACGGATAAACCCCTCCAAAGCCCCCATTTGGAGGTCCATTTTGCGCACACCACAGCTTTCGCTTGCCAACTCTTTCTCTGCCCTTTTCTGCGACAGAGCGAGTCCCAAGCTTGCTCCGACAACTGCACCAGCCAAAAAAAAACCAGGAACCGCTTTCGAGCTCCATCAATTGCCCACCATGTCGGAAACCAAGGAGATCGGTATGTACCCCTACACTCATTTCCGTGCCCTGTGTACCTCGTTGTATTTGCCTGCTGTGCCTTGAAAATAAGCTCCCCGCCCTCTATTCGGGTACCCCGCCAAACAGAGCAGCAAGCTCTCTCGTCTCGCCAAAAAGCCTTCATCATAGCAGCCGCACACGACCACAAGCTCCGAGCCCCATCATGGCCTACACATGGAACCAAGACTAATGGCGGCGCATAGATTACACCCTCAACAACCCCGATACTCTCACTAAGTATAAGACCGCTGCCCAGATCTCTGAAAAGGTTCTGGCTGCCGTGTCTGAGCTCTGCGTGCCCGGTGCAAAGATTGTCGACATCTGCCAGCAGGGTGATAAGCTGCTTGAGGAGGAGATTGGCAAGGTCTACCGTGGAAAGAAGATTGTCAAAGGTTAGCGTCATGCATGTTTTCCGGATCTTTGATGTGGTTTGACGGCTAACCACATACATCAAAAGGTTTCTCTCACCCGACCACTGTTTCTCCCTCGTCTTACGTGACCCCCTACACTCCCCTTACCTCCGACGAGAGCGAGGCTTCAGCGGAGATCAAGGATGGAGAGGCCATCAAGATCCAGCTCGGAGCACAGATTGACGGATTCGGTTCCATTGTCTGCAACACCATCCTCGCCACCGAAAAGGACAAGGCCGCTGAGCCCGTTACTGGACGCAGCGCTGATTTGATCCTTGCCACGCACTATGTTAATGAGCTTCTCCTGCGGTTGATGGTCCCCCCTGGACTCCTTGCCCAGGGCACAGACGAAGAGAAGGCCAAGGCCGCTTCGCAAAAGGCTCCCACCCAAGCCAAGATCACCAGCCTGTTGGAGAAGGTGTGCGAGGCATATGACACCAAGTTGGTCGAGAGCACCACGTCCTGGCTGTTTGGCCGCAACGAGATCGAAGGAGCCAAGAAAATCGTTCTTGCCCCCGCGGAGGGAACCAAGGGCGAGGGTGTCCCCGAAGTGGGTGAGGTTTGGGGCGTCGAGACCGGCGTGAGCTTGGGCTCTGGAAAGGTCAAGACCTTGGACCACCGCGCAACTCTCCACCGCCGAACCAACCAGACTTACCAGCTGAAGCGTCCCACCTCCCGAAAGATTCTTTCCGAAGTACAGAAGAAGTTTGGTACCTTCCCCTTCAGCTTAAGACAGTTGGAAGACGAGCGTGATGCCAAGTCTGGCGTTGTTGAGTGTGTTCGAAGCAACGTTTTCCGCCAGTACGAGCTTGTTGGCGACAAGGACAACTCTCCTGTCGCCAGACTACTTACAACCTTTGGTAAGTTCCATCCTTGCAGTAGCCAAAAAAAAGGTGAGTCTGCTGGTACAGTTGAGCTAACCTGCGAGCATGACAGCCATCACCAAAAACGGCATTACCAAGCTGGGCGCCGCCCCTGAGCTTGACGTGAGCAAGTACCAGACTGACAAGAAGATCACCGATGAGGAGATTCTCAAAATCCTCGAGCAGCCCCTGGCCAGGAATACCGGAAAGAAGAAGACCAAGAGCAAGAAGAAGACGGTCAAGGCTGATGGAACTACCGAGGAAGCTGACGCCGAGGAGTAAAGTGTCGGAAACCAAGATTCATGTAAAGGGCCTTGTCTGCTGTGTAAATGGCCGCCCGGGAGTGGTATACAGCCTTGTTGATATTTAGGCAGAAAGTCCACTCGACAAAACAAGAAACAAAATTTTGGCTTCGCAATTCATGAAAGCCAAGGGGCTGGTTTTTGCAAATGCAATCTATCCAGTGATGAGATGTGCTGTGATTGGAAGAGCTCATGAACCTAGTGAAGCGAGGCAGTATAAAAAGCATCAAACACAAACTCGTCTCGAGGCAAACTTTGGCTGACATGGGCTCACTACGTGCACAAGTACTTGGGAATGGAAAGGCGCGAGAGGATGATTTCGGCGGCTGTTGAGAGGTGAAGGTAATGTAATGGCAGTGATGTTATTTTATCTAAAAGGGAAGAAAGAAATGAAAAACAGAGGAAAAAGATAAGATAAGAAAACAATCATACAAAGGGGCAACATGGAGATGAAATTGTGCAAGCAGTGCAAAGTATGTCTTTCATAGGTCCGCCTTGCTACGAAGTGAAATAACTTGGCATAACTGTTGCTCACCATCCCAGGAGGCCGGGCGGAAAATAAAAGACGTGATAGGGCCCGGAACGCAATGAGACCAACCAGGCTGCATTTGACCCTGTTTTTGCTCGTCATCAAATGCAAGGCAACAGGCGAGGCTGGCAGGCAGTCGGCGCCTAAGCAGGGGGAGAAAATTGCAATAAAAGCTTACACGTAGCAGATGCCCTCTTGTAACTAATGTAGGTATGCCCATACCCATGCCTAGGCCTGTGACTTGAGATTTGGATTTAAGTGACTCGAACTCGGGCAGCAGTTTGGAAAGGGTTTTGACGAGAAATAGGAATTGGTGGCGAAATGGCGAGGAGGAACAGGGAGCGGCAAAAATAGAGAGCGAGAGAGTGTGAATGAGAGAGAAGCTGGAGAATGAGAATAGGGAGGCTGGAGAGGCGTTGCTGGTATCAGCCAGATTCTGAGTCTACCTGGGCAAAAAAAAAAGAAAAGAAAGGAGGAAGTCACAAGTATCAAAAGCCAGATGGAAGAGCAAGGCAGCCCAGCCCGGTTCTATCTCATTACAAATATACCCCAAGTATTCCAATAGCGATACATTTTTTTTTCTTCGAGTTTGCCAACTGAATCTAAGGCGGAACTCTGAATCGGAGGTGGAGGGAAGGTGTTGAACCTTGGACGTGCCACTGGGTCGCCCCCCTTGTCCAACAGCCTGGCCGCCTCCTCCGAAACTCATCCAGAACCTGCACCCACAGCCAGCCTTTCCTTCATCCAAGCCCACGCAAAAAGCGCGTCCGGACGGCGAAAAAAAACCGAGCATCGAGCCTAGATAGTTGATGCCGTTGCTGCAGCAGAGAGAAGTACAGTTTTTTCTTTTCGCATTCCCCTTCCCCAAGAGTTTGCTGGAACCTAGTGGCTGACCCGTCCCTTTTTCCCTAGACTCTCGAGAGGAGCGTTGCCCGTCCCGCGGCCAGGGCTGGGGGCAACCAGCAACTCGACTCGCCAGGCCCAACACCATGATTTCCTCCAACACGAGGGCGTCGCGGTCGCGCTTCTCAAGCCCTTCGCGGCCGCTCGAGGCCAAGAGCTCTGTGGGCAATGATGGATCCAAAACGTTTATGCAGCGATGGCTGGAGCCGTCGGTCCAGAGCAAGGCAAGCTTCGAGGAGGCGGGATTGATGAGGTACGGCGTGCTGGAGACCATGGCGCCACTGGGGACGCTGCCCAAGCCCAAGAAGACGGGTAGCGAGGCTGGGCCAGGGCATCAGCCTGTTCGGAAAATCATTCTCAGGCCGTCAGGATCGACGCATGCCACAAATCATCAAGATGACCAGCCGGCGCCGCCCAAGGCCAGACCGAGGGCGTCATCTCCCCCCGCTCCCTCAACACCGCCTCCTCCCGCGTCAGCGCCATCGCACAAGAGGGCACAGGCCGCCAAAGATGCTGAGGATGAAGAATACGACCCCAAGGGAGCCTCGCGTCGACGACCATCACGGCGCGTGTCGCTGCCTATCAAGCAGTCACGACAGCACGCAGGCGCCGGCGAGGGCAAAAATACTACGACAGTTGTCATTACTCCACCAAAACCTAAACCAGCGGTTACTACTCCAAAACGTGCGCATCGACGGGAGCCCGAGGATGCGGATTTTGCAGACAAGGTTGTCGAGGCGGCCGTTGATGAAGCACTCATGCACTACCGCTATCCTACGGCTTGGGCTCTTAGGTCACTCTACGATGAACGATGTGGCGACTCTGACTTTGTGGCCATGGTGGAGGATGTGTTTAAGCAACGAGCTGATGCCGAGACGATGGATGAATTCGCTCGGCTAATTGAAGCCAAGAAGCGCGAGGGAAAGAAGGATGATCAAGGCTGCTACTACTTCGTCCCCCCTTCTACTAACAGTAGATTCACTCCGCACAAGCCAATGGCTGCTCCCTATGCCCGGCTTCTGCTCCATCACGCCGCCGACGACGACAAGGGCGAGATGCGAGCCACCAAGAGAAGCAAGACTTCGCACGCCAACGACACCTCGCGCAGCAAGAAGATGGCCAACGGAACCAAATCGCACGGTGACAGTGTCCGAACGCCGTCGCGTAGGCGTAACAGACGGGACTCGGGCTCTAGCGAGTCATCCCTGTCTTCAGCAATGAGCCTCTCATCGCCAGAGGCAAGCGTCCACAGCCTCAGCCCAAGCCTCCAGCACGGCACTGGAAAAGCAGGCAAATCAAACAAATCTGCGCACGCTCATTCTGCTAGCTGTGGTGGTAGCCGTGACAGTGGTGGTGGTGCCACGGTCGCTGACACTGTGATTGCTGCTGCTGCGTCGACTACGGGGGACCGGTCCCAGTCGTCCCATGATGCGCCAAAATCTCGGCCAATCACCAGCGCCCGCCGCAAATCTCTCGCCTCCGACAAGCAGCCCGTGTCCAACTCTTCGGAGCCAACCTCTCCCACACTTCCGAGCCGCACCCACACATCCGCGACCGATGCCAGTATGCCTGGCAGGGTCACCGGCTCTGAGTTGTTGCTCAGCAAATCTACCAGCAACGGCAGGTCGGTCTGCCCCAAGGACGGCGGCAGCGCTGTCAAGGCTCAAATGCCTGCAGATGACGACGACTTGTTTTGGACTCGGCGTCGCGATGCTCAAAAGGCCACCAACGCCTATAGCGCTCGGGAGAGTTCAGTACGGAATGGTGATGACGACGAGCGCGAGGTGACTCCTGCTAGGAAGACGAGGAGATCACGGTACTCTCTGGCGGCTCCCATTAGCACGCGATCCACGCGATCAGCTAGCAAACGGCCAAGCAGCAACAGCAACCTCAATGACGACGTCGACATCGCCGTCTCATCGCCCATGGCCTTTTCATTCAATGAAGGCAGTTCAACTGTTGGGTCGCGTGCCGCTACGCCAACTGCACTGCGTCCGACAAAGAAACCGAGGACGGGTCTTCGCATCAAGTTGTCGTAAGTTTTCACTCTTCTTTTTTTCCTCACTTTCTCTTCTCTTTCTCTGCTTTTCAACCCTTGCCCAACTACTCCCTATACCTAAACTCATTCTATTTCTTCTCTTCTCTGTGAGAGAGCATGAAGAAATTTTCTTCTCCAAGAAAAAGTGGGATGAATTGAGCTACTTGTCTTGTGTAAAATGCTGTGTGTGTGTGTTTCAACTTGTGAGAGCTTCTTTTCAGTCTCATAACGAAACTATTTCAATCCCTTCTTCAATCCTCACGCCTCACTACGAAACAGAATTCCCTACCGCGCTCACCACTATTTCCCCATCTTTGAGACGCAGTTCAAACTCATCATTACAAAGTTGCCATTACTAAAAAAATATTTTCATCACAGGCCAATGAAAAAGAAGGGTGGCACTGCTGCCGGCGTTCCTCGCTCAACAGGCGAGGCACAATTAGTCGCGGTAAGCAATGGTGCGCCGAGAGATCAGGTATGTGATACAGATTTCATCTTTTGTGTTTTGGTGGACGAGAAGACTCCTCTTTTGGCGATTCGATATTGCACTCCTGTGTTCAACTCTGGCCATGGGAATCAATCGTCTTGAAGGAGGCGTCCGCTATCTCCGTTTCTCACGCACTCAATTTTTTTTCTCGCACTGTCATACGCTGCCTTGTTTCGGGCCAAAGGCCACTGGATGGATTCCATGACCTGGGGGCCACGACTGGGGCAAGGATCTCCAACCACGCAAATTTTAGTGGCTGCGGTTTTGATCCGCCCATGCCGCCTAGATTTGGAGGATGATGCAACGTGTAATACGACGATGGGGGGAAACTTATGCTAACAAGGGTGGGCATCCTAGGGATCCGACAACGATGAATATTGCTCTGCATGCGGTAATACAGGCGATGTCGTCTGCTGCGATGGCTGCCCGCGTTCGTTCCACTTTGAGTGTGTGGACATGGTGCAGTCTGACCATCTTCCAGATGAATGGTATTGCAACGAATGCATTGTCCGGCGGTATCCCTCTCGCATGCCAGTCTATAAGGGTGCATTCGCGAGCGCTCTCAACGCTTTGGAGAAGAGCATTCCTCGTGCCTTTAGTCTTCCCAAGAAGATTCAGAATCGTTTTGAGGGTGTCAAGGCCGGGACCGATGGCGACTATGAAGAGGTGACAAGCAACAAAGCAAAGTGAGTGTCCAATCTGTTTACTTCATTTACTCTTACTTCATTTCACTTTCAAATTGAGCGACGAGGCTCAAAACTACTATTCTTCCTTTTTTCGTCCCGTCGATAATTAACATTTGTTTTTCTCTTCATAGGAAGCGCGCTGGTTATGATGAGCTGCCAGATTTCTTTAAGCAGCGGGAAGATGGAGAAGCGGTGCTTTGCCACGCTTGCCAGAAGCCAGCCACTGAGATTCGAGCCATCATCCCTTGCAGCGCCTGCCCCTTTCATTGGCACATTGATTGCCTCGATCCACCACTGGCTATGCCCCCCGTCTTGAAGACTTGGCGATGCCCAGCACACGTCGATGATGTGTTGGGAGAAGTGCCTCCTCTGGCGCCAGCGCATCGCTTCCGCAGAGTTAAAGGCGGTCAGATAGTTACGCCGGCCCTCAGCCGCGGCAGTAACAACAACGGCCACATCGAACTTGATTGGGGCGATGAGCCCGAGGAATCTGAAAAATCGGGCTGGCGCGACCCTGACTCGTTTGGTAAAACGTACAGGCTACAAGCCAAGGGAGTCGTTCTTGACTTTATCGAGCAGTAAGTACCAGCGCAGCTCTCCAATCAATTAATGCATCTTTGCCCTATTGACACTCTGCCCTTCAAGGTTAAGACACCGCGGCGCCGGATATGGACCTCGCCATGATGAAATGCGATGGATGTCGTATGCAGGCCTACCTACGAGTGATGCAGGCGGTCTACTTGTTGGATCTGCTTATGACCGCAAAGTAAACGAGATGCAGGCCTCTCTAAACCTTTTGGGCCTCAAGCAGAGTCGGTCCGAGAATATCGATCAGCTTACAGCTGCTCTTCTTGTAAGTACCTGCACAACCCTGTTGCACCGACTTGCTCTCTCGTCTATCTGTCCTGTATCCTGAATTATGTCACTAACTCTCTATAGTCCGCTGCTGATGACAATGTCTTGGCTCTTATGGCGAGAGGCAATGCGGACAACATAGCCTCTGGCCACCTAGTTCAAGAAGATAAGATGGGTCTTCGTGCCATGCTGGCACAAATAAACGCTATGGGCGATAGGATTCGCCATCTCCTAGGCGATGAAGCCCCGCCGCCCACCTCAGTCCTCCACAACACCGCCGACAGAGGTTCACCTGTCAGCGACACTTCCGACGTGGATACATTTCCAGAAAAGACGGAACCAATGGCCCCCGTTACTGAACCCACTCCACCCTCAACCGTGGATCACGGAGAGGTGACTATGGAGCTCGATTGATTATGAGCAAACCATCACGATAAACCCTCCCATCTATCCCTGCATATTTTCTTTCAGAGAGGGTGACGAATTGCCGCGTCGATAGACTGTTACGAATGCTTGACAACGACACAATCGCCCTTTTTTTTTTAACCTCCTTTTTGCCATAGAAGACTTGAATTTTTCCAACTTGCAGACAACTTCCATGCGGTTGGCACCCACTGCTCTTGATTTTTGTTGGAACTGTTGCGTGATGTTTTTATCACGATTTCTTTTTTTTAAAGTTTTCATTTGCCTCCGTTTCTGCGAAGAAGAAAAATGAATCCAGGAGTTGGGGAGGTATAATTGACCACTTTGCAGAATATATGACTCATGCTTTTTTCGCGCCTACAGCAGTGTGGCTTGACTTGGGCTTGATTTTGATACTTTTTTTTTCTATACGCAAGGGTTTTTTCTTTTTTGGCATTTGACGCGTTCGTGGAAGGAGGGGGGAGAGAGAGAAATGGAACTGAGACTGCAACTTTATATCCATGGCGAGCTGGAGGGAGTTTTTTTTCTCCTCTTTCTTCCAGTCTAGTATTCTATACTGAGCGATTTGGAGAGAGCAAACGAAGGACATATCATATGTGTGTCCCGTGAGGAAATGTTAGCTAAAGATGGCTGGAACGAAAGAGAGAGGTGGAGATCAAAAAGTACAAGGGGGGGTTCGTGGGAGGAGATGAGGGAAGAGATGCAGACTTCTAGTAATAATGGCCTACGCAACTATATCATACATAGCCTAACGTGCCGCGTTGCCACTGGTAATGGCAAGGGTAGTCTGATGAAAGAAGACGATACCATGATCTCCTTGTTTGCCACTGCTGCGTTTGGAAGGGATGTCCCTAGCTCTATAACTCTTTTTGTATACCTGTAAACTACTTGTAAAAAAGGGGAAAAAATAAGACAGATAGTCATGTTCAACCCATGATGAAAAAAACTTTTTATTGATTGATCATAATATACAACTCTCTTCATTTCAGCCGTCAAACCTCGTCAATCTCTCTTCATCTTCAACTTGAAGTAAACCACCGCGAACACAAATAAAATAGAGAAAAAAAGTTACTCATCTCACCCTCGCATCACATCGCTTTAAAGCCCCCCTCTCCCTTCCACGCAAAGCGAGCAAAAGTTTTGATTCGCACTTCCTTCTCTCATCTATCACCACTTTTGCTTTCCGCTCTCATCCAAGCTTCGGTTCAATAAGACATAAAAAAAGTCATATCAAGCTAGAAAATAAAAATAAAGCACAAAGTCTGGAAGTTATCAACAAGCTTCAGCCTTTTTTTTTTTTCTTTCGGGGAAGAGAAAGAAGTTGTTCGTTGAACCTCGTCAAGAGCTAAAAGGCATAAAGTCGTGTGATTACTACACTGAAAGAAACAAAAACAAAAAGAGGAGAGAAGAGAAAATATAGGAAAGAAGAAGAAAAATGAAAATATGATCACATTAGACATCAGGAGAAATCGATTGATCTGACAGCGCGCTCCCGCAAATTTTGATTCCGATTTTTCTTTTCCAGCATAAATAGTCGATTCATATCCGTGACCGTCCAAACATGATAGTTGAAGAAAGAGCAAATGAACAAAAATGACGCGAATGCCTCTGTCTGTCTCTTTAATGCTGCGGCTTGAATGTGGGAGACCAGCCCAGTACACGCTGCTATTAGGTCTAAACAGAGGAATGATTCGTAGTGGTGTAATGAGAAATCCTCGACGCGGAAGCATTAGCTCTTACATCTTCGGAGGCAAATTATCTTTAGCCAGTATTTGTCTAGACCAGCCCGCTGGAGGCGAACGCTATTGCCTGGGGTCTCTCTATATCAAACTTCAATTTTTACCAAACTCCGCGCGCGGCAGATGAAAAAAAAAAATCTTGCCTCAGCTGACCGGCGAGCTGCAAAAACATAGGCATACACACACATTGGTTGAAGACTTGTAGCCGTACAGCGCTGCTATGAATTATCATTTCAAAGAAAGCTTACTTTCTCTGGTAGTTGGATTGCGTTAGTAATTATTGCGGCCCTGTCGGTTTGAAGATGAGGGACGTACGCGACCGCGTCTACCGTTGGCTTGCTCTTGCTGCATATACCCCATATTGTTGGGCATACCTCCCATGTTTCCACCATAGCCATATCCGCCAGCCATGCCAAAGCCAGGGGGCGGAGCATAAGGTGGCTGGCTACTGGTAAGAGGTTGCATTGGGCTTCCATTGGGCATGTTCTGCTGACGGTACTGGTCAATCGGTTGACCAGTGCTGCCATAACCTCCAAATCCAGGTTGCATTTGTGGATATGGGTAGTTCATCTGCGGGTTCCCTCGATTCATCATGCCCTGTTGATACTGTAGCTGTGAGACATTCATGGCGGGAGGCATAGGTCCGTTCTGCCCATTGTACATCATGCCCTGGTTAAAGGCAGGGAAAGGGGGAGCCCCAGCATCGGCATTATCGCCTCTCTGCTGGGCGTGGCCGGCCTCGAAATTCGAGGTCCCAGAGTTAGCGTTATAGAACGCCTTGTTAGGCTGGCCGCCTTGCTGGCTATGCTGACCGTTAGTCTGTCGTGAGGTCGGTCTCTGTCGTTGCTCTGCATGGGTGCTGGTCTCGCGGTTTGGCCCGGCTGCTCGGGTTGCAAGGCCGACCTCATCCATGAGTCGCTTGTAGCCCTGGTTTGCTTGTGCCTTGATTCTGACCAAGACGTTCTTGACATTTTCAGTGACCTCAATTCGCATAGCCTCCTCGAAGAAGGGGGTCGTCAGAACCTTGAAGATGAATGTAGCCCCACAAGCTTGGTCGCTAAGTATAGCCTCGAGAACTTGGTCATTAGGGGAGATGAAAAGGCGCTTAAGTATATTATCGCGAGCCTCGATCTCATTCTTCTGGTTAATCACTTTGAGCACTGTGAGATAGGCGACTTTATGGGTGCACAAGGGCACAAGATACGGAATCAGCCGGGGTGAGAGAACGTGACGACGATTGGGGAAGGTACAGGTGTCCAAGAGCCAAGTCAACAGCAGCGCCCCGTTTGCATTGGTCGCAAGTTGAACGCTGTGCAGCGTAATGGCGGCAGCCAGCATTCTCTGTTGATCCTTTGTCGAATGATGACTCTCCAGGCAAGCCCTCATGGCTCGAGCACCGTAGCGACCCTGTGCAATCTCCCACATCTGGCTGAGCATTGTCTCGAAGATGAAGTCGTTGTAGGGGGCGCCAAACTTGAGGCACCCTTGCAAGACGTAGTTGCCATACTGGTCCAAGAACAGCGGGACGGTGAAGGGTCGAAGGTGCTCTACAATCAGTGCGAGCTGAGTGGGTGTCTTGCACACGTCAATGATCTTCTGAGCTGCCCAAGTCCCGTTCTTGTGAATGCCAATCTCGGCTAGGTGTGGCGCAATCTCAGCAAGCATTGCATCCCTTAGCTGGTCGGAGCAGTGATCGAATAGCTTCTGGACGACGGTATTGCCAAGATAATCGGACGCAAGCTCGGCAATCTCTGGAAGCATATCTACGGCAATATTTTCAATCTCTGCCTGCGAAAGCATTTGGTTATCAATCCGCTTGCGGATGTCTCTCAGCTTAGGGGCATCATGGACCCTTGTGTGAGTTGGTTCTCGAACCGGGGGGATATCCTCCAAGAAGGCGCTGAATTGCACTGAAGACTGCACGCTCTTGGAAATTCGAGCTCTGTCTTCATCATTTGCGCCAAATTCCCCTACGATATCGAGAATATCCGTGACCATGTCGCGCAGAGGAGGCAGTGTGGGCGTAGCGCTGGTGAGTGCTCCAGCGGCAATTGACGAGTTTTCTCCAGGTCTGGTGACCAAAGCCCCCTTGCCAATCTCTTGAGTTTTGCCAAAGGGATCAGGGCTGGGGGATGGGAAGGCCCCATCGTGTCCTGGAGTGTTGGAAGCGGAGGGAGGCTTTGCAAAGTTGATTCGGATGGGCCCTGCGCCGGGGAAAATCTCTTTACCATTCATGCTGGCCTTGGCAGAGACTGCACTCTCCACTCTCTCAAAGTTGACAAATCCACAGTTCTTATGTGTGAGCACACGAGCTGAAAGGATCGGTCCGTGAGACTTGAACATTTCGACAAGAGTAGAGGTGGTGGTGGACGTAGGAATTCCACCAAGCCAAAGAGCGCTGGTTGGTCCATCAAGCCCTTGTTCTTCGGGGTTGAGATGACCAGCATTGCGGCTGTTGGATCGTCCTAGACTCATGCCAGCAACCGCCTGGGAGATGTCGTCATACTCCTTCTCTTCCTGCAAGCGAATCTCAGCTTGAGGGATAGAGTTGGTGCCATTGCCACCGTTGCTGTTGACGTAAGATCCCACCAAGCGGCTTCCTGGCGTATCCAGCACACCTGCAGTACGAGCACGCGGCCTCGTGGCCTGAGTTGCATAGGCTCGGACTGCCATGTTGTGGTTGTGGATAGCCGCCTGGGTGGCAGCGAGTTGATCCTGCAGCGCTGCATACTGGCTATCCATTGGCATGTCGGCGTCATAGTCGTCTTCCTCATCAGCGTACTTGTCCTTGTTGTTTACTGAGTAGGAACGGAAGCGACTGGCATGCCGGGTCATGTCAAAGTTGGATACGTATGATGGCGTAGCAAGTTGAGCTCTCGCAGGTTGTGGGGTTTCAGCAAGTCCAAGGTAATCCAAAGTCCTCATATGAACATCGGACTCTCCGCCACCCTCTCTGGAAAATTGAGACTGGGCTGGCGAGCTCGGGCCGTTGGAGCCAACGCTCGCGATGCTGGCCAGGGTAGAAGCCCGTTCGCGGCCAAGACCTGTGGGGTTCCAGCTGCTGAAGATGGAAGGGCCAAAAGGCGAGGCAGAAGTAGGCAGGTTGGCAAAGGGGCTACGCTGTGGCATAGACCCAGCTCGCAGCCTAGAGAGAAGAGTTGAAGTACCGTTGCTGTTGTTGCTGTTGTTGCTCTCAGGCTGTTCAAGGTTGGGAGATGGCGATTTGTTGAATGGACTCTGCGACGGCGTAACACGAGCAGACTTGGCAGGCACCCCGGGTATCGCGAGCAGACCATTACCAATGCCCCCCGGAAATCGAGAGGGCACGGTGCCAGCTCGAGCACGCCTGGTTGGAGGCAGGCTCTCAGGTGTGGGCAGCTGGGCAAAGTTTGGAAAGCCGTCGGTGGGGGACTCGGGGATATTTTCTCGGAGAGGAGTTGAATTCCCACTTGTCGGTGGCCCGCCCCAAAGAGGCAAACCTGGGACGCCTTCTTGAGCCTGAATCTCGCGAGCCCTAAACATAGATAATGATCGTTAGCCTCTGATTGATAGGGTTGCAGTGAATTCCTAGTCCTCGAAAGTAGAAATTTCCTTGGTTGCTTCTCGTGTTGGGAGGGGAGGAGAGGCGGAGCTTTTGTCGTGCCACGAACCTTTTAGAAAACAGCCGGCTAGAACCCGCCATCTCGTGCGACGGAGAACCAGTCCCGGATCGCGTGCTGCTAGTTATAATGCTACTTGAATTCATACTGCCGGGAAGCCCAAAGACTGATCTCGCGGTAGTCGACAAGGGATCGATTGGCGAGTTTGTGGCGGAGGGAGAGTTGGAACGGTTTTGGCTGGCGGAGTGCGAGGAATAGCCGAGTGCCAAATGGTCGGATCTGGAAGCTGACATTATCGATTATCCAGGTGGCCGCATGGGAATGCGGCGATTCAAATTATTCTTTCTTTCTTGTCTCGTAAAATGCACTAGGAATATTATTTCTCGAGTAGGGAAACGCCTCTCGTCTAGTAGGGGATGCGATGAACGGAGAGAGCAGGTGGATGCTCGTCGAAGCTGGTCTTTTAGAAAAGCCAATCGGTCAAGGAAAAAAAAAAGGCCAGGATGACGTGGTAGTTCCGCTGAGCAGAGAGAGCCAAGGGCAAGGACGATGCAGTAAGCAGAGAGAGAAGATAGAAGAAGAAGAAAAAAAGGGAGTGCAGCCGGAAAATGGCAAAAGAAGAAGAAAAGGTCCAGTAGCCTGTATTACAAGATGATGCTGCGAGGAAAAACTGGACTAACACCTCTCCTCAGCGTCGACAAAACGGGGTGTGGAGGCACACAGAGGCTGCGAGGATTTGCTCCGCCGGCTGGCTGGCTCGTGTGCGGAAAGTCGGCGACCCAGAATGGCCCTTTTAGCGAAGAATTGCCGCCGATGTCTGGTGCCCAGCTGGAGCGGAGACGCAGGCGCGAACGAGAGAAAGGGAAACCGAAGTCGTGATCAATATACAGGCCTCATTGAGGGGTGGAGGAGGAGGAGGAAAAGGTTGAGCCAAGGGGCCTGCAAGAAGAAGTTGCCAAAAGTCGAGGTCGGTGGTTGCTCTCGGGACGATTGGCGGTTGCGTTTGTGATGGATGGAGAGGTACTTGCTGATCTCGTACAACTGGAGGGCTACGTTGAGGCCAGGTACCTTGCCGGATTGTACTGTTGTACTGGGGTACTGTTGGATATGTGTGAATATTGGCAAGTGGTGCGGCACTACCCGCTAGCTGGGGTGCGGATAACGGCAACGACACAACAATTACACCGCCTGAACAGCGAAAGGAATAAAAAAAAAAGACCACCTATGCAGCCCTGGGAGGCAGGTCCTGGGATATGCGGGTAACGGTAACTGAGATGTTGGGGCTTGTCTTGTGGCGTGTCAGCTGTTATTGCTCAGCAGTGCTCGTACTACTATTTACTAGCTGGAGACCTAGTATCTCCCAGCAGTTGCTTTGTGTGCGTGCCGTGCCCCTGAGATGTTACCCCATCAAGTCTAGCGAGAAGCGGAAGCGCTGCGAAGGGGAGAAAAAGGGCTGCTGCTTTGTTTGTGACAAGAGATCAGCCAGGCCGCCGCTCCAGGGCTTTCTTTGAAACGCGGGAGCCAGCGCTGAGGTGCTACCAATTCCTGCTTAGTACTCGTACCAGCAGCTTTGCAGTGCAACCTGTAACCTACCTTGGGAATAGTCCCAATGCACGCTGCATGTAGGGAGCAGATGATGAGATTCCGAACAGGCCAATGATCTTTCTTCCACCGTGCTTCTCCCTTTTTTCTTTTTTTTCTTTTCTTTTCAGATTCTTTTCTTTTCTTTCCACCGTCTTCCTTTCTTCCTTTTTCCATTATCAACATCCCGCCCGCCTTCTCCTCCCGATACCTCCAGGCTAGTCCGCTTTAGCACGTCTCTAGGGTCTAGGGGGCCCAGCAAACTCGTGCCGTGAGGGGAAACGGCCTCTCGCGTCTTCTTTTTGGTCGACTCGCTTCACTCCGCACTGATCAGCATCTGACAGGCCTTCCCCGGTCTTAGGTCTTGGTTATACGAATACCGCGCTTCGCCGGCTTCATCGCTTGCAAAGTACAATTAATACTAAGCTCAGCACAGCAGCCAGCACAGCAGCCAGCGGACGCAGTGCAGACGCTGATAATTCTCGTTATTCTCGCTAAATGCTTCAAATACGTCGATGCCACACTTGCGAGTAATGGAAATCGCCTCCAATCCCGTCCCTACACTTACCTACACTTATGCGATCCGCCCTTCCCGTCCCAGCAGCCACAAGCTTAGGGCAACTCTTTCTTTTCTTTCTCGTTCGACTCCATATGTCGTCTAAACTCCCTTGCCGTTACCGCCGGGGGGGACCACATATCGGACAATGGGATCCCCGTATACGGAATAGATAATACCTCAAGGGCCATCCTAATAAGCCACATTGGCCGATAAAAATCAGGCGAGTAATTGCAGTATTGTTTGAGAGCCGTGTTCCGACACACAGCTGCGCATCGTCTCCGCGCTGCAGTGGCATCTACATGTACGGATTCCACCTCTTGCTGCAAGGGACACGCCACAGAAGCACAGCCTAACATATACTGCTATTAATATCCCTTCTTCGTGCAAGGAGGGCACAAACTCGCAAAAGGCGTGGCATATCCACAGTAGCTCTTTTTCTTCTTTTTCTCTTTTATCGCCCTCCCCTCTTTTGCCTCTCCACTCGTGGAACTTGTAGCCTCTCGCCAAAAAGTAAAAATTGGGAACCCCTGAGTTGGGGAGGTTTTTTTTGTTTTTTTCTGCCATTCGGGCTATATATTCGGGGCCGATTGAGCCGTAGTGGTGTTCCCAAAGCCGCCCGCCTATAATAGTCATCTCCCAAGTTAAGTGTACCCCAATGTCTGCTCATCCTTCCAGATAGGAAGTCTGCCATGTAAGAATCATATAGGCCTAGTACCTAGTATAGTTCGTACAGCCTTACTTTTGAGCTTCGTCTCATTTGTATTTCACCTGAACCTTTCTTTAGCATTACAACTAGTCAAACGTAGATAACAACACCGTGACCACCTATTTCCATTCCGCCGCATAGCTCGTCCGAAGATCGTGGAGGTATACAGCCCCTATTCTATATATATATACCTATTCGCCTGCTGCCTCGCCCAATCACCATTTGCAACTCACCCTCCATCCCCTGAGCGCCAGCCACGTATCTATATTGCGATATTCTGCTCTCAACTCACCTTCGCCACCCTCTCACATGCACCGTCAAGCTAAAAATACATATTGTTGATAATAAATTAGAAAAGGAGGGCAAACAAGCAATTCCTGAGGCTGCTTGGCTCTCCTTAGGTATTCTTACCTCCCATTGGCTACGTAGTTTTATCCATCTCATCATCTACATACTGCCGCCGATCTCGCCAATCAAAACCTCCTACGTGGTTACCAGGGGACAAATCTATTTAAGTATTCGATAGGAGCCACCTTTGAAACACACCAGGATTGGCCCTCTTCTCACTAGCAGCCCCGTATGATTACTACGCATATTTCAACCGGCCATACATAAGGCGACTGTTGCAATAGGACACAGCCAATGTTAAACCTCATTACAACAACTATTTATTCATTCTATATCGTATAAATCTACATCTAAAAAGCGTGGAGCCGTGGTAGCCACCCCGTCATGTGAACTCGTTCAGGAAGTAACTATTCCTCGAGACTCGTCTTTCTATCCAAGTCCCAAGAAACCCCGTAGGTCTCGTCTCTTGATTAAATCATGCAGATATCTTAAAAAAAAAGGTTTCGTGCAAACTCGCGGGCAAGCAGGCAAGCACAAAGCAAGAAAATTGTAGAGTAAATGTCAACCAGAAAAACGCCAAAGCACCAAAGAATGATTAAAAGGTCATGAAGGTCAGCCACTGCTCTGCCAAGATAGCGCTGCAAGGAGGACACAGAGGCCACCGACATCTAGACTTGAACAGTACTCATTTCTCTTCTCTTTTTTTCTTTTTCAAACTCGCACATTAATCAATATCTTGTTTATTTCGCATTTCTCTTGAATGCCAGAAGGTCTGCCAGGCTTGACAAGGGGGAGCCGTGTTGCAAGAAATCATGAGCCAACAGCTCATCCGCGGAGGCTCTGCTCTTGACGTCGACACACAAGCAGACGGAAAGGAAGGCCTTGAGCTCCTTGCTGAGTTTCTCGGGCTTCTTGAGACGCGGCGTTCCGTTGGTGGCGATGAGGTACAGGGCCTTCAATGGCTCTTCGTTCAAATATGGGGGCTCAGACTCGATCATCTCAATAGCCATGATACCCAGAGACCAAATGTCAACCTTGGAGCCATATTCTTTCTGCTTGACAACTTCTGGTGCCATCCAGTAGGGTGTTCCGACCATAGTCGCTCTCTTGGACTTTGCCTCCGTCAACTTGGCACAGAATCCGAAATCGGCTGCGCAATTGTTAGCAAGAATATTCCCTTGTGTGTTGTTATTATGAGGTGCAAAAGAAATAACTTACTAATCTTGACATTTCCTCGGGCATCCAACAAGACATTGTCGCTCTTAATGTCTCGGTGGATAATGCTCTGAGCGTGCAAGTGTGCCAAACCTGCGCAAGTCTAACTATTGTCAATAATATTGTCTTAAAGGATTGAGGCAAAGGACATACCTCGTGGCAGATGGTAGAAATCTGCTCTTCTGATATTGAAGGGTTGTTGTCAATGACGTCAGTCAAGGCACCTCCTTCCATGAATTCCATCACCACCCAAAGTTCAGCGAAGTTGTTTCGAAGGAAAGCATCAAGGAAGTTGACGATGTTCTTGTGACGGTTATCTTTCATGACCATAATCTCGTTCACAATCAACTCCTTTCTGGGCTGGTGAGCGAGGTCCATTTGCTTAATGGCTACCTGTGCCCTAGGTCCTTGTTGACGGAGGAAATCGCGAGCTATTCCCACAGCAGTGTCTTTGATCTTGGCAACATATACCGAGCCAGAGGCACCCTGTCCGATCTTCTTCTGTTTAGAGTAGGAAAGATTAGGGTCTTCTTTTGAGACAGCTTCCTTCAACTTGGCCATGACTTCATTCTCTGACATGGTCGACATGCGTACATCCTGTTTGCGCTCCGCAGGAGTCTGCTTAGGCGGTGCGGGCTCGGCCGGTTTAGGCTCGCTCGGTGCCTGGTTCTGGCTGACCTTGGAAACATTAAGCGGCTTAACAGGGGCGGGCAGGCGTGCAGCCTGTTGCTGAGCTTGAGGTTGTCTTTGCTGGGGTGCCGAGGCGGGATTGGGAGCTCGCGAGCTTGGGCTCTCGTTACGTTGCTGTGCTGGTGCTCTTGGTAGAGAGCTTGAGCTAGCTTGTGGAGCAATAGGAGGTCGCCCAGAACCTGCAGTCGGCGGAGCAGGTGCCGGCCGCTGAGCTTTCAAGCCATTGATCTGTTGAGCAGGTTTGGGTGCCGGCGGAGCAGCCCTAGACGGGTTGAATCGATCAGCGGCAGATGGGCCACCACCAATCTCTTGCTGAGCCATCGGAACTTTGTTCTTAGGAAGAGACGCGTTGTATTCCTCCATCTCGCGGCGCTCCCGGTCTTCTGCTTCGCGCTGTCGTCTTCTCTGCTCCTCCCTAGTGGCATCGGATGCTGATGCATAGGTTGGGGATGAGTTTTGCATCTGCTGGCGTTGCTGCTGCTCGCCGGGGCCGGGGCGTCGCTGGCCACCAGGACTGTACTGGGAACTGCTGCTGCCAGGAGGAGGCGGGCGAGGAGGTGCAACCGAACTGCCGCCGCCCATGCCCATCGGCTTGCTCTGCATGGCTCCTTGTGGCACAGCGCTAAATGGATCATCAGACTTCTTGGCCAGATCAGTGGTGTAGAAGTCCAAGACTTCAAAAACAGCCTGAGGATTACGTTCATAGTCTTCCTTGGTGATGGCCGAAGAATTGAGCAGCTTGGACCATTCTGGCGGTAAGCCAACAAACTCTCCAGTTTGCGGGTCAAAGCCGACGTGGACGGCGTGTGAGAAGTTGGTTGGATTGCTCACGCCGCCCATACCAGGGCAAGCGCCATATATAAAGTCGATCCATTCGTACAAATCGTCTTCAGTCTTGACTTTGATGTGAAGCGCTTTGTTGCTCTGGCCATCGTCATCACCAGGGCTGGTGGATGCTCCGTCCGCTCTCCGTTTGATCTCGAAGATGGTACCCGCGGCCTCGACTCTGCCGACGTTGACGACGTCTTTCAAAAGGAGGCTGTATGCCACCTTCCCGCCCTCTGTCTTGTGAAAGTCTATGGCCTCCTTACGGAGAATCAAGTACTTGTTCTTCCAAGGTTGGAATAGGTTCTTATTTTCCTTGATCGAGGCCCATCCCTCCTTTCTGACAGCGACACCGCCCATGCCGTCTATATTGTTAGTCTGCTGGCGAGCAATGGGCAGAGATATCGTAGAGCCGGTGTATGTAGACGTCGCGGTGCTGCGAATTGGAGAAATTGCCATGTTCGCCATGCTGCCCGGGAGATTAGGGTTAGGAGTCAGGTTGAGACGCGGTCTGTTGTCGGGAGGTTGGGGTGCAGGGCCCGGATTCATAAACTGGTTGGCCGAATAAACACTAAGCGTATGTATGAATCAGCATAAAGTCCGTGGTTGACGAGATGTGTTGACATTGAGTACTGGAGGCAGCAGCACCACTAAAGTTGGCGAGGAGAGCGGATAGGGTCAATGGAAAAGGGTCAAATTGTATATTATACTTATGAAGGGGTGTTTTAACTTGAGTGACAGGGCCCCTCCTGGGTGATACCGCCACTCAAGAAGCATACCCATACATAAGCACTTGGCGGTATGGAAAATCAGCCGCCAATCCCAGTACTTGGGTCGTCGAGAGGGGGTGGATAGCCATGGCTTTTTCCCGACTCCCATCTCGTTGGGCCAGCCCAGGGCTGGCCCAGCGCGCTTATGGAGACATCTCGCTCGTGACGCTGCGGAAGTGATGTGCTAGTTGACAACGTACCTTTGCTGAGCCATGATGAATTATGAAAAGAAAAGAAAAAACAGCTGTGGAGACAGCTTGGGTATCCTGATTAAATGTGCCCTGTCTAATCTCTTTTGCGGTTTAATACAAGCAGTACGTAAAGTATTAAAAAAAAAAGGAACAGAAACAAGGCTCGACCCTGTCGGTAGAACAGCGAGAAGTTGATCGAAGATTGGCGAAGAATTGGCCGCCTCTTTCAATGACGAAAGCGAGCCAATTTAGTACCGGGCAGGTGGAATGGAAGAGAGTGAGAAAAGAAGATGATGAAACAGCAGAGAAAGCGACAGTCAATGAGTGCACGGGAAGAATCGCTCAATGCGCCAATGTTGGCCAAATCCAAGCAGGTCGGTGGGCAGAGGTGGGGATTATCGCGCGCGTGCAGATGCAGCTGAAGGCTTGTCTCGTCGTCAGGGCGTGGTCCAGCTCAGGACACCCGATGGGAATGCGGAATTGCAGGTGAAGTGATTGATACCGTCCTTCTACGAGGAGCTGCGCGAATAGCCCAGCTAACGCAGACGACAGTGTTCTGAGGCGCCGTGAGACTTGTCAAAAAAGAAGGGGAAAAAAAGAAGCGAGGCCGCACGGCGAGAGAAGCGAGGATGGGTGGGAAGAAGGAGATTTGAGGCGACACGAACAGCTGGGGCCGTGCTCTGGCTGGCACAGCGCCGAGCTCGACCACTCAGGAACGAGGCTACCGCTAGTACAGGTAACTACCGCCGCTGCTACAGCGCTGTGCTGCCTGCACGAGCATCAATCTACTGTAACTAGCTCTCGTCCTTGGTAATGCCGCGGCGGCTGCGGCTGCTATGCTACCGTTACTGCAGCTGCTGGAACCATTGCATTATGCATAGGGGTCAAGGATCTCTCAGGCGGTACCTGGCAGTACCACCAACGATGCGACGGGGTACGTGCTGGGCCACCCGGCATACTATGGCCGTCCAAGTAGCGCTGCCTCCTTCGCAGCGCCTCCAACCCGTACCTCGTAGTCGCAGGCCATGGAGAAACAGCTGTGTGGGGAAGGTCGCGACGAGGCCCAGCGCGGAAGGCCACACCCGCTACTGGCCAGAAAAGGTCGAGCCCGAAAGGGCCCAAAAGGTGGGCGAGGTGGGGGGGCCAAGCAGCGCTGCAGGTGGGTTTGCCGCCGCCAGGCGAACCCCTGAGGATGCTACCCATTAGGGGATTCGAGGGGACTCCAGGGGGTTGCTAGTTGGTGGCTGCAAGCACTAGGCCTTAACCCGGCTCTGTCGTCCGGTGCTCACCTGAAATCAGTGTTACAGACAGACAGACGGAGCGGGACACAAGGACCAGCAATTTATCGTTGATGAATCCATCACGGCAGGTAACGGGGCCTATCAACAACTGTCATGACGCTTAATTCCTTGTCGGCATGTCGTTCAGCAATCTCGCCACGCAGATGATAGGTCGCTTCGTGTACTAGCCGTCCATTCACCTATTCAATCCATTCCTTCACTCGCTCATTCGCTCCCCCCTCAGTCCTCAGGTTGAAGAGATGCTACAATGTCTCCTTCTCCGCTTCTCGGCTGAACTTCAGGAGCGTCGCAGATGGCAAATACAAACACTCCTCGGATGCCTGCCTTTGTGTATCCCAAATCACGTTGTGTTTCACAGTCACGAACCCGAAGGGAAAGATCCGCCACCAACGCGGGGCCTTTTTTTTTCTATATACGAGTACAGTATGATACCGACATCAGCAAGGGGAGCTTGTAGTACCCTGACAGGTGATACTGAGAATACAGCTCCGTGTTATAGATATAAAAGTACGAAGTAGGTATCCAAGGTAGTAACTCCATACGAAGTACTACGTAGAGACCGCAAAACTCCACTGGGGAATTTTGTCTTCTCTTTCGGGGACGGAGATAATATCGTCAGGATACAATCTGGAGTAGTACAAGTGCTAGCAACAAAGCCATCTACCCTGTCAGCCGGAGCAAACCCATCCTCCTCATCAAATGTTTCATGCGTCCCACTCATGATGCAAACAAGACCTCCTTGAAGCCGGGTAAATAAAGTTTGACAAATACATATATCGTCATAAGCAAGGCTAGCTTGGGAAATAGCGGGAGCATCTCGGTGGGACGTGAGGAAAACAAAACGCTAGACAACTTTTCCAAATCCTTTTTTTTTCTCGTTTCCTTATGGCCGCTGGCGATCACGTCAAAAAAAAAAAAAAAAAGTGTGAACAGGGAGAGGCCACTGCCCAGCCAAAGGGTGAAAAGGGGGGGAAGACGCAACGAGTCAGCCTGTCAAATGATATCCAACCCTTTTCCTGTCAAGGCGGCCGATAAAACACAAGGCTAATCCACTAGGGGCAGCCATTTTCGCATCATTTGATGACATTGACCCCACGCCCAAGGCCGGTGGACGATACACCAAGACTTGCATCCAATGGCCGAAAATAATAGGATATGGGAGCTCATGAATTTGAAGTTTAAGCTCATGAGGCTATCAAGGAAAAAAAAACGGATCTGTAATACTACATGACTACTCCATATGCGTACAAAGCACAAGAGTACGCGCGCGCGAAAACGGCGCCCCTCCATGAGGAATCCAGTTAAGTCAAGTCAGTGCATGCAGGGCTCGTTCGCCCGATGAAAATGGAGTGACAAGGATTCGTCGTCAATCCCGTGCGGTTTTGACGTGCAGCTCTACTTGAGCTCTACTTGTACGGAGTACTTATACAGTAGACTACCTAGTATGTGCAGATCGAGAGCTTGGTCTCCATCACGTAGTTTTACAGGGTAGTTAGTAGCAGTTCGCATGACGGCATAATACACGTAATAATACAAAGCATTAAATGCTGTCCAATATTGGTAGTACCAGTTAGTTGTATTTTGATTCTTTCTTTATCTCTTTCTGTATAACCAACTTTAGCTTTATGAGCTTTACGCAACTTTTTGTCGAATACGGAGTAACACCCCTCCGTTTCGATTCCTTAAAATGACCAGCCACAAATTTGTACTACTCTTTGTCTCTTGCTAAACACATCTAGACTTAATTTCGAACATCTATCGAACAGCAACATCAATCTCCTGTCCTTCGAATTTTGGGAGCTCAGACTCAATCTGCGCCCAGTTCTTGCTGCCATTTACAAGTGATCTGATGGCATCTAGGATCTTGTCCTCCTCAGCTCGAACCTGTGTCGTCGAATCACGATCTCTCAGCGTAATGGTATCATCCTTGAGGGTCTGGAAATCAACGGTGATACCAAGAGGTGTTCCAAGCTCGTCGTTTCGGCTGTATCGCTTGCCGATACTAGCAGATGAGTCATCTACGCGGCTAGAGACGCCGAGGCTTCGCAGTTTCTGGGACAGCTTCTTAACTGTAGACTTGAACTGCGGGTTGGATGATAGAGGTACCAGGAGAACCTTCGTCGGGGCCACAGTGGGCGGGAAAGATAGAACCTGCATAGTAAAACCATTAGTACTTTGATCCAGTAATACTTCACGTAGAAAGAGTAGGAGGAAAGCTTACACCACGAGCTTCATCACCACCGTCGCTGCCTCGGGTCCAGAAGTTGTGCTCAATAAGAGAGTAGAGAATACGGCCGATACCGAAAGATGGCTCAATAACATTGGGCGTGTATTCGCGAGTGTTCTCCACACGCTTGCGGAATTCAATCGCGACAGAGTCCTTGTTGATGGTAGCCTTGCCATCGGCAATGCCCTCCACGTCCAAAACAATCTTTCCAGTCTCAGTCAGCTCCTTGGCCAGCTTCTCACGCTGCTCTTGTGAGGTAGCCTCCAAGGCAGTCTCCACCGTCTTGGCATCCTTCTTGAATAGGGGCCCAAACTTCTTCTTCTGGATATCAATTTGCCACTCTTCAATCACCTTGGGCTCGTCAAGTCGCTCACGAACGACCAGAGGAGCACCAGTCTTCTTTGCATGAACCGTCAAGTCATATGCGCTACGATCCGCACAGCCAACGCACTCCACCCAGCCAGTTGAAGTCAACAGCTCTGCATCCCAGCAGTCAGTCGCGTAGTGGGCCATTTCGTTAGCCATGTGCTGTCGGAAACGCATCTTGGACAAGTCAACACCAATCTTCTCCATGAAAAGGTGGATACGAGCAAGGAAGTATCCAAGAGTCTCGTTGTCGACAACGCCATCCTTGACAGCCTGGCCAATGGTCATCTTCTGCGTCTGCGTCTTTCCGGAGAGCTGAACATGGCGATCCAGCAGAACCATCTCGACGTTTTCGACCTCGTGGAAGCGGCTGTGCTTCTTGCCACCATCAGGGTCGACAAAGTGCTCGATCTCAGCCATCAGGAACTCTCGCACACGCAAGAGACCGGCACGAGGCGAAATCTCGTTTCGGTATGACTTGCCGATGGAGGCCGAGGCAAACGGCATCTGGGACTGGTTAAATTCGAGGAGCTTGGCAAAGTTGAGGAACTGGCCCTGCGCAGTCTCGGGACGGAGGTAGCCAGCGAGGTTGCTGCTCGGTCCGATGGATGTTTGGAACATCAGGTTGAAGGCCACGGGATCTGACGGAAGCACACCAGTCTCGGGGTTCTTGAGGTCGTACTTCTTGATGAGCTCGCCGAGTTCAGGTCCGCCATAGTTATCGATCTTGGCGAGCACCTCCTCGTATTCTTGAACAACAGCATCGTCAAGCTTGAGAACAGCGGCCGACTTGGCCTTCTTCTTCTTCTTGGGGTCGACCTCCTTCTCCTCCACCTTTTGGCCACGGGCCTCCTTGTCGCCCTTAAGTCGGGCCTCGAGGACGGCTTCAACAAAGTGGTCGGCTCGCATAATCTCTCCGTTCTTGGGATCCTTGCACATCCAGTCGGCAAATTTATCGACGTGACCACTGGTCTTGAGAACTTCATGCGGGGTCAACGCAGTGCAGTCAACTTCCAGCATATCTTCCTCCAGGACAAAGTGCTTCCGCCACAGGTCGACGATGTTGGCTTGAAGGGCACAGCCTGGCGGGCCGTAGTCGTAGAGACCACCAACACCGCCGTAGATCTCGAAGGAAGGGGTGTAGAACATGCGCCGTCGCAGCATGGCATCGAGGACCACCTTGTCGAGGGGCTGGCCCTTGAGGGTCGTAGCAGACGAAGACATGGCGCTGGTTTTGGAGGGGTTTTGCGGCTTAAGTGGTTGAAATGCGCAAAGCTTTCGAGAAACAGACAAGTTGCGACGGCAGATCGCTGCAGCAGACCGAGTCACACGCGGGGTGAATGTGAGGCGAGTGAGAGTTGCTGGAGAGGAGAGCGGCAGTCGAATTGGCTTCATCCACCAGGCTTTTAACGTTGGGCGAGGAAGAGGGCGCGAGTCACAAAAAACTCAGGCCGCACTGGTTTCCTCTGGCAATGGTGGGGTTAGACAGAAAAGAAACATCTAGACAAAGTTGTGTGTGCCTGCGTGTGACTCCGGCGGCCAAGGCCCACCAAAGATCTGTACTGGCCGATTGACTCTACAGCGCCCGGCTTCGGGCTGCCCCTCAGTGGTGTCGAGGGCCTGCACGACAGAGAGGGAGCGCTAGCCTATAGCGGCTGAGGCCTGTATGACGGCGGGGCAGCCTTTCGACTTCATCTGAATATGAATTGGACAGTATCATACCAGAGCCTCAGTGCCTAATATCAGATAGATGCTAGATATTGGTTCATTCAATATCTAAACGTTGAATCCGAACAAGGACAAAGTGAGTAGCTGTGTGAAGTAGAAAAGGAATACGAAGTAAGAGAGGTAGCTTTATTTCCTCATCATGCTCTACGGCGCCCCTTACAAGGTAAAAGTATAAGTACAAATATAAATGTAAACTCTTTCACTGCTAGTTGAAATATCAAATGCCATTTAGTCATAAACCTGTCCCTAATGCCGACTATCAAAGTCACTATACTGATTCTTTTATATCCTTCACCAAAGCTACACATCACTCTAAAACAAACCTCTTAAACCAGCTCCTTCTATCAAGCCAAGTCAGCGCAACTCTCTCGTTGGAGTCGCGGACCTGCTCTCTGCTCTAAAAATGCTAATATGCGAGCGATGAGCGACATATTCACTATCCGCGTAACCCAATATGCCTCGAATCTCCGTACTCTGATGGCTCATAATCCTTGAAATTTCGGGAGCGGCATAGTTGACGAGAGCTCGCCCAATTTCTAGCCCTAAGCCGTCCCAGCGCTTTCCGTCCGGGCCCGGAGTAGATCGTCGGTTAACAACGACAAGCCGGACAACTTCTTGCTGGGCAAAGTTGCCCTCGACATCGACTACACCGACAGGGAGTAAGCCGGCTTTGGTAAGAAGGGCTTTGTGGGCGCCTTCATCGATATACAGCGTGCCGTGGGGGTTTGGGGTATGGAGGAGCCAAAAGTGGCGGTCTCGAATTGGGTCGGTTGAAGCTAGAAATCTTGTGTGTAATGGCGGAGCTGGCTTCCCTTCTACTTTCCCAGATGTGGCAAGGAGATTCAGCGACACGGATGACGCTGATTTCGACGGCTGAAGGTAACGGACGATGCTCAGGATGTTACCGGGATTTGATGACCTAGTGATGATTGTCGTCACACCCGCCGACGTCCCGAGTCGGGCAGCGATGATCTTTGTACTCATACCGCCAGTGCCTAGTGCCGATCCGGCGCTTGAGACTATTTTGTTTGGTCTTAGTGAGGTGCCCTTGACAAATTATGAAAGTACAACATACCGTCCGCTTCAAGGGCTGAAATATCCTCCACGATTTCGATGGGCTTGGCATCGGGATTGCTTCTCGGGTTCTTATCGTACAAACAATCAACATCCGTCATGAGAAATAAGAGATCTGCGTGTATCATAGCCGAAGTAATCGCTGAAAGGGTATCATTATCGCCAAATTTGATTTCGGAAACTGCCAGGGTATCGTTTTCGTTTACAATAGGGATGACTCCCATGTCTAATAATTCGTTGAATGTGCTCTGAGCATTGAGATATCGCGTTCGCTAAGAGAAAGAGAACATCATTCATGGTTAGCTCAACAGGGTCATCATAATTAGACTGCAATGCATCATACATCAGCAATATCATTTCGTGTAAGTAGAATCTGGGCCACAGGCTGCGACATGTGGGCAAACAAGCTGTCCCAGAGACTAATTAGCCGGCACTGACCGATTGCTGCTAGTGCCTGTGGATAACACGCAAATGTTAGAATGTCTGATTCAAATCGAATCTGCTTGGGAGCATCCTTGCCTGTAATTGAGCCAAATGCTTGGGGCGCTTTGCTACATCCATTCGTCGAAGACCGACACCGATGGCTCCTGATGAGACAATGACCACTCTATGACCGTCTTTCCGTAGCTTGACAGCCGTGTCCACGATCAGGGTCAGAATTGGAAGCAGAGGCTCATGAGTTGTTTCGTCGACAATTGAGCTTGTGCCTTTATTCGCAGGAATGTCAGGAAGAAGTGCTTGTTTACATTGAGCGGCGTCCTGATTCATATTTCCCACTCACCCAGCTTAATGACAACGGTCAGCGGCTTCGGCCTCCTCATGGCCGACGCACTATCGTCTTAGAAGAAAAAAGATGAAGATGTTAGCCAAATGTTGAAGAGGCGCAAAAAATTGAGCATTGGAGAATAGCTAGTAAAACTAGGAATAAGGAGAAAGGATTGGAAAAGGAGGGCAAACAAGCATCATGCAATGTAAATAAAAACGCGGTTGTGCATCCTAGACGTCCACCGCTGTCAAAGTAATGAGACGCAAAACTCGTCATATGGCTTACTCTGAGTAATATCATCAGACATTTTTGCCAACTTCCCCTGTCACGACTTATGTAGTATTCGAGGAAGCTAATTGGCTCAAGTAATATTCTCGGTCAGTTCATTGAAATTGAGTCGCCTGGTGAGATGAAGATCGCATCGACAGGGACCGTTGTTCAGTTGCCGAGATCGCCCCTCCTGGCTGTTCCAAATCGAATTGTTCTCTTCCAGTTAGGTATGCTACGTCCCGCTTTTCGGAGTAATCCAGGGTCCAAATTTGGAGTTTCTCAATGGTCGGCTTGATTCCCTCTTCTGGGCCTACCTTAGGTACGATAAGATAAGCCGGACCGCCTATGCATGTACAAGCTCACTCTAGTGTTGATACCTGGAGAGCAGTGTAGCTTTTCTAGCGAGAAAAAGCGTCCTCACCGCCCTAAGCTTTGTCGATTCTAAGCGGCAGAATTCTATACGACTGGCTTGTATGAGGTGAAGCACCACCATCACCTCATCTAATCTCAAGTGGCATAATAAACCCTTCAATTGTCTCACACAATCGTTCCACTAAGTGTATGAAAAAAAGGGGACTATTTTCTAAGGCATTTTTGCATCTCTCCCCTTTCTTATTATTAGACATACTCCGCACCCATGGCACCAGGCGCATCGCCAACCCCCCCGGCTCCGGCTGATTCTGCAACACCGAAACCACCGAAAGAAGTCGTCAATGACCCAGCTCGAACCGGCTTCGACCCGCAGATGAAATGGTGGATGAACTACTTCCGAATTCTTTCCGGCCAGATGAAACCCGAGGGCCTGTTCCACTACCGCGAATGGCGATATAAAGTCCACGAGGAGCGAGACTGCAAGCGATGCGACGAATATCGCGACTGGCTATTCACATACTCGCCTGTCGTTCGTTTCCTGTCCGGCAAGATCCAAGACTTGAACGGTAAGCTGGATGCGTCAAACGTCCTCTGCCGCCGGTGCCCCGCGCGGCTGGAAGAGGACGGGCAGGTGCATCGACAGTCCGGAGGATTCAGCCCAAACCACGGCATCCTGATCTGCGCAAACGAGATTCGCGACCGCAAACACTTGGAAGATACACTAGCGCATGAAATGGTGCATGCATGGGACCATCTCAGGTGGAAGGTAGACTGGGTGGGAGACAAAGATTTGAAGCATGCTGCGTGCACAGAGGTCAGTACTTTGAACGCAAAGATGGATATCCTAGATTGGAATTATAATTGTCAAATTGGTCAGGAACTAACGCTGGTCCAAACCACAGATTCGTGCATCAATGCTCAGCGGAGAATGTCGTTGGACCAGAGAAGCTTTAACCCGAGGCAACTGGTCTTTGACCCAGCAGTTTCAGAACTGCGTTCGCGCAAGAGCCATTAGATCCGTCATGGCCCGGCCAAGATGTAAGGATGATGTGCAAGCGACAAAAGTGGTCAACGAAGTCTGGGACTCGTGCTTCTCAGATACCAGACCCTTTGATGAGGTGTATAGGTGAATTCGAATGCCTTGTAAATATAGACCCTATGATGTATGATAACGTCTAGCTCCAGCGCAGTTCCGCGCATGACACTCAGCTTTAACTCTCAATGCTATTAAAGGATACCCCAAAGAACAAAATATCTGACTGAATCGCTCTGCTGTTCCCATGTGACCGTCCAATGAAAATAAAATGAAAGAATAAAAACGCCATCGACTCCTCCTTATGCAAGACAGCACACCAGCTCAAATGTTACAAACTCAACTCCAAAGACCAATCAGGTCGTCAAAAAAAGCGAAAACAAATTGCATATTGTATCATGTGAGAGATCAAGAACTCTTCTCACGGTTGGTAGCTCTTTCACCTTTTACGCAGTGCTTGATAATCCAGGGATGGCTTTGTACCTCATCAAGGGGAATTCTCTTCTCAGGGTCAAGAACCAAGAGCTGTGATTTGTTTGTTAGCTGGCTACTTACTCTTCATCTTGGGGAAATTAGGACTCACTCTTTTGATGAGGTCGGCAGCCTCGGCGCTAACGAACTTGGGAATTTGCATATCCGCACGAGCAATCCTCCGCTGCGTCATGACAGGAGTATCCTCGAAAGGAGCCTCACCGACAAGGAATTCATATGTCAACACACCCAAGCTCCACAGGTCAACCTTCTCATTGTAGTAATTATCCGAAGAGCCGGGCTTGATCATCTCTGGGGGGAGATAGTCGAGCGTACCACACAGGGTTTTGCGTCTATTGTTCGGGGCGTGCACGCTCCAGCCAAAGTCAGAAATCTTGATTTCTCCATGGATGCCGACAAGGATGTTCTCAGGCTTAATGTCGCGGTGGATAACGTGCTTCCTGTGAAGATATTGCAGTGCAGAAGCCATCTGGGCGACGTATTGTGCCGCCTTCCATTCAGGGAACTTGGTCTCTCGTCGCAAGTGCTTGTACAATTCGCCCTTTCCGGCAAACTCGAGAATTAGGAAAACCCTCTTGCTATCGTGGAAATGGCCATAAAGCTGCAGGATATTCGGGTGTCGCAGGTTGCTCTGGATCTCAATTTCGCGCCGAACTTGCTTCTCGACGCCTCCTCCGGCTTGCAGCTCACTTTTGTGTAGCACCTTCAAAGCACAGATAAAGCCGCTAGTCCGCTCTCTGGCGAGGTACACTCGACCAAATTTGCCCTTGCCCAGTGGCCGCCCAATCTCAAACATGCCAAGATGGAATTGTTTAGGCATGCCCGGCTGCTCCATGAGAGATAATTTGGTTTCCTCGGTCTCCTTTTCAGTCTCCTTTTCGGTCTCCGTTTCGATCTCCTTGACTTTGACCTTGACCTTTTCTTTTTCTTTTTCTTTTTCATTCACCCTCACCCTCTCCCTCTCCTTTTCTTTTTCATTCTCCTTCTCCTTCTCCTTCTCCTTATCCTCTTTCAATCGTGATGAGGTTGAAGGCAGAGGCCTTCTGGCTGGGGGCGGTGAAGCAGGATTGATGGGTTTCCTCTGGACTGCCTGTGAAGGGAGGGTGACGGATGCGACAGCATTGTTGCTTTGCGACTGAAGAGCCACCTTGAAATGGTTTGGTCGGCTAGTGCTTGAGGCCGTTGCCACCTATACCCAGGTTAATCTCACTTGAAAAGGTAAGCAGCGTGCAGGGTTGCTGTCCTACCTTGGTCTTGGTGTAGAGCTTTGAGCTTTCGCCGACGTCGTTCTCATCCTGAACGGTCATGTGCTCAAAGCGCGACTCAAGCGTGCGTACAGCCATCTTGTTCGACATGCCTTGATGACTCGGTAATAGGCGAATCCCTTCGACGCTGAGTTTTTCCAAGGTATAAGTGAGGAGAGTTTGTTGGACGGTGGTTGCGGCAGCGACGAGGGTAGGTCATGTTGCCTTTGTTGCGGTCTAGCGTTGTCGCGGCAACGGTGGCCTGACTAAGCTCCCGTGCCCTACCGAAATAGGCTCTAGGGGCCCTGCATGTGCCTAACGTAGCGCTTAGCGGGTTGACCGGGCTCCCTTTTGGCACAAATGTATTATAATACATGCAGCCACATAACGGATCAATTGATTCCATTCTGGTTTTGATGATCTCTAGCTGAGAGCTTGTTGGAAAGAGTGGAATTGAGAAAATAGAGAATGGGAATGAAGGCTACAAAGAGCCTTATTTTATTACAGAGAGAGGATGTCAAACGGGCTAGAAATACAGCACGTTTATCCTTATAAGCGGATGACGCATAACTCACACATAGTTGCATTGCTCAGCGCACAGGTATTCCAACAGATCTTTAGCGATATGAATCACCGAAATTATATGTGTTGTTCAACAGCAATTCTCTCACTCATATTATTGATGCAATTATCAGACATAATTGAGATACAGCCACAAAATTCTCCCGTTTTATGACATTCGCAAAAGTTATACATCAATCGTTGTCCTTGTATTGAGCCTTGTTGATCACTCATGGCCAGGGTTGATCAGCCTTATATGGCATTTACTCCTTCAACTCTGTAATGCAATTGCAATTTCTCATCTCCACTTCCCAAATAAACTTATTCCCAAGTTCATCAAATTCAAAGATATCTATTACTTACATAGAAAGACCCCCCCCAAAAAACAAGTGCGTTAGAGGCCCAGCACAAAAGCTGTCCAGCAACAACCAACCTAGGCGTGAATATCTTTGGCTCTCTAAACCACCCCGCTGCCTCAGTCCACCCCACCATAGCTCTCATTTCGCAACCTCTGCTCCGTACTTGTGCATCATTCACCAATTCACCGTCTTCAGCACCCAGATGAAGCTGCCCGCCAGCTTCCACCATCGCCAAAAATGAACCACATTACCTCTCCAAACGAACCTTTCCTCCGGCCCGACGCCCTCGCCGCCGCAACAACATCCCACAACCAGAATCGCTTCCGCATCTCGACCCGTAAGCTCCCCATCTCCAAGTCCGCCGCCATCGACGCCCTCGAGGAGAAGCTCGGCATTCCCGTGCCTGAGATGATCTTTGGCGACAACCTCGTCTCCATCACACACACGCCCTCCAACTGGACCCTGCAGTTCAACACCACGGATGCGCTCGATGCAGTTGACAAAACCGATAAGAACATGCTTCGCGTGGCCTATGCGCGCGACTGGGAGAGCACGCGGGAGGGAACGACGCAGAGCATCAAGGAGGTGGTGAAGCCTTACGACTGGAGCTACTCGACGACGTATTGCGGCACGGTGGAGGGGGGCTCTGATTTGAGTTTTCAACCCACGGAGAAGCAGATCCCCATTGAGCTGCTGAAGAGGCGCGATCCAATCCTCTTCTTCGACGAGGTCGTCTTGTACGAGAGCGAGCTGGATGATAATGGCATCTCTTTGTATAGCGCCAAGTTGAGGGTCCACGACAAGCGCATGCTGTTGTTATGTCGACTGTTTATGCGACTGGACAATGTCCTAGTGCGACTAAGGGATACGAGGATCTATGTGGATTTCGAGACGGACGAGGTGCTGCGTGAATACACAGCGAAGGAGGCAAAGTTTAATGATATCAAGAATGCAAGTGTACATCAAGCAGTGTGGTTTTTTGGATTTCGAAGATCCTCGGCTAATGCATGTGTCAAATTATAGGCTCTGTGGAGAACAGGAAGGCTGCCCGATGATATCACAGTCGCCTTACGAGATCCCAATGCCCTGGATCCCCTGCTGGAGGTTGTCGAACATCGGATAGAAGCAGTGTCACTAGCAGCACAGCAATAACTGGAGATGGAGGAAGAAAAAAAGAGAAAAAGAATAATCTTGGAAGCTAGAAGGTCATGGGGCAGCATCGTAATCATGTAAAAGGCGTTTTTGGGACTGGTCACAAAGCTTAGGATTTTTTGTTACAACTTTTCATTTTGAAGTATAAGCTGGAGCGTTTAAAAGGCTCTTCGGGGATTCTCCTAGAGGGAAAAAAAGGGGGGAGACAAGAGAGGAAGCAATAGGATAAGAACCATGGATATCAACAATTGAAATACAAATCCAACCAACCTATCCAGACCAGCGCCTCTCCTTTCAGATTCTTTCATCAGACACGTCTATGTGTGAAAGCAAATAATAGGCGCAAAAATATGGTTCAGGCTCCAATCGAAAAACAAAAGGCATCCAAGCGTATTGAAAAGACCGCGCAAAAGACATCATCTCCCATCTTGCGGCGAGGACGCCTTGGCCACCTCCTCAAATTCCAGCTCCCACCTGTCTACCTCTTTGAACTTTTTGCTCGCCTGTTTCAGCTCCTCTGCCTCTGTAGGAACAGGATCGGTTGCCTCCCCAGCTGCACCGTCAAACGTATTGTCCGCCAGAGGAATAAACCTGCTCTCTTCTTCCTCTTCCCCTTCCTCATCCTCATCCTCATTGTTATCGCTGCCATTGTCATTATATCCCGCGTTTTCCTTATCTGATGAATGCCGACGCGATGCAGATCTAGTTGATGTGGCAGTCTGTTTGGACGAACTACCAGCTTTACCACCTCGAGAGGATGAGCGGGTACCAGCAGCTCTGGTCGGTGGTCGACCCCTTTTCCGCCTGCGGGCGGTCTGAGTGTCCAAATAAGACAGTTCATCATCTTCATTGCCCAATCCTGAAGTATCAAGCTCTTCATCACTTTCCAAGCCGAGGGGGTCGCGTGATTTTTTATATCGTCGCTTGGGGAGCAAGCTTGTAAGATCAGCCGTAGTAATCTTAGGCGAAGCTTGCTGGCTTCGCGGCGGCCGCCCACGCGTCTTGCCAGTCTTGACTGCGTCATAGTTTGGCGAATGTGTTAGTGAAGGAGGTGAGGATATGTCTGATAGGGTTTCAAGACGTGTGGGCGTAGTGACAGAGGGTCTTCGGCGTTTCTTTGCCAGCGATCGAATATCTGGCCACACATCAGGCCCTTCTGATCCGCTACTTGCTGGCGGAGCTGCGATTTCCTCTAGGTTGACTGGTGTGACCGGGCGTGGAGGGAGTCTGGAGGGTGGTCCCCGAGGTGATGATACATCTGACATTTCAGATTCGCTAGTCTCATCTATCTGATCCTGCTGAGGAGATAGAGGGGCATCTGATAGCTCCGATGAACCCCCTTCGCCAGGCTGCCTGGATGGACCGGGCTCCGTACGCGATACTTTCTCAGGCCGTGTGTTACTTTGCTGCGTATCCAAACTTTTGCGTTTTCTCGGGTTTGAGGACTCGGCCGCTTCTGGTGACTCTGGTTCCGTAACTTCATCATTTTCGTGTGTTCGGCGCCGATTATTTAACGGAGTGGATTCAGCCTCAGGCTCAAAGTCATCTTCGTTGTCCCCTTCAGAATCTTGGTCGGCTGTTGAAGCTTGTTGAAGAGGCTTCCGACCAGTTCCCAGAATACTTGGCTCCCGCGCACGCCTTTTGAAAAGGCCAAGGTTAAATGAGGAGCCGACTCTGGGGGTATTCCCACTCCGGCTGCTTGGTCGAATTGGGGGATCGTTTCTTCCTATAAAACTAGATCGGCGTGACTGAGTCCGGAGAGCGCTATATGACATGCTGGAAATATCTCCTGAGCGTGCTGAGCCAGGAATATCGCCATCCGCAAAGCTGTCATCCAAATCGCCAAAAACGCTATCGCCCAGATCCAGTCCACTTGTATCTCGTCGATTATGTCCAGGTGTTGCCGCGGTAAATCGACCAAGCTCTATTGAGCTCCTTGAGCTTGCACGCATCGCTGTCCCTTCACTTGTTGTAGTCGCATCCTCGTTGGCGAGCTTCTTAAGCGCTTCGTCGCGAGTACGATTTGCCGTTTGAATAGCGTCTTCTTCGTTAATACTTAATCGTGCGACAGATGGAGTTTTCCTGGGGCGTCCCCTGGGACGGCCTCTGGTTTCTGTTTGTTTTTCAGGCGCAGCACCGAGACTATCGACAGGCTCTGTGCTCGGTGGTCTCGCGATAGCAGCCTTGCCCGCTCGAGCTGCACCACCACGTCCTCTCCTGGGCCGCGGCATCGCAATTGGCAGCGAAGTGCAAACGGGGTGAAGGAGAACTAATATATTATGTAATGCTGATGCGGGAGGAAGAAACAAATATGAGTGTTTCTCTTGGATCCAAATCAAAACACACGAAAAATCTTGGTTCGCAAATACTGCAGCAATGCCACGAGGTGGGTTGGGCAACAATATGGCTGTGAGGGTTAATTTAGCTTGAGGTCGACGCGTTCCGACGCGGGTGGAAGTGGAGGTTTCGCGAGGCTGCCATTTTAAGGTGGGGCTGTATTAAAAAAAAAAGAGCACTGAAGCTCTCTGCCTAAAGTGGTACTTGGCGGTATTCCAGCCTTGTAGCTACCTCTACCTACCTTATGCATCGTTTAAACACTGATTCTAACAATACACCTGTACATATACCCGGCCTCTACGAAGAGAGTAGAAAGATCAGTTGCATGTACATCGCATTTATTTTTATTGCTCTATTTCCCTCTCTCTGATGGAGATATGTCCTTGTATCGTCAAAATCTTACACGTCACAGACTTTCGAGCCCGTTCATCCCCGGTTTCATCAATACAGCTAATTGTACACGGTCTTTCCAACCACCAATGTTTATTTTCCCTCTGTTGCTGTAGTAATATGCCAAGTAGTATACCAAAAAAGGTTGATCATTCGTAATCCGTCATTATTGTTTAGATGAGCGCCTGGCCCATGAACATACTCTTCTTCACATCGGCAACGACATCCCTCCTGTCATCGTTGCCCACAAGGACAATGCCTCTTCCTCGTCGCCCCATCCTACCAGCACGGCCTAAGCGGTGGATAAAATCAATAGTCGTATGGGGAACATCATACAAAATGACGTGTCGAACAGCAAGCGTATCAATGCCTCTGGAAGCTAGATCGGTTACAACCAAGGCCTTGACGTTTGTCAAAGATCGATGGCGGGATGGGCTGGGAGACACAACAGTTCGTAGTGGTTCAGATGTTGTGAAAGTCTCCAATGTTTCGCCGTGGCGCTTCTCTGGGGTGTCTCTGTGTAGCGCTTCGGCATCAATACCCTTTGAACGAAGATACTTTGCGACTTCTTCTGTTTTTTCTCGCTCGTTGACGAATACCATGACTCGGCGGACATCGACCTCATCTTTGACCAAGTTTTCATGTTGCGAAGCCTCTCTTCCGATCGTATAGATGACATCAGCACACGCAAGATCTTTGTTGTTGCGGTAGGGTTCCTTGGAGACGTCAATGACACCAAGCTGAACACGTCGAGGGATGGCATGTAGATTTGGTGTTGTCATTCTAATCATCTTGGGATAGTTGGTAGCCAGGTAATTGTTCAACTTTCTCGGAATTGTTGCTGAGCAGCAGATAAGCTGTTTCATTGAAGGTGATGAGCGCTCGACAATGCTAGAGGTGACAGAAGAGAAGCTTCGATCGAAAAGCGAGTCGGCTTCATCAATGATCAAATGAGACACTCGTGAGAGGATGTTGGGATCAGAATCTGCAATCGAGGCCAGCAGGTGAGGTGTCGAGATTACCACATCGAGACCCTTTGGCCCGTACAGGTTCCGCTGGATCTGCTGAGGCTTTAAGTTTGATGACAATATTTCTGTCTTGAACTTGACCACATGCGACAGCTTTTTGGCAACAAGTCCAACTTGGTGAGCAAGCTCAGCCGTAGGAACCAAGATAACAACCTTTGGCCTGGCCATGGTAGGGTGAGGCTCTTCAAAAGCCTTGCCTTTGAAATCTGAGGCCTTTTGACGTTGTTTTTCTACTTCTGCCCGCTCTCTGTATGCTTGAATCTCCGTATCACCCGCCTCTGCGATCTTCAACGCATCGATGGCTGGCAGCAGGTATGCAAGAGTTTTACCTGATCCGGTCTCCGCCGCCAACAAAAACGAGGATTGCCCTTCATGTTTAATTTTTTGCTCTCCTGGCTCTCTCTGTCCTAGCAGAGCAGGAATTGCCAGTCGCTGAACTGGTGTCGGCCGAATGTCAACCATTCCCGCGAATACTTCGTCGACAGCGGCGGTCCTCAGCGCGGGGAGAAGATCAAACTGATCAAACGATTCGTATCTCTGCAGTCGCTCCTTGACCGATGTACGCTTGTTGTATGACACTGACGCCAAGGCGCGCTGCATCTTGAGCGCCTTTCTGTCATTCTGCGGTCGTCGTTTATCCTCTCTTTGGGATGAATTCCGATCCCCAGATTGCACAGAACGAGCTCTTGGTGGCCCACGACTGGGATCAATGTTGGCTACTCTCCGGTTCATACCAGAAAAGGGACCTGCGACCCTCTCTCGGTGGGGTTTGCGGTCATCTCGAGATAGGCGTGGTGTTCGGTGGACTTGATCGGCCAGAGTCATGCGCGAGGGTCTCTCTTTGGCTCGCAGCGACAAGAAACGCTGGCTTAAACATGGCTGCACAGAAGCTTGTATAAGCGGGCGGCTCCTTATTGCGTGGGTGCAGCTTAAGCAAACCGAGTTTGCGGCTGCGCGGCGCATTATGAAATTCCTCTATGCTGTGGATTGGTGGGATGAAGATACTGGAAGTTTTACAGCTTTTTTTTTTCTGGGTGCTTATCGGTACGGAGTACCTAAGAGAACGTCGGTAGTGCTAGCGCCGGCTCCGTGGGCGGTCCTCCGGCCCCCGATTTTTTTGGGCCGGCCATATCAAGAGATAGTGAGATCAAGTTGAGCGTATCCGTCTTCTTTTCGTTGTTTAACTGATTGCTGAGGCTCTCAATGTGAATTTTACTTTCCAAATTATTCAAGAGATTGGTGAAGAATTTCACTCTCAGTGATGATGTATTCTGCAGCATCTCATGTTGTGTTGCTACTGGACACGGAGGAAAAGGAGACTACGACTCCACCCACCCTCTGCATGTGTGTTGATTTAGATAAAAACAATATAAGTGTTTAATTCGTGAGAAAGGAAAATAACTATACTAAATGCCGCTGAGGAGTGGCCGCTTGAAAAGTCCAGTCAAGCTACCGCTGCTTCGTGAAAGGTTAACAGAGCTATATATAAAAAGATTGACGTCATGCTATTTCGTGTACTTGTGTCCCCCTCTATCGACCTGATCCCCTTACTAACCCAATATCCACGCAAAGTTCCCAATCAACGAACAGATCGTCTCATCATAAGATGTTCACCTTGCTCGATTGTGGGACTCTTGGCACGATTAAGACCAGCGTCGTTCTTTGAGTAGCTGGATGTGGCTATTGGATGAGAGCCAACCGTGGGGCCCGGGGTTTTGGGCTCCTCAGCAATAGAGCCAAGTGATACTAGCGACCTATTTCGGCCGCTGCTAGTAGACATGCGATTCTCTCGTTTTCTAGCTGTGACAGGACTTAGAGATCCTGCCGACAGGAGACTGTCATCCGAGTCCACGCTGGTTCTCCTCCCGTCGAGGCGAGGTGATTGCTGTGCATCATCAAGACTAACTTGATCTTCGCTTAAACTAGATTGAATTTTGCGTAATGTGTTAAAGATCTCTGACTTATCAGAAGGAAACTGCTCGATCGTGGGGTCATTGATATCCGCCTCCTCTATCGTATATTCATCAATCTTTGGCTTCGAATCACGCCTCAGCTTAGTATCATCAAGGGCGTCATGGTCCAAAGCATCGTCTACGAACTCGTAGGCGCCAAAACACTCGTGGGCAAACAATGGGGTTTTGAGGTCTTCGTCGATCTCGCTCTCGCCGCCAGATCCGCTGATTTGGGGCGACGATGAGTCTTGCTATGTGGCCTGTTAGAGTGTTACTGTATTGAAAGGGAGCCAAAAGTTGTCATCTCTCTCTAGTCTTACCTCGTCAAGCCTTGCAGCTGTGTCCGCAACCTCAGCTGCGACCGAAGCAACTTGCCCGATAGGGGTTGAAGTCCTTCTTCCTTCCTCATCTTTGATCTTGGATACGTAGCTCTTGGGCAGCTTCAAGATGTTGTTGCGATTGCCCGCCTCGTCCGTGGCTTGATGAACATTCTCTAGTCAGGGGCACGATCCAACAGGACAGTAATAGGAAAAGGTTTGATGGAATGTTTTATGAAGACTCACCAGTAGTTTTATTCTCGTCCAAGATCCAGGGACCATCTTTCCCATCTTTAAACTTGAATTGATACTCCCTCCCAGGCTCAACGAACACTCGAGACTCGAAAACATATTCGCCACTGTCATCGCGAGAAAAGCCCATCTCCTGGAGGCCCCACTCTAAGCTTGTAAAGTTTCCGGCGAGGAACAGGGGAGGCTCTGTCCCGGGATTGCGGTACGTAACGGTATAGGGAACGGCGGTTGACGACATGATGTTGGAGCAAACTGCTGAGCAACACACTGTGGGGTCTGTAGAGATGCTGCTCTGTATTCCAATGGAAAATGAACAGGGGGTGAGAGGTGGTAAATAAGGAACCGCACCACTAGAGTCAATGAACGAGAAAGCTGCTTTTGCCGCCTTGCATATGGCAAAACAAGGGTTGGTGGGCTGATCCCAATGACCAAGAACGTGGGCTTTTCTTCTGCGGGGTTCACGCGGTCCTTGCGAGAGTGAAACTAAGCTCTGAGACGGTCCAAGATCCGGCTTTGCGATGGTTTGCCGGGCCGTAACGATGCTGCTGATGCTAAAGATTAATTCCCTGCTAGAGGCGACAGTTGGTGGAGGGTGGCTTTGGATTCCGTAGGGCTCATCGAATCGTCATGGCTGGTGAGTGGCACCTCGTGGTGACGTGGGCGTCGCGTAAGGCCTAAAGCAGCCCGAACTGCTCAATGCTTTGAGGACAAGAGAAGGAGGGTTTTCTGGGAAAGGAGCAGCATTGGAGGGAGGCATTTATTGATCTGGGCATTAGCCGGCCAGCAATGCAGTGCAGCAGATGCAGCATTTTGTGAGGTAACAAGCTCGGCTAGGCCATGTCGAAGAATGGAGATGTCCAATGCTGGCAAGGTCTCCTGTACTGGAGAAATCCCGGGCCCGTCTGCCGTATAATGGGCGAATGAGCCCATGACAGAAGGTTACTGGGACTTACTGGGACCTACCGGGACATGTTTGGGACCTGCTGGGACGCTGCAGACAAGTACTGCCCAGTAGGGTCTAGATTGTGATATCATGAGCCTGGGGATTGGAGGCGACAGGCCAATCACATTACATCTTCAACGGGTAGTGCTATAAGTTCCAGTGCGGAGAAGTTGGTACTAGGACTAGCTCCATGGTTGATGGTACCTCCCGCAATGGTGCTTGGCAAGGGCGTCTAGACGACGGCTCTCGGTACATATACCTACACTTTATTTCGTTATACTCCGTAGCGCGATGCTCTACTTCCTACTGGGTACCAAGACATACCTGAGTAGGTCCCTGTAATCTTCTAAATCAGGAATGTAGGTAGCAGCGTGCAAAGTTTGCCCGCCCCCATTCGACCACCATATTTGAATATCGGTGCCGAAGAGACCAGCTCCTTTCCAGTAGTTGGTTATCTTGGCGAGCAGATAATGTCCCCCCTGACCTTCTTTGTTACCTTGGCTTGTTTAAGTACGACCCCTTGTATATTATCGTCCTGAAGCAATTTGGGGCTGTGTCTTGTGACAGGCCAAATACTTCTGACGCTCGGGGTTAAGTGCAGCCTGTGACTGGATGGATGACTTAGTTTGGATATTGTTCGGGCAACCCTCTCTTGCCACTAGTTTAATCTAAAGTGTTACTAGGCCCTTGTAAATCCCAACTTAACTGCGTCAATATCTAAGGCATGGCTAAGCTAGGCTTTCAACACTCTCGTTGTTATAGGAATAGAAGATGCAACCTAGGATCTAAACCTTCGGAGATTCTGGTCCTTCCTCCCTCCCCTTCCCCCCTTCTTGCCTTCCTCTCCTCTCCTTACAAGGAGGAGGGAAAGAAAAAAAGGAGAAGAGAAAACCCCCCAAAAAAAGATTAGGCATTGCGGTAAATATATTGATAAAGTGTTTGCCTTTTCGCTTAGTACCATTGCACTATGCCCACTATAATTTAATTTAACCTCTTCTGGTTGCCAAGTTCAAGATACTACTCAAGACTCACAAGAATTAGTATGTGTCAAGACAGTGGCTGAGTGCTACTTTGTGCCTGGTAGCGACACAGCAAAGGAGACACAATGTTTTAGCCAGGGGACTTAGCTTCTGTGTAACGGGACGCGACGTCATTTGTCATGCAAAGCTCCCTGGTACCTACTTATGTATGGCGTACTGCACCTATCCGCTCGTACTTGTACTTCGTCCTAGCTAAGAGTAAGTAACCTCCAAAAAGACCCTAAACTTTTTTTTTTAGGCTGTCCTCATCGCAACAATTTATTTGTATTGCTTCAACTGGCTGACGTCCAACTTCTTCTTCCAAGCTAACGACAATCTGTTCAGCGCTGATCTATCTCAAGAAGGACGTGGCCTGCCCCAATCTCTTAGCCATGTCAATACCGCCGCAGCTTATCCGAGTCAAGCGCAAACGGGACGATGATTCCCCCGTTACTTTTCTTCGTCAGTTTGCCCGTTGAACGATTATATCATGGCATCAGCACTTCTCTAACATGATATAGAGCTCGACGAAGGAGCAAAGCGACACCGCAGTGAGGCAAACTGGGTATACCAGCGACGAGAAGCAAAGGCTACAGCAACTGGTCCTGCAATTAGTCGCAGCGATGGCGAACCGGTGATTCACGTCTCGCAGCCGGAGGAGATCCCCTCTCCAGCCAAGACACGCAGCGATGGCCAAAGACCTACGAAGCGACTTGCGGATGGACAGCCTACGGAACAGCGCAAATTCCATGTATCGCGGGCGATGCTGGCGCAGGCGTCCGCCACTCCGGGGCCGGCTAGCACAGGGAACTCGAAGCAGGTGCGATACGGGCCAACTATATTTGTCGAGCGTACTGGGCGCAAGAAAATCATACCAAAGTCCTCGCGCCAGAGTCTTGTCATAACAGATGCCCACGCCATCATCACAAAAGGCATAGAACAAGATGTATTGAACAATCACGACGAGCCCGTCGAGCAGAGACATCTAAAGAAGCCTGGGGTTACGAAGCGACGCGACCCTTCGCAAGAGCCGCCAGCCCGCACTGCCCTTCCACAATCTCTAACCAATCGCCATACCGAAGACATGGACAAGATCACCGCCGACATGAACCAATGGGTGTTGAACGAGATTGGTGCAAACTTGCACGCTATGGAGGTGGAGAAGAAGCAAGCTGAGAAGCCAAAATTCAGACCTAAAGCCCCTGAAAAGAGATATCAAGAGCGCCACCCTGATATTACAGCGCCATCAGCTATTCCTACAGAGGAGACAGTGGATACTCCCATGGCAGATGCAAGCGAGGAAGAAGGAGATGACGAAGAATGGATTATCGAAGAGTATGTTCGCATCCCAGCTCATTCCATGGGGGTCAATGTGCTACCGTCCGATGTCGGCATCTTGGTTTTGAACGGAGAAGAAGAGAGCATGTTGTTTTACGGAGCGCCTCAAGATGAAGATGATGACAATGGCGAAGACGATGAGGACGAGAATGGTAAGTCACCGTTATGTAAGACATTGATTCACGCGAAACAAAGACTCACCTTAATTGCACAGCGGAAAACTACTACACAGCGGACTATCCAGAGGATGAAGTCGACACCGAGGACGAATTTGATCGTCACGCTTACATGTATCGCAATGCTAATGCCTCCGACGAGGAAGAATTTGACGACAACGAATATGACAGCGATGAACTTGTCATGGAAGGCCAAGACGACGATGACGATGACGCAAGAATGGACCGCATCCGAGAATTCATGAAACGCAACGCAGGCTTTCAATAGGTTCGATAAGACCGCCTTACATTTGGGTCTATTCGATACATACAGCAAGCTCACATACATACTCCATCCGGCTCTCCCCGTGCCCCCATCTCGCCTACCGTCATCCGGCTAAAAAAAGAAAGAAAAAACTACTCGCATAACCATTTTCTATCCGCAGTTTGCTACATCCGACAATGGCCTCTCCCTCTCCCAAATTCAACAAATCAGACCGTGCTACAATAGCCTATCATCTCTAGGCTTTCATCTTCCCACGTGGCTACTTTTCTCTCTCGCGCGCGCTCTCACAGACACCATGCAACATAACGCGCACATACGCATACACGCATACGCGCACACCAGTTGACATTGTTGTTGTACATGTACACCTATATATGTATGTACGTACGTATGTATGTATGTGTTGGGCGACGCATTCCTTCCAACCCCTGGACATTTTCGACATGGCCTCACCGCTCTCTATCGCCCTCACCTCCAAGCCCACAAGAACTCAAGTTTGTTGGAAGAGAAAGAGAAACCCAACGCCAGGGCCTCACTTTGGCCCTCTTTTCAATAAAAGTAATAATAGTAAAAAAAATCCTGCTTTCTTGCCAAGCCCATCCATCACTGAGCATGTTTGGTCAACTACGGAGTACAAAACAGAAAGGTTCCCACTGTGGATATGATCCTTTGCAAGTCATTTGACTACCAGAAGCAAACATTGAGGCGTCCCGTGTGTCTGCCTGCCTTGGCTGCTCGTGCCATGGAGGGGTACCGGGAGGTACCGGAGGCGGGAGGGAGAGAGAAAACTGGCGGGGAGAGTCACATGCCCTTTTACTCGTTACCTTTTTTGTCAACGAGGACTGGGAAGAGGGTACATGTTCGATGCTGATGCGTTCAAGAGAGGGTGGAAAACTGGGACACATGAAATTACGGCCGTCGGTGGCCCAAATGCCGTGAGACGCAAGGGATAGCTCGAAGATGCTATTACGCTGGGGTTTCACGACTCACTAACAATGCAGGGCGACCCGAAAGGCCCAGAGGGTGGGTAGGGAGTCGTGAGGAGGGGAGGAGGCGGAGGAGGAGGAGGAGGAGGAGGAAGAGGAAGATGAACAACAGCAGCAGTAATAATAATTATGATGATGAAAATGATGATGATAAAAGTACGGAATAGTAGTAATAGATTGTTAATAGATCGTTAATAACTTTATGATGAAATAGAAATATATTGCCCAATTTTTTACACACTAAACCCCCATCCCATAGCTAATCCATTAACCTTTTGCCCGTAACTATCATGTCCTCCTCATTAAAGCCCTAATATATGCAGGAAAGACGGGAGGCTCGCCGGCCAGCCACCAAAAAAACAACCAACCGTAGCTGCAGCTATATATAGTACTAGTACACGAGATATTTTGTAAAAAGGAAATCCAAAATTCAAGACAAAGGGAAGAAAAATGCAAGGTGCCAAAAACGCTTTCCTCCTATGCTTGCTTTGATGCTTGACCCATCATCTCGTTTGCTCCATGTACATCTCGACCTGAAAAAAAAATAAAGCCGTGTATGTGTTTTGTCGTAAAAAAATATGTTCCGGCCGACTAAAATATGAATAGTGGCATGTCCACTTCGCAAGGGTATTATAGTAGTACATAGCCATACTATGTTTTGAGATTTTGGAGGGAGTATGACGATGAATCATATCTGCTCCCCCTCCCCTTCTCTCCAACGTGATTTTTCTTTTCTTTCTTCTAAAATTGTATAATGGTCGAATGGGACGGTCGCTTAGATCTTTAGGCGCCTCTGCTCCTTTCTCTTCCGTCGCTCTCTGCGCTCACGGAATTGCAAGGCACGTTTGGCAGCTGAAAGAAGGAGACTGTTAGCAGCTCGGACATTTTATGAATCAATTGTGAATCAAACTCACCCCAGTCTCGACACTTGCGTTTTGTTTCGGCGTCGACCCAAGAGTAGTGAATGGCTCGCTCAGGGTACCGTTGGGCAAGACCCAAGGGCTCCATCGGTCGGTCCTGTGTGTCTCTCTCTCGACACTTGATGCTGATGTGTTTCGGCTCCATGTCGTCTTCGTTGTCAAAGAGCAACCAGCCTTCTTCATCCCAGAGGGGGATGCGCTGGTTCATGCGATAGTACCAGGCCTGAAGGCCTTGGACAGTCCTTTCTGGCGTGCGGCCAAACATGCTCGCAAAGTCTTGCTTGATACGCTGCCACTTGAGCTTCCTGTCGTGCCAGGCGTAGATGATGAAATCTCCCTCTTCTGTAGTGTATTTTTGGTTAATGTGTCTCCCCTCACTGTCTGGAGGCGGGCTAGGATAGCCATCCATTCTTGAAGGGCAGAACTCGCTGCTAATGGCATAGTTTGGGTAGGTGGGCTCATGAATTGAGAAGGCTAGCATTGATGGCAATGGCTGGGGGAGTATAGAGCCACGTCGGAGGGTGGGAAGAGGTGAAGGAGGAGTCCAGGATCGTGTTGATCCGTATGACCGTGCAATGGCCTCCACACCTTGATCGAATTCCTCGAGGCTGGGCAGTCTGACGTGAGGGTTGGTGTATGAGTTCAGGCGAGTCAAACGAGGGATCGGAGAGCACTCCCGAGAGATACTTGAAGCAGCTGAGAATGATCCTACTAAAAGTATTAGCTGTCTTGAGTACTTGTTTTTTTATTCTACTTTCTTTTATCGAAATATTGATTAAGAAACACACACATACCCTCGTGTTTGACAATCGGACTGCCTGAGGTTGAGTCGGGAGGAGTTTGTGGGTGGAGTAAAGATTTTGGAATCGAAGAAAGGAATTCGGTATTAGACAGCTTTCTAGGGAGGAAGGTTTCTCTATGCATGACGCCGCCGACGCCCAGCATGTTGGCTCTGGTTGGAGAAGAGCCACGGATCTCTTGAACCTCTTGCATGGTGAACATGTTCCAGAGTGACTTGTCGAATTCACCTCTCGCGTAAAGTATATAAGACAGCACACACAATGGCGAGCTCCTGGATAATCGAGGCCCGAACTTGAAGACAATGAGTTGAATCGATAGAGACTGCAGTTAAGACACAATGGCCCAGGCCGGATGAGAGGGGGAATAACACTGAGAGATGCCCGTGGTAACGAGGGACATGGACTGTGACAAAAGGGTAGACGAACAAGACTTGCGTGAGAAGGGAAGGAGTGGATAGGTTTGAGGACAACACTGAGTGAGTGAGGGTCAACACGAGGGGCACGGTCTTCTTGTACTTCTTGCACTCTATCACGGAGTGTCGAGACCCTGTGGGATTAGGCTTGAGCGATGGCCTACTAATGCACTACTTTGCTTCTGCCATGGCCAATAGCCAGATCAGCCATGATAGGCCCCAGAGAGGGCGGTCCTAGTTACCACAGCTGTCTCGATTCTAGGAGGGGAGGGGTCTGTGTGTCGCCCTCGCTCAAACAACCCTGCACAGCAAGACAAGGCCCAACAGACACAGACATGGGATGCCCGTTAGAGAGCCCCAGGGTGTCGAGTGGACCACCGTAGAATTGATAAAAACGGTACCTGCCTCTGTCTGAAATGACAGGGGGGGTGAAAATTGGCACCACCGGGGGTCTCCATCAGAGGGCTATTTTTTGTATCCGCCCGTGCTCTGCAGGGCGAGCCGCTTTTTCAAGGCCAGAAGAGACTCGGGGAGTATTCACTGATTAAGACAGATCCGGCGTGGCAACATGAACCAATGCACCTTTAAGGCAGAGCTAGTGCCGGAGGGCTGAACTGGGGGTGTGAACTATTCGTGGTGACAATAGGTAGAGAGAGCGGAGAGAAATTGTATACAAGAAAACAACAATTGATTGATTTAGGCGGATGAAACAGAATAATCACCCAGGCCAACGCCCAGAAAAGTACGAGTATCTGATCGTCGACAGGCATGTGCCGTCAGCTGAGGCGTGTAAGCCGCTCGATTCTGATGAAGAGGTGCGGTTGGTTTCCTCCCCTCTTCAAGGCAAGGACTAATAGACTGATTGTGGATATTGTGAGGAACCGGAGAGGGACCCGGCAGCATTGAAGAGATCTCCTAACAGTAGCACCATATCCACAGTTGTGTTGGTCGATATTTGCGTGTTAGTAGCCATCACACCTAGCAGCAGGTGGTGTCGGAGACGGATCCTTGCCACGAGGCGCCACCCGCATGAAATGTGTGCGCCAGGTAGCAAGACTACTGCTAGGTAGAAGTAGTGCTCGTACTGCATGCTTTGCACGTAGTACCAGTACCTGCGCAGAAAGGCAAGGCAGTGCGGCTATCATCTCGCCCAGGGAGGCTGCATTCAGATACCGGGGCGCTGCCGCCAAACTGGGGGATTTGCATCAAGATTGACAGCAATCTTCTGCGTTGGACCAACAGCATGGCTTTGGGCACGTCCACATACAGTACGCACCACAGTGCCGGGAGCTGAACTTGCCCACGGCTTACATGCTTCATGCAGCGGCATGTATGTACAGCTATGTTGAGCTCACCTTTCAAGGAACTGAACCCGGGAAGTTGGAGATGCTGCCGCAATTGGTATTTCATCGACGGCGATGGAGACTGTTTCTACCCAGAAGCAGAACGGCACACTAAACTGAATTCTGTGATGGTACATTGCATACGCGGATGTAGCTACCTGCATGAAAATTGCGGTCCAAAGACCAGTCTGGACGATGGTGACCAGCTCACGGGGAGAATAAGCACATTCGAGGCCTTTGGGCGAAACAAATCTCATTGGGCAAAAGCTGACCGAATCTTGCGAGAGGCGACTTGCGGCTGCCGGTACAGCTGGGCTTGCATAAGTGTTTGAATGATGGGTACGAGGGCGAGGAGAATAGCCTGGATTAGACGTGGCTCGCATGGGGCCGATAGAGAGACACGAACAAGATCTGAGAGACGACCCGCTGCTAAACCGCCGGCATGTTCAGCCGAGTCAATGGTGAATCGCTAGCTGAGCCAATCTGGACACTTATCACATCCAGCCCGAACTGCAAGGTTGTTTTGTCCACCCAGATTAGTGTAGTCGGTTCTTTTTTTTTCTTTTCTGCAGGAGGTTGCGATGGCTAGTTCCTGTGTGTCTAAGAGCAATGAAGTAGACGCAGGGCAAGCAAATCCAAGCAACAAAGAGCAGGCCTCCTTGCCTCGCGGCTGAGCCCGCTGTGCAGTGCCGGATGAACTCCGCGAAGCCCTTGGTCTATGCTCTCAAAAGGCGTGCCCTTTCGAGATAGAATTAGGCTCTCGCCATCATCATAGGATTCGCCAGAGCAAGTACTATCAGTTCTCATCATCATAATCATCATAATCATCATAATCATCATCGGCTGCGTTGGGCCGAGACGTGACGACAGCGTTAGAGGCAGCATTAGTGCTAGTTGCTGTGGACAAAATGTGGTGGCATTGTCAGACCGCGGTCGCTCCCACAGACCATGATGGGCACAGTGCTCCCTTGACGCTAAACGCGAGCGCGAAAAAAGCAAAAGAAAAAAAGATACTAGCACAAGATAAAGAAAGAAAATAATCATGTGGCGCGGCTACCAACCGCCACACCTGGAATCGCGCAAGATATTTCTTTTTTGTCGGACGCCGTCGTTGCTTTTTTGTCGAGAGAAGGTTGCGTTAGAGCCGTTTAGCGCAAGGGAGAAAAGCGACCAATCAGTTCGCTGTCGGCGCTAAGCTCGATGCGGGTAATAGCATCGAATCAAGCCATCGCTCAGATCTGATTGGCCGCATCAGCCCCGCGCGGCTGCATGGACCGGTCGACAGCTGCAGCGAGCCGGCAGATTAATGCGAAAATGCCAGCAGCGATCAGCTACGGGGGGAGGCCTGCTGTAATTCAGCGGTGCTGAATACCACTATTATCTACCTTATTACTCCGTATACGCAGGTGACATATTGTATTATTGCATCCATACTGTGTACTTGCCATTGTACCTACTTACCTGTAGATTTTCCAAACTTACGTAGACTTAATACCAAAGTACTAGATATGGGAGACCTTGTAGCGCGTAAGATGAGTTTTCAGCTCTTCTTCTTCAAAAAGCACGGCAAATTTAGTAGTTACCAAGAGAGACAGACAACCAGGGCAACGAACGAAGCCCAAAGGGACGGCAGGATTTGCAGCTAACAACCCGCACAGAGCAAGGGACTTTTCTGCATCAACTACCAATTTTTTTCTTTTCTTCTCATGTTTTCAGCTCTCTCCAGGCCGCGTCTGCGGGCGCAAAACGCACAGAAACTTGGACAAAAAGCTTGAACCAAAAACAAGCACCGAAAAGCATCCTACCGCCGCTTGTGCTGTATGTACAGTACGGAGCTCCTTGGCCACCCGGTCTGGCTTCCGTCTTGCCGCCAATGTCTCAGCGCACTGCGTCGACCGGTGAGCATGCAATCGCCCTCTGCAGGCCTATCGGGACGTGGTGCTGCATAGAAGATGCTCCGCTCGTGCTGCGCAGGCCTGCAGGATTGGCTGCTCTGGCCAGGATGGATGGGTTCCGGGCTTGTCAATCAATCCAGACGTGTGCCCTCGTACATTGCGCCAATGCATCCCGTCCAAAACCTCCTCCGTACTAGTATACTTGTAATTGGACCTACTGGCAACGCCGCCACAAAGAGATCGAGCCATTCTTATCCACTTCTTGTCCCTTTTCTGTTTGTTTTCTCTTCAAATTCACACCAATACTGTACAGGTATACCGAAAGGGAAATCATGGATATTCCTACCCCCGTGCCAAAGGCTAAGGTGCTTACCTACCTAAGGATACTCCGCATAGGCTCCGCGTCAACTTCAAGCTTGCGTCGGCAACAAGGTCCCGGGGTCATTTTACTAAAGTACATGTGGTGTAGCACCACTTACATGCTGCTGTACCTACCTAGTAGTACTACCGTCTCCTCCTACTAGAGATCATGCAGGCATGTATCTAATAGTTCATATCCAGCATGTTGTACAAAGGTGGTACATGTTGCCATCTCTTGATGCCTTACAACATCAGCAGTTATTGTGTTGTTGCTGTAAAGCACATGCCGGTCTGTCCAGGCTCTTCCCCCTCCGCCAAGTCTGGTGCTAACACACGTCAAACTGCCTCTCCTGCTTCGTCGTCATGCCGTTGATGCATAGACGTCTTCTTTCGGTATGCATGATGCATGTGTTGGTTGCCCCTAAAGTGAAACACGGCAGAATTGGAACAGTTGCCAAACTTGAGGTTTGCCTGCTCAGAGGGACCCGGATCACACTATGGCAGCAACTAAACTCATCCCTACGCCTTGTTCATATTTCTCGCTGCACGAGCCGACCTTGGCGGAGCTACTCGTATGTCTCCCCTCTGCCAATAATGATAGTACAGCGGCGTGGCGTTTCTCTCCCTAATTAGGAGTCAATAAAAGTCAGAGAGAGTAAGAAAAAAAGTGACAAGCTTCTTTGGAGGCGCAGTAGGGAGCAATATTCGCTGGAGAAGAAAAAAGAAAAGAAATGAGAGCCGGTGGCAAGCCAGCAGAGACAGATCTCAGCCACAATTGCGCTTACAAGGACCAGCCAGACTATAAACCGTTAACTCGGTGTACCTTACATGAAGCCGTCTCTTAATCAGGGAAATTCTGTCAAATCTCATATTGTTTATCTATTTTCAGTCTTCAGTTCTCCAGTGATGATGATTCTTAGCGGAGACACAAGGCAGCAGCTGTCGTCAATGCCCGTGTAACTGTGCAATTTACTTCTCCGTCGAGGCGTGCCCCAGATACTATACGTGGCTACAGCGATGGTACGTGCTCTACCGGCATCCATGCTTTGTACCCCCAATAACTGTCTGATGCCTGCTGAACTGTAGATGCCTAATACGCAATCAGTGTAAGAATCTCAGATGAATCTCGTACTGAATCTCTGCAGGCGCACGGATAGGTGGCCATTGCACGATTGCAAACTGCAATTTGACCCCCAAATTACAGATCTTGGCTGTAAGCCAAGAAGACGGGATCGTCAAACCCGAGAGATATTACGTTTTGTTTTCTAAGCCGTTCGGACTGTGAACCCGTGAGATTAAAACAGCCTCTTTACACGCAAGGGAGCTCCGGATCATCCAGAGCCATGTCTCTCCATAGCCCTTGCATGCCCGTAGTATTTATTTACTCCACAGTGAAAGTCAGGTGCGTCAATGTAAGTGGTTTAAACTATCTTGGTTGCAAACGAGACAAAAAAAATTTACCATTGTTGTTAGGTTTTTTAAAGGGCATAAGCAAAAGACACAGAGAGATAGAAGCCTAATGACAAGATTCTTATTTTACATTACTGCTGCTGTTGGGTACCTTGACAAGAATGTCATTCTCACCGCGGTACAAGGTAGCCAGCACAAACATATCAGATATCACTTCGTGGCGCTGCCACTTCCTTCTCCCTACTCCAAGCTGCAGTGGGGAAATATTGGCCACTAAAACAAAAGACGGCCCTCCGTTGAAACATTAGACTGGCCCGTCGGTTTGCCAGGGGGTACGGGCTTCTTCAAAAAAAAACCACCTACAACATGCCCTGCGTCTCACTCCATCGTAAAAAGAAAAAGAGCTGACTGAGCCAGTGTTCCGTGCCGAAGTGTAGAGTCGTAATGGCGATTCGTAGATATTCGTACACAAGGTAGAGACAATCGGGCTGTCAAAACTGCTGTGCAGGGACCGGCAGAAGGTCCTTTCACTGGGTGAACTTGGACCACGAGAAACGTCTTTCCGACTCGGTAGGGCTACGATCCGAAGGCTTTCATTTAGGAGGGGCTCCCGGACGGACGCAGTGCAGAGGTACTGTTTGTTCGGATGTCCAAAACAGACTCGATCCAACAGGTTAGTTCAACCCAACAAGGCAATCAAGAAGGGAAAGCTCGGGTGACACAATGCACGTCCAATTTGATCATCATGTTGCTGTCTTTTTTTTTAGTTTTATCCAGGAGCAGTTTGCCACGCGGCGAGTTCCTGATGACGAAATCTAATAATACTCTGTCGACAACTAGTACCTCTATATCATCCTTCGTTGGCCCAAGTAAACATCACGACCGCCGAGCCACGATATGGCCTATCCGTAAACAGCAACTTTGTCATACTATGTACATTATACTTGCCTCGCAAATGTAATCACATCATCTACTAATCTACGCTGCTTGTGAATCCAAGCGCCCCTGAGAATGCTGTGTTACAGCTTAGGCTCAGATGCAGCATTAGACATGGAACCTGTATCTGGAAACTCCTCGTCTCCTACGAACTTCCTAATGCCGGGAATTACGTGATTAGTATAACTCTCAAGCAATATTTTTTTTGGTCTTGATTTGGGGACATACCAGCCTCGTTCTTCGCCACTGGTCAGGAAGCTGCAGTCGCTGTTGGCCTCGCACGACCAACCTCCAACAACAACACTAGGGCCGGATTCTTTCTCAGTCAAATTCCCCTTTTCTCGCGACCCATCATCATCTTGATGGCTAAGTCTCCGGCGATAGACACTCAGTCCGCAAGTGAAGGCACGGAAGTCATCCGTGTCAACTGTTTCAGGGAAGAATCCCGTCAGGATACGACCTAACATGATGACCACTGCAGCGTGAGTACACAGAACGACGGCTCGCCTATCTTCAGCGTCGCAGTGATCAATGATACTCCGCATCGTGGCCGTAAGCCTGGCCTGCAGCTGAGCCAGCGTCTCGCCCCTCTTCGGAGGATGCTGGGCCGACACGTAGCTCTCATCAAAGGCAGGGAACAAGGGTTTCAAGACTGAGGGTGAGGCTGGGCCGGGATGCTCGAAAGGAGCGGACCCGAACCACTCGCAGAGTCCATGTTCAGGACGTATTGCCGTGGTCGCAGAAGGGGGATCACTGCTCAGAACGCCGGTATCGCTCTGATCATTCTCATACTTTGCCTGCTTCCGTTGCTGCTGGAGCTCCTCTTCAAGCTCAACGAAGGGGGTAATGGTCTGAAGACACCGGTAATACGGGCTCGAATATACAGCCTCTACGGGAGGATCCAGCGTCCTGAGATGACGCCCAAGTTGCCTTGACTGATCAACTCCGTGGGCGGTGAGGGCCGGGTCCACAGCGATTCCTGTTGGTGATGGGATGGAAGCTGAATACACTCCCGTGGTGTGGTCGACGGACCAACTAGACCGGAACTGGCGTTGACAATAGCAATGGTCAATATAAGAGCCCTCAGCCTCGTGACGCCATTGTCTGCAGTGCAAGGGGGGGTGAGGGGATCAAGGGCACACTTTACCCCATGGCGAACGACGTATATTGTCTCGAGAGTCATGTTCCTTTCTTGTTTTTTGGCTGCTACAGGTACAGTAGTGAGTCAACCCGGGCTGGAGGGAGAGGGGAAACAACGAAGCCGGCCAAGGGCCAGAGAAGCTCGAACCAGTAATGCGAGGTCATGCAACCCAAGGCGCAATCTAATCTCGGATCCGGGGTTGCTTAGGCCATGAAAAAAAAGCATTAGCTTCACTGCCGGTATTGTACAAGAACTGCCCGTCGCACACGAGCACTGTACATTGGCTTTTTTCTTCTTTTCCGGACACAAAGCCACCCCCTGCTGGGGCCCTCGGGATTTCTGCTTAACAGCCAGCCAGACTGAGATCCGTGGGGCTCAGGCACACCCTCTGCCGCGGTTGGTGGGACAGACCGGAATTGAACCTGTGCTTGGTTGATTGAAGGGGCCTCAACTGATGCTAGCGCCGTTCTGCAGGCCGTTTGGGAAAAGAAACTGAGGGGAGGGGGTTTCGTGCCTGGTGCCAATGTTGTGGAACAAAAGGTCAGATTGGACGAAGGGGAGAGAGTCAGGACAGTCTTGGTTAGGCACCTGGTATATATATTCCACTACTTTAGGTACCTATTACTACACTATACAGAGGACCTGCCAGACCAATACAAGTTGTTACCGTCAAGTCAGTTATTTGGCATTCAATCTCAATCAATGTATGGTGACTTGTCTGTCATGCAATTAGTACTCCATAGTACACAGCACACACCTCGTTCAGAAACAAGAAAAAAGAAAAGAAAAAATACCCTGCTAATTCCTCCGCGGAGGCACAGGGGAATATAGTATAGCACCTGGCGTTCTCAGCATGCTGTGAGGCTGGCCACTACAAGTATAACGAAGGAGCGCTAGCAGGCAAATCTTCAGCTGTGGGCTAGGAATTTCCGCTTCTGGTAGAGTTAGCCGAGCCAAAAAGCAACGAGTTCAGTACAGTAGTGGCTGTTCTCCGCACTCATCTCAGGCATGATGACTAGCAGCAATTCTATCTAGAAAATGTTAGGCTGAAAGCATTGGAGATTGAAGTTCGTTTTTCTTCAGAGAACTTTTGAAATACTACTCCGTACTTCGTAGTGGAGAAGAAGATACAGACGGGACTCAGACTCTGGGGCCTGTGCCCAGTGACTTGTGGCCAGTGTCCTACACTCTGTGCGTGCTCTGTGCGCCGTCCATCCATGCGCCATGTACTCCGTTCAGATAGCATAACCAAAGTAACATTGGTTGATGATTGAGCCCGCAGACCCAAAAGACAAAAAATGAATCAGTCGGTAGGATGAACCCAAGCCCCTCCCAAAAGGTAGACAATGGCCTCGCTTGCTTCACCGGTCGCAGGGATGGTGTGCAGCCACATGCAAAGAGTCCCTGCAATGCGAGGTACAGTACGCTGCCAAGATATCTTCGGGGCTATCAAATCATCTACCCGGAACAACTGTACGGAGTAGAAAAAACACACAAGAATACGAACCAGAAGGATGGCAAGGCCTAGACAAAATCTGCATCTGCATCTGCATTCTATCGTCGCACACACGTGCTAGCCTCAAGTCTTTTACGCTCCATCATTGGCGTGTGTCTTGGGGACAGACAGGGTTCATGTTCATCCATGCTTCATCTGTGCGTTGTGTTGCGTACATACATGTTGCGTACATACAATGCGAGCCGGTGAGAAGCTCAAATAACCAGCCATTTTTTATCTTGTATCTGCGTGTACTGATACTTGCTGCTTGACTTGCTACATTCGAATTGCTCTACATGATGCTAATCCTGGGCAAGGACAACAAAGCAATGCAGCCCATTTACCTGCATTTTTATATGCTTGAGGGCCTTCCAAGGCGCCTAAGCGAGGTGCGTTGCGTTTCTCGGTTTGCGAATCTGAAGCAAAAGCCCCCCACACGGCGTCGGCTCCTCATCAATCGCTAGCCATTTTCCCATGACATCCAACTCGTACGGTTTTTACACTTAGACCCAACAGTATTTCGATTCTTGTTGCGCGGTGCTCCACACAAGCCAATTTTTAAAGTCGTCAAAAGATCTGGTGTATACAGTGCGGCTAGTTCTCTCCATACATACATACATACATACATGTATCTTTTTTCTTGTTCGTAACTTTGTATTCAAACTTGGCGGCAGGTACCTAGTTATGCACCAGACAAAACTGTTTTGCAGCAAAAGTGTGAACGACCCAACATAGGTACCCGTAGAAGCTTGCTTGTCCCTCTGTAACTTCGACAGCGCGAACCTCTTTCAGCGGCAGTAGTACCCGGAGAAGAAAAAGTCTCAGACTAATATAGGACCGAACTTTGAATAAAGACTCTTCAGGCCACGTGGATTTGGATCTACTAGTAAATATTCAACACTTGCGAAGCCAGAAACTAAGCATGTTATTCAACTGGTAAGCATGGCTAGTAGGTAGAACCACACCTACTAAGTAATACGCCGTTCATAAAAGCCGTTGCTCTAAATCGTTCACCCACACGCCACTGACCTCTGCAGGGATGGAGGCATTACCAAAGCTTGCCCTTGTACCATTGACATCTAGGTATCGGTACGTCGACAAAAGAGATACGGCCGGGCTAAATACGACGCCGGCATCTATTCTATTCCCATCTTCCAAGAAAAAATGGCCACACCGAGTTTTCATTTCATGCCGAGCTGCATAATCCAGCCTCACTCTCATGCTTCTCTATACGAAGTCCCCCTCCCCTCTTCTCCCTGCATCTTCGTCCGGCAATGAGTGATTTCAGTGTAGATGTGTGCAGCTGCCCATCAGGCCTGCGTGAACATCCAGAGACGAGCTGACACATGGCAAAGCATTAAATGACAAGTAGACATGCATATAAGAATCATTCTATTTTGCATCAAACTAGTAATCCTAAACTTGCAGGACAGTCATAGACCGCGCTAGCAGTTCCAGATCGACCCTCTGGAGGAAAAGAATCCAAAGCAAGCATTGTTGCATTCCTAGGCCGAGAGAAGGGGGGGCCCTGCCCAAAAGGCTGACGTCCTCTCTGAGAGAGCCTAATCTCTACCGACGGTAAGTTGGGTGTTAAACCAAAAAAAAAAAAAAAGGATCAGTGCAAAAGAGATAGCCAAATCAACTCCCATCTGCCCACTTAGTGATGTCCTTGTATGATCTACCCCCGAAACATCAACACCAGTGCCATATGGCATTCAGAAAACGCCGTTGCCATATGCAATCAATTCAATAAAGTAACAGATTCGAACAAAATAAAGCAAAAAAAGAGAGCTCCAGTCCGTCTTTTTTTTCTTTCTCCTGTGAGCGGATGAACAGAATGTGGTGATCGTACATTCATAATATGGAATCCCATACATTTTCTCTTGTGGTCCACATTGCTGGGCCGTCATATTCACATCACAGAGCAGGATCCCAATGTCCTTGCTCTGCGTCGGCCAACAATGCCACCGTCTTCTTCATCCGCGTGGAGAGCTTGTGCGTGTCTTGCACGACGTCGACGCCTTCGGTACCCTGCTCCTCCTGCGCCGGCTTCTTCATTTGCCTGCATATAGTCTGCCCACTTCCTTTCCAACCTCCCGGCAGAAACAAGGTCGCCCCGGAGAACTCTCTTCTGATGTTCATCGACAGTCATCTGGAAACCGTAGAAGCATTTCAAGCCAATGGTCTCAGTTGGATAAGTAATCCGGCCGGGCTGCCCCATCATCGGCCTGACCTGAGCATTTCTGAACAAGACTTCTCGGATACCCGTCCAGGTTACATTTTGGCAGTCATAAACTGCTAGCCGCAACGTTAATTTGGGCCGAGTGTCGGCTGCGGGTGATGGTTTGGAACGCTTGATGACCATTGCAGCGGCCTCTGCAAGCACCAAATCGCTGATTCTCGTATTATCGAGCTCGGCACTCTTCAGCCGTATACACTTTTGCATGACGGGGAGCATCCCAAGATCTCCAATGTTCTCACAGTAGCTCAGAGCGAGATGCTCCAAGTTACTAGCGCACGGTGCCTTAGAAAGATGCTCAGAGAGAAGAGAGTTAGTTATCTCATCGAGATCTTCTAATTCGAGATGCGTAAGCCTCGGTGTTGAGGCAAGGATAGGCTCAAGTGCTGCGTCGGTCAAAGATTTGCAACCTGAAAGCTGTAGACCCTCCAAGTCCGGGACCATATGGCCAATCGCTTTCACCCCTGCACTGGTAAGTCTGATGCAGCGGCTCAAGTCCAGATGGCGAAGCCGACGAGGTGGAACCACGGGAAGTCCTGTCAGAATGTCGATTTCGGGATGAACTCCTTGCATCATGATCTTTAACGTCTCGTCATTGAGCTCCGAACATCCACTGAGGACTAGCTTCTCGAGTCGATTTGTGTTGAAAATAGACTCTGCCGTTGCAACACTGTCAAATCCTTTGACCTCACCGGCGCGGAGATCCTTCAATTTTGTGCATGCATCGAGGATTGCTTTAATCCCGCGAGCCTCAACCTTTTGACACCACGAGACATTGAAGCTCTCTAACTGGGGGCATGATTCTGCAATTATGTTGCATGATGTATTTGTTACCGCCGAAAGTCCCGTCAAATTCAGATGGACTAGCTTCTCGTTGCTCCTCAGGAGATTATGGAGAGTGTTCTTCTGAAAGTTTCGACAGCCTTCGAGAGTCGCATTCATCAGGTTCTTGCACGATTTCACAATGATTTCGGTGCGTTTATAATGCTCGACCTGAACACATCCTCTCAAATTCAAGTCTTTGATGAAAGGGCCCGCAGCAGCGATGATGCGCGCCAGGGATGCAGCAGGAATATCCTGGTAAAATTCAGATGCGTCAATCGATGTCCATAGCTGGCCGTCAAAACAGAAGCCGTAGAATGATTTGCTGACTCTCGATATTCGGACCAGCTCCTTGGGTCGAAAATACGAAAATATGTGGATTCGGACTTCGTGAGGAATGCCATCCCAAAAGTAGAAGTCCTTCTTTTCTACGGGTTTGGTTCGCACCTTGAATTCAGATGGCAAAGATGATGTGGCGGGCGAGGTGTTGGCATGGCCATGGTTAACTTTTCGAATGGCCAGATACTCTTCTGCGCCGTCATCTTCTTCTTCTTCAAACGTCACGTCTCTCTTGCTAATTTGAGTGTCCAAGCCTGCAGCGCCCGCCAAATTCAGATGGGATAACTGAGGCGTAGTAGATACTTGTGAGGGCCCAGCAGTGGATAGACTGACACAAGATATGGAGCCATAGCGGATGCTATAGGGGTTGCTAACAGACCTCGACCGTCCAAGTCCAGGAAGAGACGGCGATGAAGAAATGCGCTGTATACCACGGAGAATTCGTTGGCGGCCTTTACCCTTGAAGGGCACATCAGGTGGGGTCGGAGCAATGCCCTCGTCAGAGGACACTGGAGCGTCTGTTGCGAAGTTGAGTAATTCCGCCATTGTAAGTCGGGGTTGGCGCGGGTATTCCGTCGGGTGGGTTGGTGTGCGCTTCCGCTTTTCCCTTATGACCTCCACGAGCTAAATCAGTCGTTTTGGCAAATGTGTTCTCGATGCTTTTAGGAAAGAAATGTCAAATCTTCGGAACATCTATTTCGTATGGAACCGTTAAGGTTTGGCGATGAAAGAATGACGGCGATGCGGGGCCTAGGTCCGCCTAGGAGAGAGTATAAAGGCCGTTGAGGCTCTTGTCAATACATCACTATCAGGCTCTCGCAACGCATGTACTGCTCTCGAGGGTCTTTCTTGAAGGGCCGCCTTGCTCGATAAATCGACTCGGTAGTTGAAAACTAGGCTCGTAGCTCGAATTAAAACCCGTTCGATGCCGTTGACAAGGGCACGGGGCGAGGTCGACAAAGAGGTCAGCCGGCTACAAAAGTGGCCGCGGGGTGGTCAGCGTGACCGCACCAGGAGACTGGCTCACGCTCGCCGTATCGCAATCAAGATAACAAACAGCGACTGAGGGGGGATTCTATGGCTTCAGGGCCCATGACACCCAAGCAAAGCGGGCTGATGATCACAGGAACGAAGATGGGAGGAATCGAAATGCAGAGGCGAAAAGGAGATGGAAAAAAGGTTAAATTTATTTGGTGGCGTGTTGGACGACGACGCATCGTCCAGAAAGAAAAGGCTCAGTTCAGGTTGGCTCGTTTTCGGTCGACCTTCACCCCACCCGGTCGCCAGCCACTGTCAAGACAATCCCGGCCGGCCAGCCAGCCAGCATTGGGAGGGCTGTGGCTTTGCAACGGCCGACTTGTGCGGAACACGCCTTTGCACGTTATACATTACTCGCGGCGTTGCTGCGCGGGCTGCCTGAAGTACAGCAGAGTGCTGAGTGCCTTGCAGCGCGTGCTGGCTGGCCTTTAGTTGCTAAGCCGGGCGATCGAACAGGCCTCTCTAGCGCCTAACAAGCTGGGGTATATCGATAAGATACGGAGCAGCCGCGCCAGCGCTAGCATGAGCGGTCGCTAGCGCTGCATGAAGACCCTGCGGCAGCGCAACCCCGCCAAAAACCGCATAACCAAAGTATTCCGGAGTACCCTTTCCGTACGGCGGGAATCTGAGAATACTTGTGCTCTACGAAGTACCGTGTCACGGTATTGTTTAGTGGTGCCGATATGCACCATATCTTGTGGCAATCTGGATACCTCTAGCCAGTTTTGCCATGTGACGATCGTGTTGCATTCGGAGATCCCTCGTGTAATTCATATATCGCTCATTCTTTGTCATGGCAATTTTGGGGGGTTCTCAATGTCAGTTCTTAGGGCGGCAACTGGATACAAGGTGGCAAAAAAGGGGTTCTGTGCTGTGTAGCTTCGGGCCGTAAAAATCTACGGCAAGGTACTACCTACATAGATATTCTTTCACATGGAGTGCTGTGAGATACAGGTAGGGCGTATTATTCGCGAGGAGTGAGAAATTCCCATATAAATACGATATTTGAGGCAACGATCAACATCAACTTGCTAGCCAGTCAAAAGTATATGCCTCTTAAATATCGCAGGCCCCCGCTGATACCCGATAAACACCGCCAACTGCTTCGCTGATGGCGAATGGGGAGAAACTCGGGACACCATCCATGATGCGATTTATGAGGGAAAGGATTGGGCATAAACAACACCGGTTACGGACGGCCAGGTTTGGGATAAATGCATACAATGCCATGGACGTTGGGCTCGTTGGGCTCATTCCAGGGTATCGTACTAGATAGAGCTACCCTGGCAAGTGCTTGGTAGTTCGTACGCCAGGTTAGTAGGTAGTAAAACAAATCAAGATAGCCAGGGATCACGAGATGAGAAGATGCTAAAATATCTTTTCTTGCCTGCCTGAACAGATTATCTTAGACGTTCTAGACAACTCAAGATCGGCAAGTCGATCCAGCCATATTTATAAGGTCATCTCCAACATCCAGCAATCTCTATGTCGGCTGACCCCGGGCCGTGTCTTGGGCCATTTCATCTGCTATCAGGCTATGTATGAATTGTCTTAAAAATATGGAGTCTGTTCCCCGACTTTTGACTCGAAAACCGACTGCATACCAAATCTTGCGTAGCAGCTGATTATGAACACATTGTCTGTGCTAATACACCCTTTTTATTAGCATTTCCCTCCTCCTCCTCCTTGACTTTGCTAGTGCTAGCTGAAAGCACAAGGCCGTAAATGGTCCTCCAAGGGCGGACATATCAACGCTGAGGGCGGCAATTATTACTATCTCGCCATAAAGGGAATAGCGGTGGGATTCAGCAGATCACTCTTCAGCGTTTGGCTTTACAAGCCCACATTCTAGCCGTAGTACGCGGACTTGCCAGTAGGTGGGAACCTGTGGCTGTTTTACCATTTAGTAGTAGCAAGTTAGTCACAAATCTAGTAGTTCTAGTAATATTCACATGTCGAGTCAATTGGCCTCCATTGGAACTGTCTACTGGGTAGAGAACTGAGAGGCTCGGATGTGGCTTCAGTGCTCTTCCGCTTGAGCTGGCCCCAGCCAGCCCCCAGTTCCGTATTACTTGTAAGGATTTCAATCCAATCGTTTTATGCGTCTGACGTTGCTCCTTGCAGAATAAGGCGCAATGCTGTCGTTACCGAGCTCAACACAAGGTTAGCGCTATTCTCTGCTAAGCATTTGATGGTGTATGAAAACAAGTTTAGCATCATTGGAATGTCTCGTATTACCAAAGAGATAAAGAGAGCGCGAAGGTCTAGCTACTGGACCGCAGAGCTGTCCGTGCAGTTAGGCAGAAGAAAAGATTCTTCGTAGGGCACGAGTTAGTTAGTACCTAACCTAGCCATTGATTGTAGGTAATTGCCGTCACGCTGCCGATGCGCCTAATATGAACCACTCGTAAAAAAAAATAGAGCCCCTAGAGCTTGACATGCGTATGGCCAACGACAAAACTCGTTCCAAAGAAGAAAAAAAAAGTGCCTTAGATACCAGCACGATAGGTTGTACTTTCGGCGTTACATGCACAGCACCAATTTCTCTTCTTGCTATTGGCATGTTCATGCTTCTTCTGCAGATATTTTGATTTGTGGACAGCAGTGGCTCCTCCAGCGCCTTCTCCCCTCTCGCGCCTCTGGAACCCCTCGCCCCAAACAAGGCGCCCAACCGCAGATTTGCCAAATTGTCCAAACCGACCTCAATTCTCTCCCTTCTGATCCCAAGCCGAGCAAATCTTGTCTTCCAGCACTGGCAACCCGGACTTGGTCGCCTGAGCTGCATTCGAGCCCACCCGCCACGACCGCCGATTAATATCCTTTGCTTCCCACGGCATCCGCGTTCCCGCACCGAAAACAGCGATTCTCCGCAAGGGTCCCCCAGTTCTATAGGCTGTTGTTCCGTCAATCAGCCTGCCGACGACCTCAACGTCAGTCCAAGCCTGGCTGAGCTGATCAATCGTTCGTGAGAGCAAGGCTCGATTCACGTCTCCTCGCCACTCCCCCAATACTTGGGGCTCTGCTTGCGTCGTACACCACTCCACTAGAGAGGCGCGCGAACTGAGGTCTACAAGTATGCTTCAGACACATGGCGGCCCCCAAGACAACCGTATGTTTGGAGTTTGATGTCAATCTGCAGACGCCGTAACTGATGCCCGTCCGATTTTTTCAGGCACCGATAGCAACACGAGAGACGATGACAGAGGACGTGACCGAGCCATGCACGCTCTGTCGTTGCCCAAGAACCGCAGCACGGGAAATCTGCATCTATCAGCTGACCCGACCGACCGAAGTCGATACCGAATGTCCTTTGAGGCTTCATCGGCCGGCATCATGGATCACGATCCAATCACCAGGTTTGTCCCTTGGCAGCGGCGTGTTCTGCCAAAAAAACTTGTGCCATAGTAGCTCGCTTTTGTTTGCTGACCGCGCTCTCCGATCAGACCATCTCCTATTACCGACCACGAGCACGGCTTGGGACTCTCTGGCCTGCGCCGCATACGACAGCAGCATCCTCCCTCCCGAGCACCAACCCTGCCCAGCTCGAATGCCTCTTCACGCAGCCCTTCAGTCGTTACGCTTACCCGCTCTACCTCCATGACTGCAATGCTGAGCAGCTATACCACCACGGCGTTCGCAGGACCACCCACCTCCCCCAGCTTCTCCGAAGACTTGTCGCGGTTTCCCTCTGAATCCCTGCACTCCTTCTCCTTTGCGCATCAGTCGGAGGACTTTTTGCACAACCGCCAGAATGTCCTGAAACGTTCCTTGGAGTTCATGAAAGACCGCATGGGTCTGTCTATGACCTCGACACAAGCCGGCCTTGCCAGCGCCCAAGCCAGGGTTTCGGGCGATGTCGACGCGCAACATATGCTGGAATTTCTTGCACGGGCACAAGTTATAGGCGCAGGAAATCTGCCAAATCCCGACCCTTCGGCCATCGTTGCTCCACCATTGACTGGCCCGGCTGGCCTGCCTGCTGAGAATGTGTTCGAGAAGCAGTTTAGCCCAAGAGCGTCTATATCGGAATCAATAGCACCTGAAGTCACACACGCAACTTTGCAAAGGGTACCTGTCCGCGATAATGAGTCGTTACCCGCCGACAGGACGGCAGCTGCCGAGGCAAGGCTAAAATCAGAAAATTTAAGTAGAACTTACCCTGATGACGGCGGACTTACTTTAAAGACGTCACTGTCTGCTTCGAGACCAACAAGCTTGAAACGGACAATGACTGATACTTTGGGTATGGCTTTACAAGATAAATTGATGGACACAATGTCTCAGCCTTTTCTTCCTGGTGAGCCACTATATGAGGAGCCACTTTCTTCCCCGATATCAACGCAGCCGGCTACACAGCTGAAGAGCTTCCCTGCTGCTGTTGGTCCGGCAGTGCATGGCCATACGAACAGATGGGTGCCGGCCGCCCAAGCGATTTTTACGACAGAGGCAAAGCCACCATGGACTATCTTAGCAGCCAATGATCTGGCTTGTCTGGTTTTTGGTGTTACAAAGGCAGAAGTCCGAAAGATGGGCATTCTGGAAGTTGTACAAGAAGAGAGAAGATCGTGGCTTGAGCGAAGGCTTTTGCAGTTGAACGACCCAGATGTGGATGAGAACGGCGAGGGAACCCACAAAAGTACTCCTGCTGCTTCGGCCGCATCTGCGTTGCTGGGTGGCAGATCAGGAATCACTGCCCAGCTCCTAAGCAAGCCCAGCTCAAGAACCCCACCGTCACAAGTGGCATCCCCAAGGCGCGCCCAAACGGTTCACAGCGGAGATCCAAACCCACCGACCACACGTACCAGCGGTCACCATCGTAATAATCTTTCACGTGGTGTGTTACTGTGTGGTGATGTGGTTCCCATTCAGAAGCGGAATGGCGCCACTGGATCGGCTAGCCTTTGGGTTAAGGAAAAACGCGTGGGGCTGATCTGGGTGCTTGAAGAAATCCATGAGGACGTGGCTAATGTAGTGTTGGATGAAGAAGGCATCGTGCAGTCCGTTACGGGAGCAACCGAGCCAATCTGGGGCTTTAAGTCAACAAAATCGGGATTTGACGTGGCAAAGCTTATTCCCCGTATCCCGCGACAGGGCATAGACCCCAACGAGGGCGAGATTGATTTTGCTCAAACCTCTCGGCGACGCTACTTTACGTGCCCCAACTCTCACAAGTCTAATATTCCATGCGCTATCGAGCAAGTTCGTGGAAAGCTAGAGTTGCGCATTTCGACTTTCCCCCATATGGCCGGCATTGTCGTGGTGGAACCGGAAACATTGAAGATTCGTAGCTCAAACTCTGTCTTCTCTGGCGCACTGTTTGGCTATGAGAAGCCTGATGGAATGCCTATATATTCTCTTATCCCTGACTTTGACAAGATCCTTGCCACACTTACCGAGGAAGACGGCCTTCAGCTTCTAGATGGCATGGTAGTTCCAGAACACAGATTCCGCAGAGCAGCCGCATTTTTCGCCTTGAAAGAGCAACGTCCTAACGCTGCTGCAGCCTTCCTCCAGCCTGAGGGTATACCAGCAAGACATCGGGACGGCTCCGAGTTAAAAATCGACGTACAGATGCGTGTTGTTGAAAGTGAAAAACATACCGATATCATCGAAGAAAGCGACTCAGACACGGCGGAAGCACACGATAGACCAAGTTCTGTTTCACATACAGAGATGGTCTTTGCTCTCTGGATTACATACTCACGACACCTCCACACTGCGCCTCTAAATTTGAATATGGAATCTCCCGATCATTCGGTGCCTATAACACCCCCTCATCAGCCCTCACCGGGCCAGACTCCTGCACACACCCCGATGGAGATATCTTCGGATTCTGATGACCCCAAAGTCGAGTCTATCAAGCAGCCAATAATAGCGATGGCCTCTGCAATCCCAAAACAGATCAAAGATGCCGCGCTCGATGCCGCTGCAAAACTTACTGGACACATTATGCCAGAGTTACCAAAGATAGCCGAAAAGCTAGAACTGGCTAAAGAAGATGAACCTGATCGCAAAACTACCATTGACGATTATACCATCCTTGAAGATATGGGCCAGGGAGCTTATGGTCAAGTGAAACTTGCTCGGCACAAGACAACAGGCAAGAAAGTTGTGTTGAAATATGTGACTAAGCGTCGTATTCTCGTCGATACCTGGACTCGGGACAGGAAGCTCGGAACAGTCCCCTTGGAAATCCACGTCTTGAATTATCTACGAAACCCTGAATTTCGACACCCTAACATTGTGGAAATGGAAGGCTTCTTCGAAGACGATGTCAACTACTATATTGAGATGGCTCCACATGGCCTTCCCGGCATGGATCTGTTTGATTACATTGAGCTTCGTGCTAATATGGATGAGTCTGAATGTCGAAGCATCTTTGTTCAGGTTGCACAAGCCGTCCACTTTTTACACACAAAAGCACTTGTAGTTCATCGTGACATCAAAGACGAGAACGTCATCCTCGATGGCGAAGGAAACATCAAGCTCATTGATTTCGGCAGTGCGGCATACATCAAGAGCGGCCCCTTTGATGTTTTTGTGGGTACAATTGGTAAGTCTTTTTTCTTCTTCCTAGAAGCGTTCGCTCTACAGTCACCCCAATCAGATGCTAATCGAGTCTCTCTAGATTATGCTGCGCCGGAAGTCTTAGCCGGAAAACCTTATGGTGGCAAAGAGCAGGACGTTTGGGCTCTTGGCATCCTCTTATATACCATCGTCTACAAAGAGAATCCCTTCTACAGCATTGACGAGATTATGGATCGAGACCTTCGCATCCCGTTTATAATCAGCGAAGACAGCATCGACTTGATCCGCTGTATGTTAAACCGAGACGTCACCCAGCGATATACCATAGAACAGGTGCTGGATCACCCGTGGTGTAAAGCACATAAAGCCAAATAGAAACGGGAAGGGGGGCAAGTTTTTTTTTGAGGTGGATCGAAAGGCGGACATAGACCCTGGAAGGTCACGATAACCACGGTTACATTTTTTGGCCATGATACCCATGAAGTGAATTACATTTATTCTGCGGAGGAGGAAGAGGTGGAGAAGGGAAGCATTGGTTACCGGATGAGAGAATCGGAGACGGTACATACACGCGGCATGTCCTCATGGAATGGTGATTACGACAATAATTACGCACTTTTATCATAAGCGACACACTGGGAGGCGAGAGACTCACGTCTTTGACCGGACAAGTTGGGAATAGGGGGCATGGCTACGGTGGGGAGTTCGAATTCATTATACGATCTATGGGGTGTGGAGAGGATTTGGGGCCATCACCCATTTTCCCCCTCTTTTTTTCATACTCTTGTCCTATTCTCTTATTCCTTTTTTAAAAAGTGACCAGTTTCAAGTTATTTGGCATTAAAAGAGCGCGAATCTTAGCATTGAGAGCAATAAACAAATAAACAAATTCTGAATTATATAATTGCAAAAACGCCTTTCTCATTACGAACCCCCCTCCCACTAACCAGTTCTTGTCTTAGTGACCTCATAGAAGGTGCAGAAGAAGCCTTCCCAAGTCTTAAACTTAATCTCAATGATAATTCAACTCTGGATTTGCTCGGAAATTGCACCGGCAGCGACATTCCGGCACAGGACACTCGACGTGCCTCGCAAACCACTCCCTCGCGTGATCCAAGTGCAACACGTGCTCACACCGAAGGCAGAACGTAGGGAATCGACTCGCCATACGAGTCTCCTCCTTTTCTTCAGGCCTATCGGACCGCGGCACACCGACGACCTCGTAACAAAGGATGCAACGAGGGAGGTGCCTTCCGCAGTTAGGACAGCTCACGCCGGAGTTGATGCTCGTTGCGAGCATGGGGTTGCGCGTCTCCATGGTGGACGAAGGCACCAAGGGCGCTGCGTTGTGGTGATTGGCGAGAGACGTGCTGGCATCGCAGTAGACGCAGCGGAGGGCTACCTGGCGAGACGGGGGCTTCAGCGCGGGGATTCCATCGCGCTTGGAGCGCTTCGTGGACTCGACTTCGAACTTGGTTCGTTGGAAGAAGAAGCGATGGCGTTGAAGATAGGCGCGGTATGCGTTGCGCCATGCTCGGCAGCGGATGTCGTCAATGTATCGTGGAGCGCAGATGGACATGACTAAAGTGGCAGTCTGGAAGTCGTTGAACTTTTCGACATGGCGTGCAAAGATGTCCACCATGGTATCGGTAATGCCAGTAAGGCAGATGGCCTCGATATCTCCATCCTTCACAGCGCGATAGACTTGTCCGTGGAGCCATGCGGTGAGTTGCTCGTCCGTGAAGTTACGGAACGCAACATAGGCTCTATCTGCCAGAGGTAAGGAAGCCTGGTTAGCGATGATGGTCCAGTCCCCCGTAGCTATTAGGGATGATATCGCCCGAAGATATGGGTCCGTCTTTGATGCAACTGCCTCATCGATTTCTAGCTTCTCTTTGGGAACTTGTTTGCCTTCCCGGCTTATGAGCTGCAGAGCTAATGAAACAAAGAGCAGCTCTGGGTGCGACGGGCTAGCCTCCTTCAAGATATCTACGGCTAATTTGGTATCGCCCCTGAATAGAGCCCGAGAGGCTGCCATTGTATGAATGCCAGCAGGGTACTCTGGATCGGCCTCCCGATCTAAGCCACTGGGGTCATGATTCTGGACATCTCCCCAGCTGCAAATTTCAAGGCATAGCTGGCGATGGTGAGGCTTCTTCGTCGCGACGCCATCAAATTTGGGTAGCTGGCGCTTCTTGCAGTATGTGCCGATATAACGCTCCCACTGGTTCGCGTCGGGAACCGGGGCGCCTGCAGACAGGCGAGAGCTTGGATTCCGTCCTATTAAGATGAAGGGGATTAGATTGGTCTTTTCTTTCAAGACTAATGGAACTGCTTCTGCTCACCCAGATTATTAGTCCATATTGCATGAACGCCCAAGTAGCTGAGATCCATGTGAGAGAGCAGCAAACCGCCGTCGTCCGCAGCTCGTTCCGCATCTGGAATCTAATTAGTAGCTGAAAGAGGGAAACGGTACTTATATTTCGAGAAACTCACCGCCAATCCAATCCCAGACAAACCTTTTCCAAGGATCGTCAGATGTCACATTCCTGTTGGTGACGGCATCGAACAAGTATCTCTCTTTAGCACGCAAGAGTTTGACGTGATCCACCACACACTGTGCCTCTCTGGGAAGCCCCGATGAGGATGCAAGAGTACCGAGAAGTGCTTCATGGATTTCTCTGCAAGAGCCAATACCATTAGAGCTAATGGAGGCGGAGCCAGGTTTGCTATTCATTAGCCGCTTCACATCGTTGGCAGGTGACCTGCCTTCGTCAGGCGAGCCGGGAACAGTGCTTTCATCGCGCACATAATTGCGTAAAATGCGAAGCTTCTCTGCAATTGTCCCGGCCTTTTGGAAAGATTCGGGCAAAGGCGAAGTGATCTCATCTACGGTTTGTACAGTAACTGATATCGGCGTTTTCGGATCGAGAGCTTTCTCAATGCTTGCCTCGATATTCACCTTGTCTGGTCCGAAGATTGAAACGTCAGATAAATTATCCTCAATAATAATGGGAGCAAGCATCTTGGGAGCCTGTAAGGTTTCAAAATGCATTAAATCTTGATATGGAGTATTTTCTAGTCAAATGTTAGTGGGTCAGCAATTAAAGTTTACAGATTCCAGTCTGCAGCTACCTTCAAGGCCACGATGAGGTGTTTGCCAAGGCACGAGCTTAAAGATATGATCGGCCGTATTAGAAGACTGTTCTAGGATATCAAACCCGCCGTTTGCACGTAAAACTAAAAGTCTGGGTCGCAGGGCGGTCGAGCCTAACGTCGTCCAGTCAAACGAGACAATTCTGTCATTCTTTCTAGAGTTATCGCGGTATGACACGTCCATTTCGTGGGATCTCTGCACCTTGAGAAGCTCAGGGCCCTCATGCGAGACTGCGTCGGACGACGGAAGTTCCTTGTTCGTTTCCAAGACCTTGAGTTGTCCATTACGGGATAATACGGCTAAGAGACCGCGACGGTCACGGCAATAACGAAGAGAGCGAATGAGGGAGTGTTTCTCTTCAGCCATGGAGGAATCGGAGTCTGTATCCACAACCGTGTCAAGGCGTAATGCCCCGCCCCAAGGTAATTCATCCTCCTCAACGGCTTGTGCGTATGTGTGAGAAGCTACAGGACGAGAGGTTGCTCTTCGATCCCATATCATGACTCCTGGATGATCAAGAGCCGATGATGCGAAGTAATTTTGATCGGCATAATCAATTGCTAAGTTATTATTGCATTTCGTGTGAAAGGTGAGAACGCCATTTGGATCTTGATGGTAGAAGTAAGAATCTTTTTCACTCGATAACGCATGGGCTAATTCTCATAAAAAGAGAATTTAAGTTGTACTTACCACGGAGGTCGTGTATCCTGACGCCTTGGCCCTTGATACCAACTACCAACACATTGGGGCTATCTTCAAAGAACTTGATACTTGAAACAGACACACTAGGCTCAAGTCTCTTGGGTTCTGAAAGACTGCCCCAATTACCAGGGAACCCTTTCCCTACAGATACCACGGATGATAGGTGATTGACATCCCAGACTTGTAAACTTTGGTCCATTCGAACGCGGTCCAAGCCTACTGCCAACAACCCAGTTGTGTTGAATGAGACAGCTTGGCAAGTGCGTGCCATTTTGAGACCGAGCTCAACGTAGGCATTAGAGCTATCGTCGATCCTCAAGAGATTTATTATGCCAGCTCCCGTACCAACAGCTAGCAGGCTTGGATTCTCAGGAGACCAGTCATACGTCGTGAGAGGTGGGAAATCATCATGCCGGCTGACCTTGGCATAATCAAACCTTCCCGCGCGCGCGTGGCCAGTGGGTTCGTAGAGCTGAACAACCCGATGCTGTAGATTGATATGCACAAAACTATCAACGGAGGCCTTGGGAGACCACTTGACGAGTCCCGGCTCTGGACGATCCATCTTAGACGCTAGGTCATCAAAGCTGAGATTGCTGCCGTCGTTATTCTCATAAAGCTGCGGCTGTGGAGCTCAAGCGAGGAGGGTTCTCTTGAGGATAAAAGGATTAAAACCGCGACAACTATCAGTCTGGAACTGCTTCAGGCCGCAAGAGGATTCTTTGAACGACGAAGAGCTCTGGGTTCGCGGGTCGATTCAAGCGTACAACACAGATGAGGTTCCGCTTCTAGCCATGGCCCAGTGGTGCTGGACAAGAGACGAGCTCAAGCTTGCCTCGAATTGCATGCCGAGACACAACTACTCCAAAATGATGCTATCAGAAGAGTAGGTATTATGATAATAAAACGGAGAAGAAAAAATGACAAGGAGAAGCCGTCTTTTGGTTTATGAGCTCCGGTAGATGTCTTAATGAATCATCATCTAAGCAAGCAGCTGTTGAACTTTAGAGTAGCGAGACAGGCGCTGTGAGAGAGCAATAGGCGCCATTTGATTGGCCACAGCTAGCGTTAAGACGCTAGTCTAGATTAAGCTTTGCACTCCGATAAGATAAGCAAAAGTATTCCGTATAGACGGTTTTCATTCATTTTCCTTGTCCATGCGCCAACCAAGTCTAAAAAATTGTTTACGACGGCCAGCATCGAAACATTGAGGCGGACAGCTATTCTGTGCGCTAATTTTTATCTTTTCTGCTGGAAAATCACACCTTTCCTTCATTTGAAAGACTTTTACGTGTACATTGCGAGCAACGCCGGCAGAAATCACCCTCAATGGGCACCAAACGGGAATTCGACGAGGTCGAGTCGCAAGGCGCAGACCGCGGCCATGGAGCATCTGGAAAGAGGCAAAAGTCTTATGTCGGCCGCAAACGCAAGGCGCAAGAAGACTCCGGAGTCAAGAAGCGAATTAGAGCGATCGAAAGAAGCCTACGACGAAATCAGGATATGCCTGCCAATGTGCGAATCGACCTGGAGCGCGAACTAGCGTCTCAGAAGCAAATTATTGCAGACCAGGATTACAAGAAGAAACGAAGCACAATGATATCTAAATATCACATGGTGCGATTCTTTGGTACGTCAAGCATTGGAATCGATTCTGTGCTGCTCGACTTTTGGCCCTACTGTATTTGCTAACATCTCGTTTAGAACGGAAAAAGGCTTCTAGACTAGTGAGGCAACTGAAGAAAAAGCTCGAGCAGGAAACCGACCCAAGCGAGGCGGAGAAGATAAGGCGCGACCTTCATATCGCTGAAGTTGACGAAGCATACACTCTTTACTTCCCTCACATCGAAACATATATCGGTCTATACAGCACCAACGCTAAGAAAACGGCTGAAGCGGAGACGGAAGAAGGCAGACTTGCGGCTGCGAAGGCAGCCCTGGAGGCGGAAAGGCCACCGATGTGGCCAGTAATTGAAAAGGCTTTAGCCGAAGGGCCACCTGCATTAGAGAAACTGCGAGACCGCCGGTCGCCCGACGATACTGGGAAAGTTGATGATACACAGCCACCCATCAGGCCGCGACCTACTTCTGCAGCTCCTTCAAGCACATCCGGGCCACGACACAACGGTGCCTCCCGACACAACCAAGAACAACAGCGACAACCGGGTAATGGCCCAGACTCTTCGTCTGGCATCGTAACCAAGGACCAACACCCAGTCAACCGGAGAGAGAGAAGAAAGCTAATGCGGGAGGGCCTCGCGGCCACCAATGATGAGGATGACGAGAACGGAGATGGCGGCTTTTTCGAGGGGCTCTAGAGCATGCAATTGCAGGCCTCTCCATGCACATACGGAGTGCGAAGTAAATAGATGAATACCCCCATTGGGCCCTGAGCAGACTGAAGCTAGTCTGCCTTAGCTGCCTCGTACTAGTAGTGGCCATCTCGCACCTGCACTTGGCACAGCGCTGTATCGCGGTTTTATAGATGCAAGCATTAGCGTTTTCTTTCCACCTTGTATCGCCTCACCCAAAGGATCCCAGCTTTTCTGCCTTGCTTTGTAGAGGTGAAAAAATAATAATGCGTCGATGCTCAGGCCACTGATCTGCAAATGGACCGCGAAGAAGACCCCCACCAGCTCTGAGGCTCCCCAAACAGCACCCCGGGCCAATCAAGTGGTGCTGAGCCCAGAGCTTAAGCCTAACAGACTTACGCGAGGCTTCATTACATGTAACTTCACGCAGCCAGGCTGGAAGGCCGACCCGACCCCCTTGCATAAGTAAGCTAATAGCTGTTGTATTTGCTGGGTATGCGCCGGCAGCCTTGTTTTCTCATATTCACTGCTGCTCTTCCGTTTGCGTCTACATTGGGTTGCCACCAGTCTAGATGCTGCCCCAGACTCTGGAGAGCTTTAAGTTCCAGCCGCACCCACGCCCACGCCCACGCCCATAAATTTAGATTGCTTGCAGCTGCAGCTCAATATCGCTGGTTATCTTCATCTTCGCTCTCATCTTCACCTTCGTCTTTGTCTCGTTCGTATCCTGCCTTGGCCCCTCTCACTCAGCAGTTTGAAAACGACATCAACCCCGCCATGAGCAACGACAGCAACACCCTCTCGTCCACCTTGCCCGTGCCGTGGGGCCGGCTCAAAGCCTGGGTCGAGGACCAAGAAAAGGCAGAGCAGCAGGGCTACAATCCTAAGCCCATGACGAAGTCGCAGATAGCAGCACTCTCTCACATCGTCGACTTCGTGGACGAGCCTGAGCCGGATGTCAGTGACCGCGACTACGTGAGCTTTCTAATGCGTGAGCGTCTTCCTTCTTACTTACTCCCCCTCCTTCTCTTCATATCAACGGAAAGACACAGAAAGACGCACAAAGGCGAAGGACAAATAGAAACGAAACATTAGAGCTAGTAGCTAATCTACGTCTACGAGAGGAAATTCAGAGCTCACCCAAACCAGAAAGATCCCTGCCCCGCAGTATAAAGACCTGGAGCCCGTAGAAGTTCCTATTGACGGCGTATTCTGGCTACGATGGAGAACAGTATGCTTCCTCTCTTCTGCTAATCACAAGGAATTTCCTTGTCTGGGTCACGGCCTTCATGAAGGCAAATATCCGCCGCTCTTCAAGTCAAAGAAGGTTTGTCAGAGTCCTTGCATTACGCGTGCTTTGCTTATACGCAACCTGCGTGCCCCTCAAGAAAAATGACAAGAACGGGTCAAGGAGAGAGCTGACTATTCTGTTTCCGCAGATGTCTAAGCAGTATGCTGCCAAACATGCATGGGAGTATCTTAAAAGCCAGCCACAATATGTAAAGAGTAATCCAGCCTCCGCTTCTCTTCCAGCCAAGAGCGGCACCCCCTCGAAGACAACCTTCTCTCCTCCGGCGAGAAATCCAGTACCGAGTGGCAGTATTAACGCCAGCGTTGAATCCTTTTCTTCGGATAATCTTCAGCCGCCCACAGGCGGCGTCCCCATAACACCGCCGTCGCCAAGTGCCAGCGATATCGCCAAAAATGACACAATGGTTGCCGAGAATTCGGAATACTACGACAACCCAAGGCTCCCTTCCCTCTTGGAGCAAGTTACCACAGAAACAGTCCGTATGGGTTTCGGCTGCCCCAAGTATGAAATTGGGCCTGATCCCGAGCAACCGGGATGCTTCGCTGGGAGGCCCCTCTTTCAGAATGGTGGTCGTATCCCGGAGGGTATGGGTCATATCAAGGGCGCTCTTTCAAAGAGTCTGGCAAAGGAGCTCATCGCCGAAGAAGTGCTCAAGTATTGCGAGCTTGAGCTGAAGCGAAGGCATGGGCTCATAAAAACTTGGGGTTCTCCCAAGGATACTCCCATGAAAGGGTAGGAGGTAAAGGGCTCTCCACGTCCTTTGTAGCTTTGGATAGCGTTGCTGCTGTGCTCTCTTTGAGGGTTGGAATATAGTGTTAGTTTTGGTATAACACACGTTTGCATAGCATAAAGCACAGATAGTGAGCATTACTTCATGATAAAATTGATACTCTTTAATACCACTGCCTTCTCTTCGAATTTTCATTGCCGCCCTCTTCCTCTCTCCCCTCCTCCTCTTCCACCTCCTCTCTTCCCACCCCCTCTATGCCCTTTCCCCGAAGGAACTTTTCCTTTGATCCCCGCAGGAAGACTTGATAATCGCTCGCCCTCCTCCCAAAGCACGCCAATGTCAATCCTCCGTCCCGTCACCTTCTTGAAGAACTTTGTGCTCAAAACCCCACCTTCTCCACCCTCCGTCAGTAAAACTCCATTGTCACTCTTCCACCATTGAATGCCGTCCTGCAGACTCTTTTCCACGTCAATCTCAATCACCAGCTCCGCGTCTTTTCTCATACCGCTCATGACACCCTCCTCCGGCGTCCCCGTCGAACAGTGGATGTGATTCCGCCCCATGACTTTCAACCCTCCCGACTCTTCGATAGCAGACCAGAAGGCAAAATAAGTCCCGTGGAGGACCCTAGAGGGCACGTTACCTGCCTCGAGCGTGATGGGTTCGAGGAGGGCGGCTGATTCGATTTTGACGGAGTGCCCTTGGTTGGCGCGGATGACATAGTGAGCTGGCTCGGAGCCGTCTTCTGGGGAGGAAGACTCGACGGTGAGTGACGTTTTCAGCCTCATCGTGAAGCGCTGTTTTTCATTAGAAGCAACGACTTCTTTGATCTCATCCAAGGTGACTTTCAGAGACCGTATGGGACCCCAGTTCAACTGTATGTAAATGTGTAATTAGAAAAGAACGTTCTCTTCCAAAAGAAATAAAGATTCAAACACTCACCACCTCATCAAGAGCCGCAAATCCCTCCGAGTCAAGCTGCACCCCCGCATTCTCGGCCTGATGTCTCAACAACCTCGACAGCGCCTTCGAAACAAGCACTTCTCTGCTCTGGCCGCCTCCCCTGCCTCCGCGACCACCACCGCCGCCACCTCGTTGTTTCTTCCCGCCCGCGTGTTTATCTTCCAGCGCGAGTTGAGCAAAAGTGCCCGAGCCATCTTCCTCGAGAGCACTCATCTTCCCTGTGTTCTGAAAAGCCGCCCAATTCGCTATCGTTTTATGAGACGTGATGACAGCGCTGATGCAAGGGCGTTGGTTTGCTGTAAAACTCTGTCCCCTCAAATGATGGCCCTTTGCGATAAGATTATGAAGCAAAGAGATAGGTTGCTTTTGCTGGTGTGTAAGAGTGAATCCACCAGCCAACTCTGTGAATAAATATCTAGGGCGGATGTTCATTCGTTTTAAAAAGCCTGGTCGTTTACAAGTTTAGGTGCCTTGGTACGGGAGTCGCTTTAGTGTGTACCTGAAGTCCTACTATGGCAATTTTGAGCCTAATGAGACTCACCGGATCGGTGTGACTCAGCACAGCTCATCGCCACATTCTCTCCTCTCATATTGTTAACTCCCTGGTCAACCATAAGAATTCCCATCAACACAGCCTCATCGCACAGCTTAGTTATGCAGCAGTGTTCGGCCCATATTCATCATGACATTAATCTCCCTGAAGGTACCATATATTTCACATATTTAAGACCAGCAAAAACAACAAGCATCATCGCTCAAAGTTAAAAGTAAATGTTATTATGAAAAATCGCAAAATCGCATTGATGCTATATTTTGTTCGCTCCCTTAAAAAAAAAAAAAAACACAAAATCAAGAAAAAAGGTATCGTATCTCTACGCCCTGCCCCTTCCCAATAAGACTTCACGGCCTGCCTTTCAACCAAATCCACTACTTTAGAAAAAGTAAGTTCTTTAAAAAAAAAATCAATCAAACTCCTCTCTTTGCCCAAAAAAATAAAGTGTGGTCGAGGCCACAACGCACCAGCCCTCACAAGAAAAGAAAAATAAGAAGAAAAATGCTTTTTATGCTCGCAAACAAACCAGGTAATACACATATGATGAATGGAAAATCAGAATGAAAAGAAATGAAAAGAAAAACAAAGAGAAGTGTGGCTCCGTGAAGGATGTCAAAGCAGGCCGTCCGTCGTTAGGTCGTCAAGCCAGTGGTTCTAGAAGGAAATAGTTGGCATGTATGTTGATGATTGAACAATAAAAGAAAATATAAAGAGAGTGTGACGAGATGTGACAAAAATTAGAGTGTCAGACATAGTGAAAATTAAAAGAGAGATCAAAAGAAAAACGCTCGCAGATGGATCAAAACGGATTATGTATGGTACAGATCATGAATCTAAACGTGTGATTGTCGTTGACGGTCATCTCAAGCCGTTGGCGGCTGTTGTCGAGGAGGCTGGAATAACCATGTTTTCCCGATTTGTCCGACGGAATTGCAGGCTGCTGGTTCGATTCTGCAAAGAATGATAGGTGGAGGTATGGTTCGAGCCATGTTGAACTGATAGGTGCCGTGAAAGACGGTTTTCATTGGGTCTCTCAGAGCCGCTCTCCCCACCTTCAGGCAACGACCTCTCCAGAAATCTCCTGGTTGAGGGTGTGCTGGAAGTAGTAGACGGAACAGTTAAGCGAGAAGGCTGCAGGTTCGAAGTTATGAATCGTCGTCGGCTAAGGGCCGACGGAGGCTGTGGAGTGTTGATTTCAGGCAGTGGAGTTGGGGCATTGGAAATATATGGATATTCCCTGGTATTTCCCCGACTTCCACTCACTTCAGTGATGGCCCGGGATGGAGCTCGAAATCTGGACCCTTCGTCTTCCTCGCCAACGGTGCCCCGACGGCTACGGACGAGGAATGAAGTTCTTCGACCACCATCGTCGGATTCATCACCGGCCGGCCGTCGGCTCCGCAAAAGAGAGGATTGCCGGCCGTCCTCTGGCTCCTCCGTCACTGCCCGACGAGCACGAGATATGACAAGTGAGGCTCTACGAGCAGCCGCCATAGAATCGTTAGGAGTTGTTGGTGTAGAAGCAGTGTTCCGAGGACTAGTCAGAGAATTCCCGTTCAAAATCATGTTTCGTCGCTCCTCAAATTTGGATATGGCTCTAGGGCTGCTGATGACTTGCATTGCTTGTTCAGGCGCGACACTGGAGCGCCGAGAAACCGAATAGGTCTTGTTATTCATCATGGTTGGAGTTACTGGGGGCTCCAGCTGTGGATTCGGATTTGGGCTGAGCTGTGTCGTCACCACCTGCGGAACTGGAACTGTCGCTGCAGGCCGAGACGAGGGTTCACCAAGGGCGATACAAAGTTCTGTCAGGCTGCGACAGACGCTGTCCGTCCTACGACGGAGCTGACGATCTGTAACTGCGGGTCCACCGCTGACCACACTAGCTGAACCTGATATGGGGCCAGGTTGGCCAGGCGTGCCCATCATGGATGACAATGCAAGAGCATCGTTCGCCGCTGTTTCAAGCGCGCGATACACTTCCGGGCTAAGAATCGCTTTGATCTTGGTAAGAGCCGAATGCAGGTTTGAGTGCGCCTCTCGTTGCGACGACGTAGTGCTGCCAGCATCTGTCTGTTGGCCAGCTGCCGGTTTCCGGGGGGAAATTGACATGGTAGTGACTGTCGTCGTCGCTGTTGGCGGTCTCTCTTCTGAGGCTTTGATCAACGCGGCCGCCGAGGTAGGTGGTAGCTTTCCAGTCAACTCGAGGCGATGGATTCGCGATTTGAGGTCATCCAGCTCGTCCCAAACAGTAGATGGCGCGTTGGTAGATGTAGTTGACTCAGTTCCATCCCCAATGTTACCGCCATCGGGAGCATCATCCTCATCCTGCATCTCAAAAGATCGTGTTAGAGGTGATGGATTGTAGGCCTTAGTTTGACTTTGAACAAGTACGGTGGCTTTATGAGCCGGTGAGCGTGCTGAATTAGAGGCCGGAGCATCAGTAATAGATGACCTCCTTCGACTATAAGGAGAGTTTTCTACAGTTTGGTCTTGATATCCCGCAGACCGGGGCGTCATGAGCGAAGGTCGTAGACCTGAGCTGCCGGTCCTGGAAGAACTGTCTTCACCGGTCCGAGAGGATGCGGCCTTTTCTCTCAGCTGGTTGCGGTAGGTGCTGCTCCGCGCGATTTCGCTTGTCAACTCATCCTCATATCTGACTGACCGGCGGCGTTCCCGATCTTGTTGATCAGAGAGCCTACGGGTTACTGAGGGAGGGGATATGGGATAGTAAGAGGTGGGAGCATGAGAAAGCGGGCGCTGATGTGTAGTGCGGTTAACTTTGTACTGCAAAAAGAATACGTTAGAATTATTGAGCGTCAAAAGAAGAAGGAAAAGAAGTAGTAGTTGCATGTTTCATATTGTGATGGTAGGAGTGCAGTAGTGTTTGGTCCCATGTTCCAACGCGACAGTCAAACCAAAGGAAACGGTATGCGAGAACCAAGGAGCAACGCGACGCTACCCAAATTTCTTTACACGCATGGAAGGGAGCGGGGGACAAGGGCATTTCTTCTCATTTGCCTTGTACTTACCGAAGTAGTTCTGTCATTGGAGTTTTCGATTCCTGAATTGCGTGCTGCTTCCTCAGAAGCGATTTTCAGGAAAACATCGCCTGTATCATCGCCGTTGATGCCGTGCCTAGAAGTAGGGGGACTCCTTTGGTCGAAGAAATCTCCGTCCAGGGCGCGGAGAGTGTGGTCGTCAGTTGAGTCGATATATCGATCTTCCGCATCATAGCCACGGGAGTTGTAGTTCATATCGTCGATGGAGCTCTTGCGCGAGCCCGAAGATCGGAAGCCCCGAATGGGCGGTACGCGAACAGCGGTCGAAGTCGTTGACTGGCCGGCAGTGGCGTTGTTTACCGGTGCTTTATAAGAAACAGGTGGGCGCTGCAGCGACTGGTCCTGATTTTCATCTGAAGGGCCCGACGAAGACAACGGTTTGGCGGCTGGCAAATCTCGCTGGGTTTGAGTTCGCTCCTTGACAGCCGGTTTTGGATCAGACACCCGAGTAGTGGGAGAGATGGCTTCTTCGATTGCTGGATAGCGTGCGCCGAGTGACGATCGCGGGCCGTCGGGCGTCACTGCGCCGTTGCCGTTTGAGCTGCGGGATGCTGGCAGCCGGCGAGTGCTCTGCCTCAGAGAAGAAGAGCGCGCGACAGTGGGGGTCTTTGCTGACTGCGCAGCCTCGTCGGCGAGGGAATCGGGATACGACACGGGGCGCCTGACTCTCCGGTACTGTTCCACGATTGAGGGCTTAATGGAGGTTTGATACGATGCTCGTGGGCGCAGATTCGGGCGCGGCGGTGATGCTGGCTTGTCGGACGCGGGCGGCGCCTGACGGTTGCGCGCAGTTGCAGAAGAGGTCAAAACCTTTGTCGGAGCCAATTCCGATCGCGTCTTCAGCTTGTCTCTGCGGGCGTCAGACTGCGAACCGGCCGAGATGATGGAGGCCACAGGGGGCGCGAGCTGTCGAGAGGAGAGGGCCAGCGGCTGCTTCGCGGTGTGCGGTAGGGGATGTGACGAGACGTTTGTTCCGTTCTTGATGTCGGCGAAGCGGAAGGACGGCAGCTTGGAGGAATTGTGGCTTTGGCGATGCGAGTGCAAGTTCGACGAGGGGCCAGTGACGCTGGGTGCGGGAGGAGCTGCGAGTGATTTGCCTGAGAGGCTGGCGGCTGTGGAAGTGGAAGCCGCCTGGCCGTAGCGAGCCGTGGTGAAACTAGCAGTCTCTGTCATGTTCGCGCCGGGCAACAGTACCGGTACTGGGCTGTACAGCGACGGGTGGTCCTAGCAGCGTGTACTCGTACATGCGACTACCGGAGACCGCGTCTCTCATCAGCCACAGCGAAACGAGCAAAAAAGCAAAAAGAGCAAAAAACGAGGGCCTGCAAAGCAAAGGTGCACCAGACGGTTTCGAGGTTCAAGTTTCGAGCGTCGGCTCTGCACGATCTATCTGGCACACTCCGGTCTCTTCCAGCGCCGCCGTGGCCAGCCGCGGGAATTCCTCAAAAATTTAGGTATATTTGGGGGGGCTGCTTGGGTGTCCACGGTGCCTATGGCCAAGGGACGGACGAGTTTGTAGACTTGGAATAGGCGCCCCTTGCTTTCATAGCATGGCAGCTGTGCAGGGGTCTGTCTCAATGGCGAGACAAGAAGAGAAAAAAGAAGCGAGCTGAGCGGGAGCCCGGGCGGCGGAGCAAAGCGCAAGTGTGGCCGTCAGAAGGGATATAAACAGTCCGCCAACAGACCGGCCCCAAGCTGATATCGAGGGAAATACGGAGTACGGAGTACGGAGCAGACAGGAGCACAGCTGGGAGTCGAGGTTTTTGGATGAGTGGAAATACAAGTAGAGGAGAGTTGGAATCACGGTGAGCAGCGCGAGGTCTGAAGGGAGGGGAACGCGAGGGGGGCAGCGGCCCTGGACATCAACGGCATGCAGCATAAACTAGGCTAGACAAGCATCGGTGGTCCCCCTTGCAACAAAAAAGACTGCGCTGGACATTGAAGGACTGCAAATGGGGGATTCGGGCCATGGCAGAGCACAGCATGGCCTGTTGCGGATGCTAGCGATATGGGCTGCGCTGCCGCATCAAAGCGCGATACGCTCGCTCCAGGCAAACAAACAGCCTTGGAAACGGATCTGCCAACGGCCTTGGCCCAGGCAAACGCGACAAGCTGCAAAGTCTTTCGCAGTGGAGGCGATTCCCGTCGCTCTTCTCCATACTGGTACGGGGGGGCGCATCGCAAACTTGCAGTCCAAGTATGGTATGCATGTCAAGGGAGCTGAATGATTCGGCTGCTGCTTGGAGTCGTGGGGCAGGCTTGCTGTGCTGGCCTGGCGAGCGCATGCATGCGTATTGCATCCCAACCTCTTAAATAACGTCAAGCAGGGCGGCATATGCAGGAATATGGAGTCGGCGGGAGCAGCAAATCTGGTTCCACGGCTGTGATCATGGGAACATGCCACTGTGTGAGATTCGGCCCCGTCGCCTTTTGGGCGCCTGCAACGCTTAATGCTTCGCTCAGAATGTTCCATTTCCAGACTCGTACATCAGCGTAAGGCAGGTGGGCAAAGAGCTTGCGTTCGGGATGACGGGCGGTTCGCGAATCAATCGCCGTCCGGGATAATATTGGATGGATGGTCCAAGTTAGTGCTCCGTAGTGCCGTGTTGCTCCCCGATTCAGTACAGGTACCAGACCCAAGGTGCTGCCCAACTCAGTACGTTACAGTAGTTGGTTAAGAGTACGTGTAATTACTCAAGGTAAGGCTCAAACTCGCTTACATGATGGCAGAGACACGGTCGCCTACTGGCTGAAACATGACGCTTGTGAGAGCCCGATCTTGCGCAAACTCGCCCAAATATTGCTTCTCTCAAGGCAGCTATGCCTTAGTCTCACGCCCTATATCGCGTCGTCCCTTTTGCTCTTCTTCTTCTCTTTCTTCTCCGTGTTTCTGACCATCTTTTGTGACTCCTCAAGCTCATTTAGTCAGCACGTACACGGTAAATACGTCAGGCTGCTACTGGGAAGAAAACGTGCCCCAGTGCCCCAGTTGGCCGTAACTGCTATTAGGCGGACGCTGCTAGGAATGAGAACCGAGCCGCTCGAGACTCGCGACACCTGCATGGGGTCATTATTGCGGTGGATCGTCCCCGTGTGAAAAGAGCGCTAGGCCGCCTTGGGGATATTGAAATCTCAAAGCATCCCAAGCAACCAAGCAACTTACCAACATTGGAGCTAGTAATCCTCGAAGCTCCATCCGTTGGCAGCCTCATCTTGTCGGCAATGTCAAAAGACGGATGTGCGGGCATGCGGATATGACTTCTGTAAATGCGGCAGATTGCACTGGGTTTCAGCTCGGGCAAGAGAGAGTACCTCATACGAAGTACCACTGATGAGGTTGACAGCTTGACCCTGGATGCCCGGCATATAAACAGCTAGGGGTTCATCCAAAGACGGGCTAAGGGCTGTCAACCGGCCGTTTGCGTATCAGGCGTTGCGAGGATTCTCAGTTGGGCTAACCTGTTCTTGTAGTTTTCTCATTTACGCTCACGGAGCAGACACTTAAGAGACAATATATCCGTAAGTGGCTACCCATTCGTGATCTTAATTACAAAAGCGCCGAGCTAACCACTACAAGCACCCAAGATTGGACGACATAAATTATCAAATCTGAAAGGCCCCAAAGGGTTTTTTTTTTTTTTTTTTTTTTTTTTTTCAGCTCGTCTATTGTTCGACGTGGCTTGCTTAAAAAGAAAAGAAAAAAGAAGCAGGGAAGGGCCATGTTACAGTGCAGAATTGCTTTTTCTTCGATGCCAATCTGGGCCGATCCGATCGCCTGTGCGCTCTCTACCTTATCTGTAACACGAACGGAGCAATACTACTTTTAACCGGGGATCGTGAGAATGCCATCCGGTTAAACCGTCTCGGCGAGCTTGGCATATTGCCAACGAAACTGTCATGTCAATTGAGTATTTTGGAAGTGGAGTACCGTGTTTTGCTTCATCTTATGAGAAGCTTGTTTCTGTCAGGGGCCTCTGGTAAGCAATTTCTCGGTTCTGCATATAAAGCACTCAAGCCATTCTACATTGTCCAATGGCATTACACTAAACACGGAGCGTAAACGGGGACGAGTCCATGACTAGGAGCTTTTAGCCATTTCAGGTCGCTTTCAGGGGTAAGTTCCTTATCAAACATGATGTTGGGGCCCCTTTGCGGAGACATTTAACCGAGCGCACATGGCGTCACGCCCTCTTTGATTATTGCTATGGTTGTTTGTTTACCTTTGTCTTTTTGTGTTCCTAATTTCATCTCGAGGGAATTTGCGATATACATTTTTCAAAAAGAAAAAACATTGGCGCCCCAAAAGCATTGAACGAAAGCTTCGAGCCAGCTTTTGAAAAGCGGAACAGGGCTCTCGTTTCATGGCATTGCGTACTACTAATAAGCGATGCTTGACAGCGTTTTAGCGTCCGGTGCATTTTGACGGACGGAGATCAGTGTGTTATGCACACCTTGAGCTGTCAACTATTAGCTCACAGTAGAGCTTTGCGCGCTATGTCGCTCGGCTTTCCCACTCATAACTGCTGCTCTTACCCTGGATATTAGTTTCCCTAGAAAATTCTATCGGCCCAAACACATTTGCAGAGTCGTGCCAAGACGAACCTCCCCCTTCCCCGTCTCAACTGCTTCATGTCGAGTGTCAGGTTTGGCGACTCCGACCCGATGCGAAGGATGCCCTCTGCTACACTCGCTTAGCTTACTCCCAACTATTTTAGACTTCGATGTGTGTCAATGTGTCAAAAGTAATGTGTTTTTGCCTTCGCTGTAACCGGGCTGAAGCGATAGAATAAGGGAGTGGCTATTCCAGTGTCCCATGTTAACTTCATATCCAGCACCTGTGATATTTCTACCTAGGTAGCTATCCTTGATACTTTTTTTAATTCCTGATACCTCTTACTATCTAATCCTACTACTTACTACTATCTGCTCTGTGTTGCTGCTTTTCCTTCTTCTCAATTTTAAAATATAGTAATGTTATATTATATATTACAAGTTCATCTCAAAGCATATGCACTTCCTTTTTTCTTTTCTTCTCCCCCCCGCAGCAAATCTGGGTATGCTTTGGGTGCTAAATAGCCACTCCCTAGAAATACTACTCTAGCAGATAGCCACGTGGAGTTTTCTACCTCACGACGTCAACTGTGATGGCGCGGTTTCATATGTTCGCCCAGTCGCCTGGGGAACATTTCTCCCCCTTCATATTGGGTAATTAGTGAATTCCCGCGGCTAGTAGCTCGGTAGCTTATTTGTACCCTTGAAATGGCTGCACTCTACGACCAAATACGTCTCAGGGTCCCCTTTCTTCCACGGTTGTTTAGATTCCCATCGGAAATGAGATTGGGACGATTGTAAGGGTATCGAAACACTACCTGTGAGGACTTGTATTGACAGTGTCGATTTCATCATGGAGCTATACAATCCATGTGAAATGACAGTGTAAATTTACTAAAATACTGTGTATCTAAGTTCTCATACATGGTAACTATAATCTGCAAGCCATGTTACAGCCAGAAGCACTAATTTGGCGTGCAGAGATCGACACAGCGAAATTGTGATGAGCCCTTTTGTGCGCGCCAGCCCTTGTTGGATACACCAGGGCTCTTTAGCAGTTATCGTAGATGCAAATACAGGAAGTAGTAGCCTAGTATTTGAATTGGATTACCATCGTCGCCCCAACAAGGTGGCTCCAGTTCACTTACAGAATGCCAGATTTGCCTGCGCGTACGAAGTACTTCGTAGGCCTACTCCGTCCACAAATTCTTACACGGAGACATTGGAGCTATTCGATGACCCTTGCAGTACATTCTCCACATCATGCTGATACTAGTACTAGCAATCCTAGATAGATACCGGCCCAGCACAGGTACTACTCCATATGCTACCATCGTGACATGAAAACAGTCTACCACTACAAAGTATACAGGCAGTAGTTATTACTGCAGCACTAGATAGCCAAGTCGCTGGTCATGTGAGACCCAATAGAGAGACCTGCTATGTAGTAGGTCCTGACTCAAACAGACTGATTCAGCTGGCGACATGCCGCTGAATACCGTTGATGTATCTATTTATAGGCTTAACTAGGTCCTAGTCCCGTCAGCGCGGGCTGCTAGCCTTGATGGCTTCGTAGGGTGCTGAGTGAGAAAACCGACAAAAAGAGCTCGACAGGCGTATAAAAAAAGAAGACACCAATCATGATGACACAGAATAAATAATCTGTGTTACGGAGTACGGAGTAATACAGAATGGAGAGCTGTGCTTAGTACGAAGTACTGAACCACGCTTTCCTGAGGAGAGGGATCTTGCACCTGCCAAGGTGAGACATAGGTCTACATACAGGCATGTATGCATGTTAATCTGAGCATACTTGCAGCAAACTGGCGGATTGGCTTATCACAGCCAGATGCCACCCCCCCTGAACCAAGCTTTAACGGTCAGAGTTTCGAGTTTGTCGATAGCGACAAGATGAGGTCATGATCCGTACGAGACGGTAGGGAATTATGACATGATGCTCTTGCCACCTTGGGTACAAAGTACACTTGCTGAAACTATTGGTGCTCCGTGCCCGCAGTCGTTTGCCATACGGAGTCACCGTGTCCGCGTCCGTTGAGGCGACGGACACGCTACCCGAATCTTGGTGCCTGCGTCTGCGGAGGACACGGAGGTGAGATCCCGGACTTGCAAGCCAATAAACAGGACAAACGGTCGAAAGAAGAAGACAAAAGAAACAAAGAATGAAAAGCAGGAAACGAACACCTTACTACTAATAGCAGCAGCCGTCGGTGACGAGGAAAACAAGGAAAAAAACACCACTGTGCAGCAGACAGGGCACCTGCATCTCTGAAATTTTCTGGCTGCGGACGGACACGACGGGACCCACCGAGGGCTAAATTTAAGAAGTCGTCCTGCACGACAATTTGGATCGCGAGTCGTGATTGGCCGGACCTTGGCGCCTAGCTGGCTGGGCAGGGCTATATTTAGCCTAGGCGCTGTTTCGCACGCATCAATCGATCCCTGTTCTCCGCTCGACCACTTCGAAACGAGGAGGTGGGGGGGTCTTTTTTTTCTTTTCCCTGCTGCTGAGCTTGTGCAGCGCATCCAATGGCCCCTAGGGCCTGTGAGTGGTTGGACACGGCACCTGCTGGCATGCGCTTGAGCATTTGTTGCGCCGCAAAGGCGGGTTGTATTGACTGGATTTCTTGCTGAATTACAGAGAGGAGAGGGGACGGGCGGCTGCCGCGTGGAGATGCGCAATGCGGATGCTCGCGGAGAAGAGCATATCAGGTACATGACGAGTGGCGTAGCGCGTAGTTCTACTTTTAGCACTGGTGGTGGACGTAGCGGGAGCGGCGTGCGAGACACAGCAGCGAGAGAGGCTAAAACCCAAAAAAGTCATCATCAATCACTAATAATTCAGGGTACTAGGCAATAGCCAGCTCTGGCGCAAGCAGGTAGCCTGTACTTGGTCTCACCCCGTTGCCGTGGTGGCTGAGCTCCCGGGAGCCCTGCCCTGGACGCCGGACAAGGTCACCGTTACCTGGGGCTACCTAGCGTCTATAGCAGGCGCACTTAGCACTTGGTAGCGCTGCTTCGCCTGCAGCCGGCCCCCCTTCCAGGTAGTGAGTCCTGCCCCAGCCGCCGTTTGTCGCTGTCGAGCCTCTCAAACACCGTCACGCCAAATCCAATTCTTCCTCGTCCTATATTTGTTTTTTTTTCTTGCAACATCCAGCACCAGCAGCAGCCCTCCCTTTTGTTCCCGCTCGCCTTCGCGCAGGATCCGGCATCTGCACCCTCGGCGCTGCCTTGTTCTCATTTCTCGCTTCTTCCTCTTTCTTCTTGCTCCAGCGGCTATCCTGCATGTGGCCGTCCGCTAATTAGGCGCCGTTCTTGTTTCACCTCCATTTTTTGGTACCATTCCTTCCATCTCCCTTCTCGGCCCTCAATTTCGACCTCGAGATCACGCTTCATTGTCCTGGTTGCCGACGATCCTCGAGGGTTTCTTCTTCGCCTCTTTTCTTTTTCCCTTTCGCTGTCTATTTTGGCCCGCACAAACAGCCGCAAACACCCTCGCCTCGTCAGCTGTTTGCGCTCATCCTTGATTCGACGCCGCTTCGGCCATAACTCCGACCACTCGGTCGTGTTTTGTATCGCGAACTGCCAACAACCGGATTCAGCTGTGCTGTCCATTGGTTACTTTCTTGAATTTAATTACAGTTCGCCAATTCATTCTTTCGAATCGTCTATTCAACACTCGCTCTCTCGTCAATCTTTTTATTTATTTATCTTTTCTTTTTTTTTTCCACCGTATAATCTTGAACGAATCGCATCGTTTCTCTAATAATCCAACTCTCGTTTTAGTCGGCAACAGCAAGCAACAACAGACGTGTTCAATTTGTGGACTAAAATAACCAACAAAAGAAACGCAAAAAGTTCTTGAGCGTGAGAGATTCAAGCCTCAGAAAAAACAAACAATAAAGGACAACTCGTTCGAAACCATGCCCTCAGCGGCGGCGCGTCAGGTATACGAAGATCAGATACCGACTTTCATGTCCGTCTTCGATCTCGAAGCCGAGGCCATGGCAGACCGGGACACGTTCACAGTGGTTGGTTCCAAGTTTCTTGACGTGGGATCCAAAACCTCCTCTCAGCAGACTAGTCTCCAAGATTGTCTTGCTCCAGACCAAAGCCATAAGCACCGCGACAGTACTTCGACTCAGACTTCAGAATCCGACGACTCGTCTCCTACCACCACGCTTTCTACTACAGACTCCTCACCTCTTTCAGATCCATCGCCATCATCATCGCCAGACTCTCCGCTTAATTTGATTTCGTTGAACAATTTCCACTCCGCAAGTTTCAGTGGCCCGTCAAATCCAGTTTCACTACTTAGCATTGCGGAAGCGAGCGCATTGGAGCGCCCCATGACATCTCCAGCACCGAGGAAGCCGAGAAATATGAAGGGCCTATCAATCCAGCCGCCGACGGCAGCAGCAGCTACAGCCAAGACCATGGTTTCTGAGCCTTGCTCTCCATCTTTTATCAAGCCTACAATCCCTGCCATGAAGAGGAAACCTAGCCTTCTCAGTCTCAAGACCAATACTTCAGATTTAATCACTAAGACGTCGTTGGAAGTGCCAGCGTCGCCGGGCATGCCGCCAATCCTGCAGCGCCGCGCGCTTAAGCATTCTACCTCGTCGCCAGCTATACAGTCCTCCTCCTTGAAAACCTCCACATTTGGGCCACCCGGAGGAATGACCTTCCCGAAGGTACTTGAGCGCAACGAGTCAGGGCTGTCAGAGTTCTTGCGACCCATGAAATCTAGCATGAACTTGACTTTTGACGCGGCAATCATGGAAGAAGACACTCCCATCAAGACGCAACTTGCGTCCCGAAATGACCTTGATGAGCCTTATCGTGAGAATGAGAATAATGAAGACCAAAAAACGCCAGGATACCCCGATGGGCCAATTGCCATTTACGATGACAACATCTTCCTATATCTAGAGCCCACAGCTGAAGAGGCTTCTCGATTTGATGTAGTCATCAACGTTGCACACGAAGTTCGGAATCCTTTCGAGGCTAGGCAAGAGCAGGCCAAACCTTCTTTGCACGGCCCTTCTGCTCGGGGCAAAGGGATGGCATCGAATCTCAGCCCTATTCCGGACACAGCCGTGTCAAGTGCCAGCTTTTCTACCGCATGGGAATTTCTGCCTTCCGATGACAGCTCCACAGATACGCCCACGACGCCAAAGGCAAATGTCCTCAACACCCCGGAGTATATTCATATTCCATGGGATCACAACACTGATATCGCGCCTGATCTCATGCATCTCTGCGAGACTATTGAGAAACGCACCAAGGAAGGGAAGAAAGTACTTATCCATTGCCAACAAGGAGCTAGTCGCTCGGCTAGTCTTATTATTGCCTATGGCTTGTATCAAAATCCTGAGTATAGTGTCAATGATGCGTATCACGCAGCGCAGGCCAAGAGTCGCTGGATTAGTCCAAACATGAAGCTCATGTATTCATTGCAAGATTTCCAAAAAGATTTGTCTCGAAAGAAGCGCACGTCACCAGGCTCTGGCCCCTATCGACCTCGAACTGGGCGGAGTCCATCCAAGCATAGATTGACCCTGTCCGCCGACGCAATTGAGATGACTTCCAAAGAGCCGCACACTGCACCTCTGCCAGCAGAGAACAGCAGAAGCAGGCAGGGAAGCGACAATAAGGCCCACCCGACTCTCTTTCCAGGACACCAGGATGCGCTTCAGACTGTTTCGCCGGGACCTGCCTCAGCACCCCTCACATTTTCGTGGAGAGACAGCTTTGAGAGATCTGAGACTGAGCAGATGGAGCCGGAACAGAAGAAGGCTAAGCAGATGGAGCCTGTAATTATGGAACCGGAGCCTAGTCCTCGACAGGCGAAATTGGACCTTCTTCCGCCGCCCTCTCCCTCGCCTTTTAGGCTCCAAGCTCCTCCCCTGCGACCAAAGTCAGCACAAGGAAGGATGAAGTCAAGTTTGACCCCTATGGGCGGCCCTAGGCTGAGGCCGACTCCTTCTTACTCAACTCTAGGGCTTCGGGGTTATTCCTCTTCTTTTCCATCGCAGGCTCCTGGCGAAAAAGCTGTCCACTTTTCGGCCATCTTCCCTGACGAGGATGTCATAATGTCGTCTCCCAGGGACGAAGAAATGACCAACAATCCAGTACGAGACTTTCCAGCTATCGCTGGAATGAGGTTTATCGAGCGACAGGAGCTTACCGAAAATCTATTCTCTCCAAGGCGGTCAACTTTTAACCGAGATTCGCTCTTCGCATTCGGCAGGCCAACTCAAATGGCAGACCCGCGAAGCCCACCAACAAAAGGCGAAGCACCCATTATTCGCTCTATTGATGATATCTTATGATGGGTTGGCACCAAACTCTTTTTTTACGACATTTTTTCTGGCATCTTATCCCTCACGATTACTTGGATACAAAATAAATTGTCTTAGAAAGACTTGGTGAAGACTGGCATCTCTGTCAAAGGCATGATTTTGTCTTGGATCTCGCTTTCGATTTCCTCTCCCACTTTCGAGATTTTTTTCTTCTTCTATGGCATTTACAGGCGTTCCACGGTGTACAACAGAACTATTATCCACGGGACAGATGCATTCACGAGCATCCCCACTCGTGCGAACCGAGGGGGGGGAAGGAGGCCGGATTTGCTCCTTGTCCACGTGTTATCTCTTGACTCTCATCTTGACTCTGTCAATAGCAGAGTCAAAAAATCCAAAAGGGGATATCTCAAAGAGATCCACTCACGAGTGTTTCTAACTTGAATTAACTCTTGAGGAAAAGGAGAAGAAAAAAAAATTATATATCATCTTGCACATACAATCATATTTGTTTTTTCACCCCCTCTTTTCCCAATGTACTTATCAAATTTGTTTTCTTGTGTCTATATACTCGCTCGTTTTTTGTTTTTTATAGGTTTGGCTGCTGTTGGATAACATCAAAATCTGGGTATTGTGGAGGGAGTAATTTTTGGCTCTTTTGTTGGTATGTTACAACTCTCGGAATTTTTGGTATACAATAGGAAATCCAAAGGGGGAGGGGGGACTCCAGAGGCGGTTGGATGTCGGAAGCAGGTCTTCAGTGAGAGAAAGGGGGCGGGCCATAGAGCCGTGCCCGATGAGGAGATGAGGAGAGAAAGATACCACGATGGAGAGGCAGAGGAGGTATGGGTAGAATAACACAGAGAGAATTAAAAAATGCAAACAGAATTTAAATCAAGACATTTATCCCCCTTATACTACTGGCCTTTTTATATTTTGATTCAATTTATTTTCTAGTCTATCAAATCAGCACGCCTGGACCGTCCCAGAGGCTCCCAATAAACGCCGTATAGTTTTTAAAAACAACAAGATTGTCCAAACGTGAAGAGCTAGCCATATGTCTATGTACGTGGCCATACCACCAGGTAGCCTTTTCCATGTATATATATGTACTTGTAAGAGCGCAAAAATTCGCTTTCTATCGTCATCTCTTATTTTTCTATGAAGATTTCTTCGCATTGGCAGCCTCTTTGGCAGCCTCCTTGGCCATCTTTTCTTTCCTAGCAATGGCAGCTTCGACACCAATACCACCAAAGACGAGGGAGACTCCGAGCCACTGCATCTGTGTGAGACGATGGCCGAAGGCGACGATTGAGAAGATCATGGTGAACATCTTGCGAGTCACAGTCACGGTGACTAGCAAGACGGACGAGAAGGTAGAAAGGGTATAGACTATGAAAATAGAAAAGAAATCGTTAGCATATGGACTCTCGTTAGTGAGTTGACGTGTTAAGAAGACTTACAGATGAAGACTTGGCCCAAGGCACCGCAAACCGCAAAGCCCAAAACATCTTTCCATACAGCTGGGTATTTGGTCATGAATTCAATGGCCGCATTCATCTCACCAGCGCTACTAGCAACGTCCATTCCAAGCCACTCGCCGATTCCACTGGAGATCAGCGCAGGGCTAGCAAGGAGGTACAAGGATGTCACGACGGTGCTCATAATGTTGTTGGCGCACATCATCTGCGGTCCACTGAAGGGGCGAAAGGCCTGGAAGATATAATCCTGCGTGCTGTTGGTGAGGCCGTCGAACAGAAGGTTGATGCCCAACAGCAGCAGTCCCCAAGAGACGTTCGCTTCCTCGGATAGTTTGGATTTCTTGTGCTTGCGATCGGAGTGGAGGGTGAAGATGGCAACACCAACCGTGACGGCGGCAACGACCGTGTACTTGTAAATTGGGTAGCGCTTCCGAAAGATTGTAATGTGGAGAAACATGACGGGGAGCAGCTTGCAGCTCTTGGCAAGCAGAAAGGTGATGTAGTCGATGTGCGCAAGGCTGGCATAGCCAAAGGGACTAGCCAGACTGTTGGTGACAGCGACGAGCGCGAGCGGACCGAGAATGCGACGCGAGGGGAAAATAGCCGGGGGCGCCGCGCCTTTTGGAGTCGAGACCAAAAGATATACGAAGCCAACAGCGGCAGCGAAGAGCGACTGTATGGTGTTGAGGAAGACGGGGAAACGCCAGACCTCTGGTGCGTCGGCCGGACCATGCGCCCTGGTTGTCAATTTCTCTTGGAGATACGCCCAAGTCAAGCTTTTCAGAGAGCCAGTTAGTTTAGGCAATGAAAAAGGAAATCGCGATATCAATTTCCACACACAGAGGGAAGCCTACAAGGAAGCGTAGATGCCAGCAACAGCAATGACGAGCTGGACCAAGCCCGCCTCGCCCTTCTCAGACTCTTGCGCCGACTTTGAAGAGGCTGCGTGCCCGTTCGTAGCCCTTGTTTCCTTCCCATTGACATCTTCCCACGTTGCTGATTGCTTGTTGAAGAACTCGGAGGAGGACTCGCGCTTAACGGCCAGTTGCTTTGTGCGCGCCATGGCTGCAGGCGGGAGAAGCGCGTCGTCGATGTGCGCCGCCGAAAGATAATTGCGATATCGTAAGGCAGTATGTATGCAGAGGCAACAATGGCGAGTTAGACTCAGGCGAATTAGACTTAGGCGAATGAGAATGCAAGGAGCGGAATGGAAAATAAAATAAAATAAAATAAAATCAAAAAAGAGAACAAAAAGGAACGAGGGGCCAGGCGTGCCGAATATATAGAAGGGTGTTTCTATGAAAGCGAGCGTTTCAACAGAATTTGAAAGTGACAAGTTGGCATCATCTCTCAACCTGGCTGGCGCTCTGACGTCTGTGGAAGGACCCTGAGACTGGTGGGGTGCTCCTGCCGCCTACCGTACAAGAACTTTCCGATTTAGGCTAGCGGCCTCGGACAGCGCATTGCCGCCATCACCAAAATCTCGTGGCCCGCATGTTAGGATGACGGCTAAATACATCTAAATACATTTACATTTACCGCTTTATTAGCTGGCGTCACAGAGGGGAGGGCAAAGTGGAAAGCATCACAGTTCAAATCAGCTTGCGTCCAAATATATTTCAGTCTCTTGCACAACGACTGACTAGATGCACTATTATCTAGACATCCCCAATCCCAGATCCGTTTCATGCGCATAGCATGCACGAAATGTGCATGCTACAGGGTATTGCCTGATTCCTGCTTGAAAAAAGAGAAAAGAGAGTCATCATCCACCGCCAGAGACACCAGTAACGAGGAGAGGGTATTGGTGGGAGGTGGTATGTGGGGTTAATGTCGTGTTTACATTTCCGTTGTCGTGCATTGATTGTTAAGGTAAAGAGGATTTGTGTGTTTTTGTGTGTAAAATTCTTCTTTTTGTCGGAGTAAAGATGGCACAAGGGATCGCGGAGCAGGAGTTAAGAAGAGAGTGATCATGATAGAACGGCCGCCGAGAAGAGAGGTTGAGCTTTGTATGACACAATGCTTGCAATTGGCACTCGTCATCTCAATCTGCAACTTCGACTCGGGTGTATCGATGTCTTGATTCCATTAGTCCCAGGAGGAGGCGTGGGATAAGAGTGATGTCAATTGATGCAGGCCGGGGATGGCGACGGCTTCATGTGTGGTGAGGAAAACAAACGGGTACGAGTCGGGTGAGGTTGAAGTAATAATAATAAAAATCCGATGAAACTGTATCGTGTCATATTGCAGACACCAAATGAGCCCTGCTCGCGTAGTCATCATCTTCGGGTGAAGCTGAACCACTGTAGCAAAAGCGCAGTGGCATCATTATCGGCGCGAGAATCAACTCACGTAGTAGTGATAGAATCGTTCTGAAGTTGGGCCAGTTGGGATAGAAATAACACGTGAGAAAGCATAACTTGAGGTAAAAGAGGGAGAAAAGAAGAAAGGAAAGGGGAAATGAAAGGGAAGAGGGGGAAAAATCAAATCAAAACAAAACAGGACGACGGCTGCGTTGAATGCTTTTGGTGATGAACCATAATCATCAAAAATCCTGTCCCTGTTCCAGCGGGGGAAAGAGGAGCCTTGCGGCAAACCAGATCTGGACGCCCTTAATTCGCCAAATCCGGCCCAAATACAGCTCATTCACAAGTGGTACGAGAAACATGAAGCAACAGCCAGTGTGCTCATCATTAGAGAGTCTTTGGTTTACTCTTGATCTTGCATCTGACTGCGACGCATCTTCTCAGCCTCTAGGTTCTCATAGAGTAAGAAGAGCGCAGACTCGTTGGCCTTGGCAGTACCCATGATGGTGAACATGCGCTCGCCGGTCTCGTCATGAGGGGCCTAATGTGCGATTGGTCAGAGATGGACATGAATATTAAGTCTCGACGTCGTTCGTTGAGGCTTACCTTGGCAATGGAGATACGAGCTCCAGAAGTCTTGCGAATGTCGCTAATCTTACTGCCGCCACGGCCAATGATGCATCCAACCATGTCGGCGGGGATGCTAATGTTTTGAGTCTGGATTTCCTCTCCATTCTCATCGTGGGTGGGAGGGCCGCGATTGGCAGCATCGGAATCCGAGCGACGGCTGAACGGCCTTGAGCCTCCGTTGCTAAAGTCAGCTCCATTTCCGGTGCGCATCACGCGAGGGCTTCCGTACTCGCTCCGGCCACTGCCGTTCCCATAGCCGGTGCCACTCAGACTTCCAGAGCCGGAAGGCTGAGTTCGAACGACAGGGTTATAGAGCACGGTGCCGGTGCCCCGCTGCCAATCATCAACCAAGCACTTGGAAATCTCCCAGATGGCTCGCTGGATACCCTCGGGGGTGCCCTGGACTTCAACAACACGTTCGGTTGACTGTGGCAACATTTCCTTTTGCGCAACCATGCGGACGCCGGAAACATCCTGGATGTGCTTGATCTTGAGACCCTGTCGACCGATAATGGTACCCATTTGGTTGTGGGAGATGAGAAGTTTGATGGCTGTAATTTGTTTCATTACGTTAACTAGGGCACTTCTTCACAAGAGGAAAGAAAAGAAAAAAAAAAAAATCACATACGATGAGTGCCGTTGCCCTGGACGATACCGCCCATGCCGACGGCGGGTGCGCCCTCAAGAAGGGCTCGAGCAACGATGGCGTAGGCCCGAGAGATGGCATCGCAGCCGCCAGTAATGGTGAGGACCCGATCATGAACGCCTTGAACAACCTTGCTAACACCGGCCTTTACACCAGTTTCGTCACGAAGGTCAGCGACATTCTTGCCGCCTTTTCCAATAATAACGCCTGCCTCCTTGGAGGAAACAATGGCGCGCAAAGTCAGCTGAGCCTGAGCATATTCCTCGTCCGTCTTAGGGGCGAGCTCCCCGTCGGGGCCGAGTCGTTCGTCCATCTTCAGCTGGTCCAAGGAGTCCACGATATCGCCGCCGTTGGACGGAAGCATATCTTGAGAAGACGACATGATTGTTGCGTGGTAGGGTGGGGTGAAGAAGAGATTGAAGAGAGGATGTGGATGCGACGGAAGTTTTGGTATCAGGGTAAGAGATCAGAAACCGTCCTCAGCTATCTGTTAGGGATGTTAGCTCCAGAGCGTTCAGTGATCTATCTGTGAACTCGAGGCAGAGTTCCCTAGGCCTCGGTATAGGTCGCGCATCAGGGCGCGCGCATAGCAAAAGCAGCTGTGACGCAACTTGTGTCCGACACTGTCGCCCTTCTGTTAAGAGCAAGACGCCGGACTGCATCCACAGCGGATTTGAAATGCGACCAAGTTCCATCATGAAACATGGGCCTAGAAACGGTGATGAACTTACCATGTAGTTTTCGAGAAGCTGGAAGCTACGCGAACGTTAAGAAGATGAGAAGATGAAAGCCGGTCGTAGGAAGTAGGCAAAAGGTGGAATGCGTCGCCAGACTCTTTTTTTTGTGTGTGGTGTTGGCAGGGATTTGGCGGGGTCGAGAGGCGAGTGGGCGTAAGAGTGCGAGGTAGCAGTGAGAAACGCGACAACGACCAATCTCCGAGGGCAGGTGGTGCGCAAGAGGATCCGGAAGTTGGAGGCCGGGAGAGGGAAGAGGGAAATGTTTAGGATGAGGTGACGAGTGCGAGAAAAAGGTAGAGGTGGGAAGGGGTGAGAAGATGTGACAAAGAAAGCGGGTTTGAGAGAGAAGAGAGAGAGGGACGGAGATTTGAGACTGGAGAAGCTTTGGGGAGGGGAGCAGAGCAGAGAGAAAAAGAAGCCGGGTGGGGAGAGAAAACATCGGACACATGGGCAAGCAGAGCGCTAGGCTAGGCCTGTTGCCGCTGCTGGAGCTGGAGCTGTCACTGCCGTGGCCACTAAAACGCCCAGTGCGCCGCAGCGTTTGGACCTGCTAAACCTAAAAGCAGAAAAAATCGATGGGAAGAGACGAGAAAAAAGCGAAAAAATCGGAGACCAGAATGCGGCGGCAGGCCAGGAACGGCCACGCTCTCCGGTGGCAACGATGTGCAGGCGCGCAGTATTTTGCAGACAGGGTACATGAGCTTCCTCTGCTCAGGTACTGCTAACCTTGACGCACCGCCTATTATGGGCTTCAGCTTCAATCTTTACTGGGTGGACCTGTAGGTAATAGGTACCTGAAAAAGGTAGTACTTGATACTACCTGCCGAGTACCTTGGAGACTACCGACCTGCATGCTGCCGGGGAGGTACGTCAGGGTGCTTTTTCGGTATCGAGAACCACGCGATCCAATTTTTCTCAGCCAGTTCTAGGTCTACTTACCTAAAGCGGAAATACGGGAGAGGCCATCTCCAGTTCTTGGCAAATGGAAGAGCTTTCTACAGGAATCCTCGCGTATATACAGGTATATATACATTGGATTGCAATGGCCTCAAATACCTCTAGACTCGGTATTTTTCAACATGGTTATTGTCTAAAGCTACCAATGTAAGTATTAGTAGCTGTCGGCGCAACATTGGTAGGCTCTGATACAACTAGGTACGCTGAGTACATCGTTCCTTAAGCCGGGTCAGCGTATGTAAACCACTAAGCCTACACTGATATGAGAGCGAGAGGATCCATATAATATCCAAGTCGAACCGGGCAGGCTCTGGATGCTCCAAGAAGCGCTGTCGCTGATCCACCGGTGTGGATTGGGGTACAACCATCCACCCAACAAGATCCCGGCTTCCATACCTTGGTTTTCATGCAGCTTGCTGCAGTGTAGTTCACAGTGGCGTTACCATCCCCTCCCCTTCTGTCTCATGTGTGTTCTTTTGGGTCAATCAGCGTCGAGATCCATTCAGCTACTGCGCCTTCAAGCAGTCTGAGTGGTGGCAGCCGTATAAATAGCCAGTCGCAGTTGCAGAAGCTACACCAAACACTCTGCTGGGGGGCTGCTTGCCGTGCTGCCAACATCACGCCCGTTGTCGAGTAGGAGTCGGAACCTGGGTGATGATGACTTTTCCCAAAAGCCATGATGCGGCTGAGGGCATGATAGTAGCTGGGGTAGCTGGGGTAGCTAGCCCCAGTAGGTATGGAGTATTGTCTATAGCTTAGTATTCACAAACATTTTGATTGATGATATGCCTTTACCGAAGACGGGCAGATATCTCCGTGCCGTTTATTAGGTTTTCCCTCTGATTGCCCAATTCTAGGTAGTCAATGTTGCGTTGCATTGCACTTGGTTCCTTGGCCCATTGCCCCCTCACATCGCCATGGGACAATAGTCAGCAAAGGCAGCAGATCCGCGATCCCCGGAGCTTATCTTGATGCAAATCCGTCTGAAGCCTCGGTACCTAGGTGGCGTGTATCATAAGGTCATTTGATGTCAAACTACGAGTACAACCTTAGCACTGCCAGGTACTCAAACTAAGCCCATCGATGTTGCCTTTCTAACTTCCTCATTTATGTGTCTCCATTCACAGGATTATGTATAGTAGGTACCTACTCTTAGCATCTAAGTATTTTTATATTGTATTATGTCGCTATTTATGTCTATGAGAAACCTGTTTGAAACTGCTGGTGCTAACTACCTATATTGTTAAGTGTTTGCACCATCCGTTTCTTCCAACTCACTGTCCGCTGTGCTTTGGTAGGCACTGGTTAGTTACCATATAACTATCCAATATCTATTAAAAAAAAAAAGTCAAGTATAACCTAGGTGCTTATCCGTCTCAACGCTGTCGTAATTTCTGCTCGTGCTCTACCCAAAAATTCTTGCAGGCCCTGTGGCCCCAGTGTTCAACCCACCACTCTCCAAAGCTGTCTTCAATATCATAGTCAACCTTTGCCACTCTCTCCTCCCTTTTCAACCCGCATATAATACAAGGTTTAGGCCCCGTCGGCACCATCTTGGCTGTTTGAACTAGCATATTCTCGCTCAGCTCGGGGACCTTGAGGTTAAGCTTGCCTTCGGTGTTGGCAGCCGCAACAGCAGATCGGAGGCGTCCCACATATTCACGCCAAACAGCTACCACATCCGCTGCCTCCCTATCTTCCCGTATTGACTGGGTTTTGTCTACGCCCGCGAGCTTCATGCCCTTGCTACCAGCCGCCGATATGGACATGCTTTTGGCCAGGATCTTGTCTCGGTGCCACCTATGTTTGCGACCAGCGATTACCCGGGCAGCAGTGGTGGCAAGGAGAATATATCCCTGGAGAAAGTGGATTGCTTTGGGATTAGAAAGAACTTGCTGCTTTATAGAGGCACTGTGGCCGGAGATTGGCTTGAAGAAGACACTCGCTGAGCTAAAGAGACTAGGAAAGGCAGACAATATGACGGATGGCGGTGGAACATTGGTTGGAGGGGGGTCATCGTCGCTTCCCTTCATGGCTGCAGATTCACCACTATCACCGGCGTCCCAACCCCAGCTCTCAGGCTGACCAGTGTTACGGATATTGTCTTTCTCCTTGACCGTTCCACTGGGAGTGTCATCCCAGGCGTCCCAGTCGTCATCGAATTTCTTAATGTCTGATGATTTTGCTCCACGACTGGCTGGTGGCCATGCAGTGACTGGCGTTGCTGATTCGGGTGCATCGCTTTTCCTCTCGACCGCGGCAACGGCTGCTACATTCGTCTTGATTCCAAGGTCCGGGAAGGGATTTCGCTCTTGAAATGATGGTGACTTTGGTGGGTTTGGAAGTGTTGATGGTGTAGCTCCAAAGCTCAGTGCCCCTAGGAGCTGGGGAGGTGGCTGCTTTTTAACCAGATTCTTAGCCGGCTGCTGCTCCGGAGGGTCATCCAGAGAGAGCAGATCTAACAACGGCGCAGAGTTGGCAGAAGACACTGGTGTGGACATGACATTTTGTTTTGGTCGCATCGGTGGTGGCGGCACTGTTTCAAAATCACCAAACTCATCCTCGTCCTCATCAGCCTCCGGTGCCTGGAGCTCAAAATCGTCGGCATCAAAGAGCACGTTAGGATCTCTTGGTGCTGATTTCACGGAAAACCTTGACATATTCTGCGGCGTCGCATTCCATGAAGAGAGTCCTTCGCTGGGCTTTAGCTTAGGATCCGGTTCCAGTTTCGCTTGGATGTCGACCAAGGTATTGGTCATAATGTCGATGGTAGGAGCTCGGACAGGTCTATTTCTAATCTCGGGTTCCTTGGGGGGCGCAGAAAGCCCCTCAAATGCGCTCCCAAACGAGTCAGAAGGCTTGCTTATTGTAGATGCCGCTGGAGTAGGCTCTGCCGTCTCAAAATCTCCCCAGCCATCGTCATCAGCATCGTTCAGTGCTTGAGGTGCTGGCGTTGTTTGTGGAAGTGCCGAAGCCATTGACCAGCTGCCAGCTCCGCTTGGCTGAGTTGGGATTGAGGGCCATCTCTCAATTGGTGAGGCCGATGCTGCTGTAAAGTCGTTGAAGCCAAAGCCGAAGGGGCTCTTTGCCGCAGGCTGATTTGCCTGGCTAGCCGTGACAGATGAAATGGGTGGTTGTTGTTGCTGCTGTGAAGGTGGCGGATTGCTATTGGCAAACTCGGCAAACAAATCAGCCGACATGTTGGTGGATCTCAAGATGCATGCTACTTGTAACTGGTGAGAAGAGATGAAGAAAAGGGCAAGACTATAGAAGAAGACTTCTTGCTCACACTGCAGAGATGCGTGTGATTCTACGTATGCAAGCAATGGCTGGAGCTGATGTTTTGTAGCATGACCGTGAGAGTATGGATGGAGTTAAGCGGAGGACACGGCTAGCCAGTGACTGGCTGGCGCCCGAAGACCCGAGTACCAGAACATATGCACAAAAGTACCTAGCCTTGCTAGCCCTGAATATTGTAGGTGCCTTTAGGGGCGCGGCATCCCAGTGCCGGCGCAGGGATATAGCGCTAGCCACTCGCCTACAGCGATCCAAGGCTGCTGAGCATGCATGTACCTGTACAATACAAGTCATCCAGGAGGTGCGGGGCTGCGACAGCGCACCTTCACAGTCAATCCTCTCACACTCAGCCGGGTGAGTGAGATATCGTGGACTGTCAGTCTCGCTGTAATACTCGATAATTTGGTATTCCGGATGTGGTGATAGACTAATATTAAAGCTTGAATTGAGCGTATCATGTCAATGAGATTGATTGCCTAACCCAAACCCCCAGAACCTTCCATCAGGATGAGATCACTTGCAGAGACGCAGTGAGTAGCAAGTCTCACAGATGAGAGTTGAACGTTGAACGCTGACAGCCGCCTCCTTTTGCAGAGCGAGATGGCAGGCAACCCAAACGCACTGCGCCAGCATTGATGACTTACAGAATGCGGTGCGGCATAATGGTCCCTCGAGCCCTTGCCTATCGGGCAGTCGCTCTGTCTGCTGGAAGGTGAGTTTGCTTTGTCTGTGTTCGGAGCTGGTGGTCTGATGTTGACATGATGCGTGAAGATCTTTCTTTTATCCAAAGATGGACATGATACTGAATCAAGTTGGTCCCAATCACTCCGTGAGAAGCGGGAGCTATATAGCGAACGCCGTGATCACTTTCTCAAGTTTATAAAACATCCTGAAGCTCTGACTGAGCTCACCATTGACCCCTTGGCCGATGACCCTACAGTGAGTACACTTCTCCGTGCCTAGAAATGGGATCAGCTGGCCTCTAATATCCGCAAGTCCCCTTGGAATACCGTTCGCGAGGATGAGATTGTTAGGACAGAAATCCTGCAAGACGTGCAGAGACTTCCGGATGAAGCAACCTATCATGAAGACTATATGCAGCGCATGATCCTTGATATCCTTTTCGTCTACTGTAAGGTGAATCCAAGTAGGGGTGGCTATCGCCAGGGCATGCACGAGCTCCTGGCCCCGATCCTACATGTTGTCGAACAAGATGCCCTGGATCGCGCCTCGATATCCGCCAATGATGACGAGAATGACCTTGAGGAATCAATGCTCGAAACCATTGACTTGTCGTTCATTGAGCATGATGCCTTTATCCTATTCTCTCAGTTAATGGAGCACGCTCAATCGTTTTATGAAGTCAAAGATGTACCAAATTCGGCGCAACCAACTGATGGTCCATCGCAATCTCGATTTCCTGAGCAAAGCTCCGCCATTGTCGAACGCAGCAAGTTTATTCATGAAGTCTGCTTACAAAAGATTGATCCCGAATTAGCAGCACATCTCACAAGCGTAGAGATACTTCCTCAGATATTCTTAATGTGAGCGCGACAACCTATCTCCTACATTAGCAACGAATATTTTACTCATATATGGATGCTAACTTGATGAAAAGTCGCTGGATCCGACTTCTTTTCAGCAGAGAATTTCCATTCAATCAATTCCTTGTGCTTTGGGATACGATTCTAGCCGTCGACCCTTCATTAGACCTAGTAGATCTTATTTGTTGCTCCATGCTGCTGCGCATCCGTTGGCAATGTGAGTATTGCTGCTTGCTCATAGATATTTCCCTCGTCATTCTGACCTTTTAATCCAGTGTTAGAATCCGACTATTCCGTTTGTCTACAGCTGCTTCTAAAGTACCCACCGCCTGATCAATCACATGGACCTCATACGTTTGTCGATGATGCACTTTATCTCCGTGACCACATGAATGCAGTCGGGGGGGCAACATTGATTAAGAAGTATTCAGGGAGGCTTCCCAAGGTCTCAAAGAGTCCCGAGCCTGCTGAACCTGTCAGCTCGCCGTTTACCGGATTTGATTCAATCCGCAAAAAGGGCTTTGGAATGAAGTCACCAATCCGCTCGCCATCTAAATTTCTTCAGCAACAGGGTGGAGTGGAAAACATATTCCAAGGTGTGTTGGAGAAAAGCGAAAAGCTAGGAATCAACCAAGCGGTACGGGATGCTGTAGGTGAGATTAAGCGAAACATGCAAGGCCTAAATGAAGGACTGTCTTCACCGCACCAAAGAGTCACCTTAGCCGATGGCGTGGCAGCCAAGGCGTTGGCTGCCATGGAGAGGCGAAATCAACAACTGGCAAGCCTTCTCGACGAGACCGTCACTAATCTCAGGGCCCTGTCTTTGTCTAATCTCGAAGATAAGGCCAAAAGCTTGGAACTCATTGAAGTTGCCGCAGCCAAAGTTCAATTTGTGCAAATATATCTGCAGGATGCCTCCATGGGCATCCCAACTCTGAAATCACCTGCTACTGAAGAGGCCCGAGCTGTGGCTGAGAAAAGAGAAGAGAACGAAATCAAGAAACCTCCTCCAGTCGAAAAAGAAAACCAACCCCTATCGCCGAGATCTTCTGGTATAAGCGTGTCCACACCAAACCTAGCGGAAACCACGTCAGCTTTGGGCGAACCAAAGAAACGTGCAAAAAGCAGCGACCCATTATCTGATATAACAAGCGCTACAAAAGATGATACTGAGACAGACAGCGTATTGGGCGAAGTTCGTCCCAAGGCTCGACCGGTTGCCCCCATACCTGCTAGATCGACTATAGCACAGTCTTCATTCTCATGGATGCTGGAGCCCGACGAGTCCGGACCGCCACAAACACCTCCAGTAGGCAAATCGCCGACAGCCCAACAAAAGAGACGCGGAAATAATGCGAGTCGTGAAAAGAATGCATTTTTATTCGGTGAAGCGGCGTCAGAATTGGACGAAAGAGATCCTCTGGGATCTGGTGATATTTTCGGATTGGAGCCTATGCAGAGCAACCAGAGCATCAAGGAGAAGTAGTGATGTAGCATGATGTACTCTTTTCCGGTTCATGTTTAATATATGGATATGAGTGAACGACTTTTTTAAGCTAAATATGATAAATTGATCTCTTTATTCTCTTTAATTAAGCTGAAACTTTTTCTGACAGCATTTGATGAGATAATGGTCTATCTCTGATTAGATAGACTATCACCTTTTATACGACAAGGATAGGATAATCGAAAAGCAGTCAGTAGCACTCTCCTTACTTAGTGATTTTATGTAATGAGATAAAACTTTTTTTTAATTCAAATCCTATACACTACAACTAGTCGACCATGGCTTTTTTGCTGTGAAATCAGAGCCATCCACAGTTCCAACTACATAACCAGTCAAATGAGAAAACAGGATCTCTGCCACTTTGAACATTAGCGTTTTAGTAGCAATCGTTTACAGGTGGGCGTTGACGAAGCTCAAAAGCGCTCCGAGTCTGACGTAGACACCAGCGAAGCCGGCCTCAGCACAGCCATTGCCCCAAGAAACGAGACCCTGGAGAGTTCCGCTGGAATCGACGATTGGGCCGCCGCTGTCTCCGGAGCAGGAGTCCTTGCCGCCCTGAGCGAGGCCGGCGCAGAACATGTTGTTGGTAATGGCACCATACTCGGCGTTGCAAGAAGCGCGAGAGATAACGGGGACTGAAACCTTGTTCAGTCTTGCGGGGATAACGCCCGAGCCCTCCCTGGTGTAGCCCCTATTGAACGATTAGTACCGAGTTTTAAGGGAGTCAGTGAAACTCTCAAGGTATAAGATATACTTACCAGCCGGCGGTGGTCAAGGTAGTTCCGGCAGCAGGGTCGGAGTTAGCGGCAGGCAGCTTAGCGTAGGCAATGGTTGAGCTGGCCTGGATGGGGGTCGACAACTTCCAGACGGCAACGTCGAAGTCGGGGATGTCGTTCTTGATGACGAAGGATGGGTCCAAAATGATACTTGAGACGCCAACCTGAGTACCGCCAGAAGCCCAAGTCTGTAACGAAGACTAGTCAGTATCATGGCTGCGTGTGTTTATGCCTAATAGGAGCAGTCCTAAACGGATTGACTATGACAATACTCCTGATAACAAGGGGAAGTCAACTTACAAGAGATCCTGCGCGGACCTTGACCGACGAGGCACTTGTATCGACGGAGCAGTGACCAGCAGTTACGACAGTGTTGGCGTTGACCAAAACACCACCGCAGAAGTGAGAGCCCCCCTCAGACAGACTGACGATGTAGGGGAACTCGCCGAGAGCAGCGGCGGTTCCTCCGACGATATCAGCGCCACGAGGCTCAATGGCAGCTCCGAGAGCGAGAGCGGGCAGCATAATAGCTGAAACAACTGCGGAAACGGGAGCCATTGCGAGTGATGAACTTGGAGGTCTTCTTAAGTAGAGAGAAGATGGTTGAGATGTGGTGAGTGGTGATGAATTTCTAAACGAAACGAGAGGGCGCCGTATCTCATATTTATATACACCTCAACACATGGCTAATCAAACTCCATGCGTATCTGACCCGTGAAGCATTCGTCCAGTTTCATTGCATAGACGCTTGATTGATTCCCCAAAAGCATACCGAAGTCCAAATGACCGATCCCACCGCATAAACCATCTCCTTCCTAAAAGTGCAATTGCATGGGCTCGCAAAAGATCCAGGCTGAGAGAAGATGAGGCCGGAAATAGAAGGCGATGACGATGGCATAGCATGAAGATGCCCTCTTACTGGCTAGGATACCTTGCAAGGCTATGCATATGCAGACATAGAAACACAGCCTGAGACCCCAGTGGTCGATTGAAGCAGACAAGGAACAACAACGACAACGACAACAAACACCAAAAAAAAGTCCCTACAGTACACGCGAAGTAGAATCACAACAAAGAGATAAGCGCTTATACAAATGCTACCCGGGTCCAGCTAGACGGTTGAAGAGCGCAATAGGACGATCGGCCGGCTCCGGCAGTTTCGAGGCAAAACAGCCTGCCGTATCAGTAACTTGCTTCCGAGGCCGATCTTAGGTTGAGATAGACATGAGGAATCTGGCACAGCTTGCGACCTTCTGGATTAAGCTGCCAAGACCGTCTAAGCTTGATAAAAAGCATGTTGCAAAACGAAGAGGCCCCCCTTTTTAACCTGATACAAAGAGTGGCGTCGCGATAAAGCCCCCGGTTGCGCGGGGTAAATCAGCCCGACGTCAAAACCAGGAAAAGAATCGGAGTTGAGTTGCCATGGCTATCATAATCCATGTACAAAGGCATAGTAAATCCAAAAGTCTCTAGCATTGCAACGGGAAGCTGTTTAAGCATCTAGTTGGTACGGACCTTTGATGGAGATGGAGATGGCGCTTTTTACGGAGCGCAGTACCGAAGCATCTACTACTAGACACGCTACGGTAGTGGGCACCTAATCAGGCAACTAGAAATCGGACACCAGCTGGACTACACGGGGATGCTAGAGTTGATAGTAGAAACAATCAATGGCGTGAGTTCAGAAGTGCCTTTGCCTTTGCCTTACTTGTCAAAGCCATCCTGCTGACGCCACTTCGCTAAAGCATGCGGCATATTAGCCTACATGTAGTACTAGTACTATAGCATTACAGTTGAAGCATATAATTAAGATTACGGAACCTTCTTTTTTTTCGCGCCCTTAATAGAACGTAGGTTGTTCGGCAATAAGAAAAAACCCACATGCGTCCAGGTAAAAACCGTAACCATCTTCTAGAGGCCGAATATCGGCAGGAGGATCCAGGAAACCCATTGCGCAATCGCGCAGAATTTAAAAGTAGCAGCAAGTGGAAATTGTCCCAACGTCAGGGTTACAATGTACGATGTGCATCTAGGCGGGCGCTTGTGCCGGATCAAAATGCCCGCCAAGACTTCATGCCGGGAGAAAGGGCTTGGCGAGGGCCCGTTGGCGTTTTTATTTATTTTTATTTTTATTTATTTATTTTTTATTTATTTTGGCGATCTGCTACTCTAAATGGGGCTCAGTGGTGATAGGCGGCTTTCGGAGGAATAGCGAGGATGGTTGGATGGACTGAAGCAGCGTTGGAGCTTGGAGCTCGGAGCTTGCTGGGGTGTGTCTCTCTCTCCGAGTTCGCCCTCGGATGGCTGGCTTGTGATTCTCTGAATTTTGATTTCGTCGGGGCCAGTGTTTTTTGCCACTTTTCGTAAACAACATGCAATTTGTCATGGGCGGCGCTGTTAGGTTGATAAAGGCGAAATATTACGATTATGCTTGTTTTTTCTTATCTATATGTAACGAATTCTACCATCATTTATATGCTGCCAAGCTCGTGTTTTTTTATATACATGTACATGATATGCTCAATGGTTGTGCACAGTCATGGGCGATGAAGATCTTGATCCTCCTTCCTATGCCTTATTCCTGCTTGCACAAGTTTGTTACCTCTTTAGAGACCTCTCCCTCACCCAAAATGTAGCAGCAAAACACGCAAGACCAAAGAAGAATGAGGGGACGAAGGCCCCAACCGTAGCAATCTGGTAACTCGCGCGCACCTGGGCGGCTAGCCATGGCGGCAGCTCCTTGATGATGTCTAGACTTTGGCGCACCTTTTCCTCGATCTGATCGGCATCGTCCCCCATACGAGAAGCAAGTTGCGTTCTGAGGACCTGCTGGAGCACGGCAGAGCTGGTGCCAACACCGATGCTGGAGCCGAGAGAGCGGAAGAGATAAGAACAAGCTATGGCGACTGCACTGTCCTCTACAGCTGCATTGGCAAGGAGGGCGATGAGGATAGTAGTGATGCCTTAAAGAGAGAGAGGGTTATCCATGTTAGTAGAGAGCGTGGGGGCGGGGCAAAGGAGAATGAAACATGAACATACCACATCCGTTACTGATGGCCGATAAGACGAATGCCGAATTAGTCCCAAACAGCGAACCGTACCAAACTGAGACGATCAAGGGTATCATTGAAAAGAACAGCAGACCGTAAGAGATAACTGTTGCCCAGTAAAATTTCCCTGTCCTCTTAATAACCCAACCACCCCCGAGTGATCCCAGCACGCCACTTACTGTTGCAGGCACAAGCATAGCGCCGCTCGCCGTGGCACTGAGGCCTTCGACAGCCTGGAAATATAGCGGCACGAAGAACATGGTGCTCATTAGGCATGCCATGCTAAACATGTTGACTAAGTAGCAAGGGAGCAAGTCTCGGTTGAGTATGATGTGACCTGGCGCGAATGGGTGCTTGGCGATCTTCATCTCGACGAAGATGAACAGAGCAGAGAAGACGGGTGTTAGACTTAGGGCGACGATGGTGATGTAGTGGGACCATCCAAGGTTTGGACCGGAGTCTAAGCCTGTCAGGAGAGAAATGACGGCGAGAACAAGGATGAAGGCGCCTAGGAAGTCGATCTGGCGAACTTTTGAGATCCAGTGGTCCTTGGAAGGAGGCTCGAGATCGAGGGTGAAGTATACTGAAATCCAAGCCACAAAGCACAAGGGTGCCTGAATCATGAATGACCTTTTTTGTTTGAACCCATATTAGTCAAGATCCAAGCTTTGAAGATCTTGGTGTACTCCAAAAAAAAAAAAAAAAAAACTCACCATCGCCATCCAAGAGAATCAGCAAAAAGACCTCCCAAAGGCCCCCCAGTAGAAGTCCCAGCAGCATATATCACGTTTATGTAGCCCTGCCAGATGCCGCGGTCCTGCAACGAGACAATGTCAGAGAAGAGAATGGTCACAACTGAACTCATGCCCCCTCCGCCAATGCCAGCAACTGCTCGGGCGATGCAAAGCTGCGTCATGCTCTGGGCTAGACCACACCCCAAGCAGCCGAAGCCAAAGACGGCGTATGCAAACAGGAGGCATGCCTTCCGACCAAATATGTCACTGAGCTTGCCATAGAGGGGCTGAAAGCTTGTGAGCGTGAGGAAGTATCTTCAATATGTGTTGTTAGCCTCTTCGTCTTCTTTTGAAAGCCCTAGTTTAAGGTATATTTAATTATGAGGTTTGCACTTACGACGTGGCGATCCAGCTGGTGTTATTCAACGCATTGAGCTCACTACCAATTCTAGCATAGGTTGCAACCGCAAGTAGCTGGTCAACGGCCACGAGATAGACCTAAATGGAGACCTGTTGTTAATATAAAATCTTCTAAGGGATCTTTGAGACGAGATGATCATTTACTCCAACACCAACAGCAGGGAGCAAGATGTGCATCTTGTCAGCCATAGGATGCTTCTTCTGCCCCCCCGGCGCATCCACGAGGCCATTTTCAGTATCATTATCACCACCTAAGACGCCATTTCGAGGAAGAGGCTGAGGAAGAAGCGGTGACGTCTCTGTTGGGGAAGCAGATATTAAAGGCCCTTCTTCGTTGGAAATAGGCGATCTCATCTTGACAAGAGAGATAGGCTAATGCACTGCCAAGCGATTGACAACTATACCACCTATACCGGGAAAGCGCAGGCTAATGTCCTGGAAAAAGGTAAGGCCAGGAAACTCGGGCTTCCGGTATGAGACGCGTAGAATCAAGCTTCACACAAACAGACGGTGAGATGCGTCGAGATGTAAATTGCCGAGTCAGCCCCCCCACCTGAATCTCCTTTAGCCAGGGGTCTTGATTATATTTGCGTTGCGTTGTCGTTCCAAGAGCGTTCTTCCTGTAAGAAGAAATGGTATAGGTACAAATAAAACGCAATCTCGAGCAAACATGATCAAATCTAGGCGCTAGATAGGCTAACTCGCGGTCCATTGGGTAGCTTAGAAATGGCTTTTGCTGAATAATGTCCCGAATGAGGTTCGGATTTAGCAGCCGATTCTGGGCAGGGCCATCTTGTGTTCTTCCGTGAGATATGCTGAGTATTAGTAAACAATATCAGAGCAGCGTATGCTGTGCAACGCAAGTTTCGGGACGATCGCGATAATAGTAAATAGTCTACCATGTAACACGAGGAGCTGTTGGGCTACTACGGTCAATCCAAGCGTCTTTCATGATAATAGCCAATAGCGAGCAGATATCCACGGCAGAAGGAAGATCAAAAGTGGCATGTGGGGTCCTGCTCATGATTCACGAAACTCCGCAATGTTTCTTCAAAGAAATCTGGGGGTGGCTGAGTGCCGGAGAGCCTAAATAAATAGAGAGTAGCACATGTGCGTACCTACTTAAACATAAACAAGCAACTTCTACTGTTAGTGCTTAGATTGAGCGCTTTAGCACTTTGCGGATGCGTGTCAGATCTTTGTCTTAGTCGTCTTGTCTGAAGCCCTGTGGGGCTACCAAACTCTGTATTAGCTGGAGTCCTATATACATGTAGCCAATTTAGCAGCTGAGAGCTAAACTGTCTCGAGCGGGATACAAAATGTTATCCGTGACCTCGATTCAATCGCCCAAATTTCAGAAGGGTGGTAGCGCGTAGCCTCTCTAGCGTCATGGATATGATGAGTAAATGAGTGCAAATATTGAGAATGTTGCATTCTTACCAACAAATTTCAATGCAATTCTAATCACGATATATCTGCCCCCCCTACCTTCATAGTAGTATTCTCTCCCCAATAATCGTTAAGAGGAAAATTTGAGTCCCTTCAAGCTAATAGTACAGTTTCTGCAACTCGACGACGGGTCACAGTTCAAAGCAGTCACAAAAATATGAGTAGAAATGATTTCGTTATTAATTTTCGTCTTGGTAATATTCATTGGTAACTTCATATCATGGTTCTCGGAGTAGAGCAATCGCCTAGTATTAGTCCATACAACTTGGTGTTATCTCATAAAGAAAGAGCCCGAATATAGAGAGAAAGCCATTTATGCAAACCAGCCCCTTTTCTACTGATCTGTTTTACAACACAAGCAAGAAAGGGTCAAACAAACAACATGAATCAAACAAGTAGCAAATACAGAGTGCTACCCGGCAGCGTGGCACGTTTTAGCATTTCTTATCCCTGCCACGCCGTGTGTCACAGGTGAGCCGTGCCCGTATGCATATTTCCTTCCTCCACATGCGGGGCCGTAACGTTATTTATTGGTGCTGGCATTCCAATCCTTTTGGAGGCCTTTATTTGAAACAGGTAAAGACACTGTCAGCTTGTTTGTTTCCCTTATTTCTTAGTTCAGCTGCCGTCGCCATTCTGCCTCATGCAGCAATAGGAGTCCTGCTTGAAGTACTAGACTTAGTACAAAGTACAGAGTACTCCGTACAATAAATAACATTGAAAACACACGTGCCAACCCAACAGCATCGACGCCGATCGCTAAGTACTGAGCTTACGCTCGACGTATTGGAATTCTTCAAGCCAGCCATTTGATGGTGGCGCAAGCTGGCGGGTGGCTTCGAGACATCAGTCCCAGTCCCCTCAGCCACCGCGCCATATGGATGCTTGTCCAGCTGCGGCCACCATCTGCATTGTTTCTCTAACGCTCGATTTTTGCAGATGGCGAGAAACCGGTCCGGGTAAGTCGTCAAGGCCGTTTATGCGCTAATCTCTTGCAGTGACGTCGTGGCGTCTCCTGAGAGCGTCATTAATGCGAATTGAGCCTGTACTGCTACGAGACTGGCAGACAAAGCCGTCATCCGTGGTAGATCATAGGGAAAGTTGACGTCTACATACTTCATGCCATGTAAATGACCCATAGACGTAATAGCAATCGATGCAGCCTCGCCCTGCCAAGATGTAGCACGGCAAAAGCGCACTGCAGATTGGCTCCCTGTCCGCTTCGTTTACGAGCATCACCTGCAACGACGCATGGATGCATTGATGCAATCACTCAAAGTACTGCCTGTACTGCTACGAAGTAGTGCTAGGCAGCAATGCGGGAACAATGCAAGTTGGCCGCAAGCAAATAGTACTTTATGTACAAACTAGGTACGGAGTTTACTACTAGGTACTACTTGGATGGCCCCCGGCAAAGACGCCACATGCCCGTTTCATCGGCCTGGCTCCCGCGTTTGGCTGGCGCCATTCGGCCCAAGTGGTATTAGCCAGGGACTCCCTCGGAATCTAAAACAACCTAAGACGGCCTCCTCGTCTCAGCATTTCTTCCCATGGACTGCCGGATTCTTCTCAATGCGCACTTGGCACTTGCATTCACCGGAGCTGCGCTGTACCGGCCGCAAAAAAAGACTCCAACTGCCAGTCGTTGAGCCACGCAGGCAATCGTCGCAAGCTAGCGCAGGTACAGGGCAGCGGAGCTGGGGAAACTGGATAATCTCCCGCGGTCTCGACCGTTTTGCCTCTCTGCCTTGGTTGACCTCGCCGGTCTATCCTGGGGGCTACAATGTCGCGGCCATCAGATCTTTCAGTGCCTAAAAGCGGCGTATCCCGCTTCTCCAAGGCGCTGCCCACGGTACCCGGACTGGACGACTACTACTACGACGACAGCGAGAGTAATATCGGCAGTTATAATAATGATAATAGTAATAGTCATAATCGAAATAATAGCGAGTACGGCCTTCCAGCAAGAACATCTTCGCTAGCATCGCCTCCCCCGACGAAACATCTCCCTCTCCCTCCGTTGCCTCCTCCGCCGCCGACAAAGACGCTCCCAGCGACACCTCAGACGAATCGCGGCGGTAAAGTTAATAGTTACGGCGATACAATCAGTCAAAACATCATCCCGGCGCCCTCAATTGCGCCCAGTAGCACTCCTTCGTCGGCGCTGAGCGTCGGCATGCTGAGCCTACAATCGCCGCCCTTGAGTAGCCGGTCCATGATGTCCATCCCACGAAAACCCATAGCGAACCTGGAGCTGCCGTCGCCCTCTCCGCAATACTTGGCACAGCCATCTCCCACGTTCTCCTTGTCGAGTCTCCTCTCGGCGTACATGGGAGATGGCGATGAGTGGAAGAGCCCGTCTTTATATGAGACTATAACTAGCGTTAGCGAGCCCGAGAGACAGGAAGTCGCAGCGCCTGGCAGCGAGAAGCCGGTTGCTGCTGCGGCTGCAGCAAGTGATATAGCTATAGCTACAGCTGCCTTTCCCGCTGTTCCCAGCAAGCCCAGGGCTATAGCGAGTGGCAGTGGCTCACTGCCTGCTCGCCCCAACGCTGGCATTGGCGCCGCTGCTCAGTATCAGCGCCCTGCTGATCGAAACCTCCCTCCGCCACCACCCAAAGATGAGGCTCGGAAGCCCACGCCCTCGTCCCCAGAACCAGCCGTAGCGCCGTCGGCCACGACTCCAGAGCTATCTACTCCATCATCCCCTCGGCCCGAGATCTGGAAACGCCGTCCTCACATGAGCCAAGCCAGCAGAGAGCTTCCCGGCCTCAAGCTCGACTACAGTCACGGGTCAACCGCAGATACGCAGCTGCCAGCAGACCTGGCCGACTCAGAGCCACCGTCCGAGACGGTCAAAGCCGCAGTCCAACGAGCACCTCCGTTCGCCGGCGGCTTGCCTGGCCGGAATATTCGCCCTTCAATACCGGCCAAGGATCAACCGGCCCCTGTCACGCAAACCATGGGAAGCGAAACATCCAAGCTAAAGCAATTCAAAGACAGGCTTGGCTCTCAGCGTTCCGAATCGGTATCCAGCACTTCTAGCGCAAAGGCTGGGTTTCCGGGTGCTCCAGCTGTCCAGCGGCCGCCAACACCAGAGTATCAGAAAGAGGACGTCAAAGAACGGACTGTCGAACCTTTCATTTCCCCTGTGTCTCCAGCATCGTCCCCTGAGGCCCCAAGGGGTGCGTCTCCGGATTTTTCGAAAGACCTCCCTCCTAAGCCCCCGAAAAACAGTCAGACTGCGGCAGCAAGCGTTCAGAAACCAATATCACGAAAAGCAATACCGATATCCCCTAGCCAGGATCTGACGGTTGCCAAGAATACATCTCGCCCGCCGTCTAATGCGAATAGTACGGGTATCTCCAGCCAAGCCACTGTATCACCAGTACTGCCCAAGGTCGATGCCGTTCCAGTCCCAGTGGCTGCACCCGTGTCTGCACCCGTGTCTGCACCCGTGTCTGCACCTGTGGCTTCTCCTCCCAATGACTCGGCATCTGCACGCGCACGTGTTTCTGGAGGCACACCCGTGGTGCAACCACAGCCCGCTGTCGTACAAACAGATGTTTCTCAAATAGCGAAGCCCCAACGAAGTATTCCTCAAGCGACCTCAGATCCACGACTGCTCCAATCGGAATCACAAGGATTTCTTTATCGAGGCCGCGATGGCACGCTGTATCCTGAGATGAAAGTCGATGGCGACCCTCACCCCAAGGCTACATATTTCCCGACACAGACGTATGCAAACTTGAATAGAGATGGTATTGTCAAGGCGAGGCCGCTTACCAACACGCACTTTGATTGTTTTCAACAACACAGGGCCATGAGCCGCCAAAGTAACAGGAATTGCCCGCTTACCTGTCAAACTTGCGAGAGGGCGGACCTTGAAGACCGCTGGGCGTGCGCATTCTGCCATCTGCGGATATGCGACGCTTGCCATCGCAAACTGGGCAGCTATCAAAGAGATCTCCACCGTTTGGTTGACAGCTTGGCCAACACTGGTCCTCTTTCTCAAACCCGGCTAGACACCGCTCTTGGGCCACAGGCAACGTTATAACACGACGCATCTCCTAAACTTACGCGCCACATACTCCCATGATACCCCTATTCCACCAACCCGCTTTTCTCCTTCTCCATTATTTCTCTTTTGTTACGGCATGTAATATTACTGTCATGGGATCTGGAGTACGAATTTCATTATTTACTGACTTTTTTCTTCTCTTTATCTTCCTTTTTTCAACACGAACTTGTATCACCAAAGCAGCATAAAAAGAAGGCTCTGGTTGGCTCCTCTGTTTTCACTTTTGATACCATTTCACAGCTTACCCACAAGACCTGAGGAGAAATTTCGCATGTATACTATTAAGAGGATTGGTTCAGTCGCTCGTTGGTTCAAAGAGAATGGGAAGAAAGGATAATTCCGAATTTTTAGGGAAATCGACATGCCAAAACGATGGTTTGTACAAGTCTGAATTTGTTTATATGAGTCGGGGCATCTTTGGTTTGTTCTCTGGAAGAGACTGATTGAAATAGACTAGCATTGGGGTAATGCTCAGGGATAATAAAGCTGTCTTTTGAAGAAACTTGAAAACATGAAAGAATTTATCGCACTTACAAGAAGCATTTTCAAGTGAGATGAGATAGTCCTTTAGTAACAGATACTCGCCTGAGAGGCATCCACGATAAAAGGGGAGGCGAGATAAGTAAATGGATAATTGGTGGAGTTGGGGGCCACCCACCAGCCACACTAACAGCACCCAAAAGGGAGTAGCCAGGCACGGCAGTTGGGCTTACAGCGCCTAAGCTCCCTGACATCACCAACGTAGGGTACTAATCGGTACATCAAATGTCACCGTCGGGCAGGCCAGCTTCAGACTTCAACAATTCCGCCCAATCTTCAGCATCACCGCCATGTCTTCGATTCCTCGTTCACGCCCGGTGCGCTCAAACACCAGCATTCCGTCGATACCGATTAGATCGTCTAGTACTCGAGATCCGTCAGTGCCTCGAAACGTCTCGCCGACTCGCTTGCCCAGCCTCAAATATGGTGCCCGAACCGCCTCAGTTGCGTCCAGCTCCAGTAGCTCGACGACGAGCTTGAAGAACACCGCCGCCGCCACCACTACCACCAACAGCGGCAGCACTACCAGAGCTCCTACAACATCGGGCATACCTGGAAGATTGACGAGATCGATGACTATGCCGACGAAAGAAGTAATTGCGAGAAAGGAAAGAACGGCGTCGAGCAACAAATATCCCCCTTCGACAACCATGACCAGACCATCAATCCAAACGAGGGGGAGGTCTTCGAGCATATCAATGCCGGGAAAGCCAAAAGAGCTGGAGAGAAAACCGACGGGGCTTGCGTATACCAGAAGCTCGGCCACCAATCTGGCTGGGCCAACAGTATTGAAGCCCCCTTCGAGATCGAGAGATCCTGTCCGACGGCCTGCAACGCCCACAGCCCAAGGGGGTACACCGACGACGACTCGGCGATCAGCTACTCCAACTGCATTGACTCGGTCCAATACATTCTCGGCTACTGGGAGGCCAGTCACGCCTACAGCGACAAAAGCGAGCACTCCCCCTTCTTCGAGCCGAGGGAGGACTCCCCCAATGGGGCTGACTCGGGCTGCCACATTCTCGGCTTCTACTCGATCCGCGCCTCGATCCGCGCCTCGGTCTGCAACCAGATCTATAACTCCTACCACTGTTGTTCGATCTGGAAATTCAGCTGCTAGTAGCCGGGCTGTGACTCCTACAGCGCCCCCGAGGACGCTGGAACGCCGAGCTCCTTCTACTGAAAAGATGTCGGCCCGCAAGCCGTCTCTGGCGACAATCAGCAGAATGGTGTCCAGACTTTCCAAGCCTTCTTCTGCTGGTACGTTGCTGTCACAAGACCAAGCATCGCTAAAGCCTCGGTCTTCGGCTTCTTCTTTACAGAGGCCAAACTCGCCAGCCAAGTCTCTAGCCCCTAAACCATCCACGACGCATTTAGCTCCCCCATCGCCCTCCAAGCTGCCTTCTAATATCGCTGCGTCGGCTGAGGTCAGCAAGCTTCAGGCAGAGCTGCTGCAGCTGTACTTGTTGCATCGGGAGGCCCCAGTTGTAGATGCTGAATGGCGAGCGAGTGCCAAGCAAAAGCTGGGGAACCGATTTGCAAAGCTAAGCGAAGAGAGCAGAGATGTCTCTGAACAGGAGAGCGTGACACAGGAGAAGCGAAATGTGCTAGCACTTAGAAGATGGGGCAGTGGTGGTAGACTGGACGAAAAGATTCAGTCCCTAGAATCCATCATTACGAATGTATGGTCACTGAGCGACCCAAGCGGTCGGTACGCTCGTGTGGTGCGACACTTTGAAAGATGGATTGGCGGAGTGAGCGATATGGAGGATGCGAGAAGAAACGGCGGCGTCGTACTTGTCGAAGGAAACGATAACATGTTCATCGAGGACCTAGATGCCCAATGGAAAGAGGAGCGCGAGGAGCTTATTGACTCTCTCGACGGGTGGAAGCAGCAGCTCAGCGACATCGATGACCTATCCCTGGATGAATTCTACACCGAGCCACCGGATGAAGACGAGAAGTCCAGCTTGGAGAAGATGCTGGACGGGTCACGAGCTTTGATTGACAACATGCTGATGGAGCTGAGAATCATGGAGGTGGTTGAGCAAGAAGCACTTGTGCGGGAGGACGAGTGGATTGGGAGGATGAACAGAAGCGATGCGAATGACGATTTCGAGATATCGCGCGCGGGAGGTGCCTGGAAAGAAATATGAAGGAATAACAAATCGATCGGCTGAGAAGTTTTCCTTCCTTCTTACTTTCTTACTATTTTCTTCTTTCTTCTTTTTCTTCCTTTCTCTTAAAAAATGAAGCTTCGACGACATTACGATTGCAGCGGGCGGGAAAGATATACATTTGACTGTTCTCTATGAGGTATGGCTGAAACGGAAAACGGAACTATCATCACCATCATCATCATCATTATGAGCAACATTAGCATTAGCATTAGCATTAACATCGGCATCAGCATCACATTAGCATTAGCATCACCATTAGCGTCATAATTAGCACCAGGTTCATTGGAATGATTTCAATCTGCTTTCAACATTGAGAGAAATAATGTCTTTCCCAGTGAAAGCATCATATATTCTAAGTAACAAACAAGGGCCCTGCGGTCTTCTTGAAGCCGGGGCATAAAATGATTCACCCGCGCGTAGAGCTTTTTCTTTTTTCTTTTTTAAGACCAAAAATCCTCCCAGTGAAGCAGAAGGGGAATAAATAAATAAATAAAACACAAGTCGGTAGAGGAGCTGGCTTTCATCCACGGGAGTTGTGGAAGCAGGATCAACGTCACACCACATGCTGTTACCCATCCGCCCCATCAATAGCTTTTGCATCATCTCGTCATTTGCTGTGGTCATGCATCGTCATCAATTCGGATTCATCTTCCTCCCTTTTTCCATAGCGCAACCGCTCCAATGCATTTCTCTCCCTCCTCTTTACAAGTACGCCCTCCGAGGGTAGCTAACCCCTTCAACGGCAGGTTCGTCGACGAACCAACTGCATCGGTCTCCCGCGGCTTCGTTGACGAGGGTGCAGGGCAGTCCAGAGCCCGCGTCAAAGATTTGCTTCATGATATCGCGCTTGCCACCGCCGGTGGCAACGAAAGCGACGCGGACGGCGTGCGTGACGACGGGAAGCGTCAGGGTGATTCGCTTAGGAGGCGGTTTGGGCGAGTCCTCGATGGGGGCGACCCAAGCGTCGACTTCGCGCAGCAGCTCATGGTTGGGGAAGAGGGAGCAGGTGTGGCCGTCGGGGCCGCAGCCGAGCAGAAGGAGGTCGAAGATGGGCAGGCGCACGGAGTCGCGCGAGGCGAAGCTGGCGACCAAGGTCTGCTCGTACTGGTCGGCGAGCTCCTGGATGTCATTCAGATGCTCGGTATTGATTGCGTGCACAGCGGCTGGCTTCTGGTCTTCGGGCAGTTTATCGAGGAGCTCCGCTTTGAGGAGAGCGTAGTTCGAGTCTTCGTGATCCAGGGGCACGGCACGTTCGTCGGCAAAGAAAATTTCCCACTTGGAGAATTCCACCTCGTCCGCGGGACCAGACGAAGGGGGCAAGAGGGCCGCGGCGAGGGTCTTGGGAAGTGAGCCTCCAGAGACGGCGACCTTGAATACGCCATGCCGCTCGATACCGGCGTTTTGGCTCTGGATAACGTGGGCTCGCAGGCCTTGCGCCAGGGCATCAACGCCCGGGAAAGCGAATAGGTTGGGTTGTGTCTTGGGCATGATTATGAGCGAGAAGCGAGACGAGATGCAAAGGAGGGCGATGCTTTATTCGTGTCGAAAGGCCAGTCTACCGAGATTTGTGTGGTTCGACGTTTGCTCTTTTTTTTTTGTGTTTTGTTTGGAGTTGTGGAAACCAATTATGAGGTCCCGATGGTTTGGATGGCGGGGTTGCTCTATTTTTCCATTTGGGGGTGTTGAAGGTTGCGCTTGTCAAAGGAGCTGCGTGCGGGTGCGCGCGGGGTTATGTCAGAGGCGCATGGGAAGATAAGATAAGGCTGGGCAGAGTTCAGGTAGCCCGTTGCCACTGCGATGAAGGTTAAAAGACGCTTCTCAACTTTTTCAGGTGATGGCTACTAGTTTACTTACAGGTAAGCTTAGAAAATGGCTGAAAAGACCGCCAGAAAGGAATTTACGCCCATATACTACATAAAAGAAAAAGAAAAATGAAAGAGAGAGAGAAGCGGTAGATGGTTCTTGGTAGTTTGCGGATTTATTGGAGAAGATTCCAGAAGGCTAAGGAATTCGAACGGTGATGTACGATGCACGCTTTGAGCACGGATCTGCAGGGATGCCGCTGGTCTGCATGCCGCTTGAAACATTCGAATTGGAGAAGCATCACGTCGACGTCAATGCACCACCTGTAGTTAAATGTGCGGAATTCGGCATGGTGTTTAATATTTGACATTTTGATACTAGACCTAGCCAGGCGGTAGACCAAATGAGCGAGAAAAGGAGATATCTCGCAGTATTTACAAGTAGAAGATAATACCAAGGGTAGATATAGGTGGAAATATATAGAGATAAAGAGAGGTAGAGGTGTATAAGTACACTTGTTGCATTATGGTAGTATATATATATTCTTCAGTTTAATTTCTATTAGTACCACCTGCCCGCCGACTTGCTGTCCTGTTTATTTGATTCACCGCTTGATAGGGAGGTAAGTAGTAGGCTGCGATATGCACACCAAGGCATGTGGTGTAAGCATACCTAGGTATGGTGTTGAGATCATTGTTCAATTTCGCACATTCGTTGGGATGGCGCATCGCTTGCAGAAGGCACATCCAAGGCGTTTGTAGGTAGGTATGATGGTTATGAACAGACCATTTGGAACGCCGGGTTGCACAAACGATGGCTAAGTATATCTCCTTGGAGAATACTCAAGCTTCTTGTTGCTCAATTTACATGGTGTGTTATAGAGACATAGAGGAGGATCATAACAGTTGCAAGAGATGGCCCTAAGGAGGAGTTGCGACCGTTGTAATTGAAGGAATCGGAGGATTATCTGAACCGATTACTTCTACATCTGGTCGTAGGATTTATTGCGTCTTTTGTGTTGCTCTAGTGCTGCGAGGCGGCTATGATGCTACCTACAAGGGATGCCTATTGAAAATGTCACAAGCGAAATGCTTGTCAGGGCGTCCTCGATACGAAAAATGGCCCCGGCTTCCGGTCATCGAAGCTAAAGCGCTAGGTATTGGCGAAAGGGGCAATTCATGAAAGAATACAATGTAACTACAATGTAACCAACCAGTTCTTGTTTTTTCACATGTTTGCCAGACATCGCATGAGACGCTGAAGTATGCAGTACTAGTACTCTAAAGGTAGCTACTAACGCAGCGGGCTTTGTTAGTGCTGTGGCTGCGTCTTGCGCGCTTAACAGTAGTACTACCCCTAGTAGGCATTTGCTGTTTTGAGCGAGAGCCGCGAGTACTACATACGAGTAGCACTTAGCTCTAGTAAATTATCACGGTAATAAAGCGCCGCTTGAAGCTAGCTGTTGATTGTCAACATCTGGTACCTAAACAATATGTTAGATAGATAGATAGGTAGGTAGGTAGGTAGGTATAGTAAGCTAGATGTTAGTAGAGATTAGCAAAAGCTTCTTGTAGAGGCGCCGACTGCTCTACGCCGCTTTTCCGGCAGAGGCACATCGTGCCAAGTGGATGCCCTCTGTGGCGATACTACAGTGGTGCTGCAGCTAGAATTTGACGGGAAAAGTACCAACGACTATTTGGCAATAATGACGTAATGATGAAGTCTCATACTAAATCGGTTCGCCTACTTTTTTATGCATCCACATTTTATTCTATACATGTGATTCAGCCTCATAAAAATGAGAATCCGTACTCTTCCCAAGGCGAGTATTGAGATATGACCATACTGGAATGTCAGGGTGCTACTGCAAGCAATTCCCGACTGGTCGTCGGGGATATAGCAATAGTAGCTCTTGGCTCTCTTATAGCCCATGTTATTCCCCGCCGCGCTGCATGCTGAAGAGCCACATTACCATGTCTGTCTCTGCCCTACCAACATACCTGGTTTGGGTAGCTTGGACTCTACGCAAATACAATAATTAGTCCTAATCCCTCTGCAGATAGTTGCGCAATGGGCTAGAGGAGCCACCTGAAATGCTCCTGTCGCCAGCACGAATTACCATCAAGACTCGTCGCAATCCAGCGGGTCTTGCCCTGTGGAGACGACCGCACCAAGCCCACCAGCACGTTCCAAGGAAAAAAGGAACCCCACCATATGAACAAGAGGCAAAAATTCAAGTTGGTTGGTGCACTGCCCTCCTGTCATAGCCTCACACATTGGAAGCAGAAAGGCGTATTAGTGAACCGCTAAACTGCGTATCTGATGGAGGGAGGGTGGGAGATTGCCACAGGGCCGGATATGTTTGGATTTACGCTGCCAGGGGTATTGTGCTTTTTTCTCAATGCCCCCTTGCCTGTCAGAGTAGTATTATTGAGCATGTGGTCGATCTTTCTAGATGGCAATGCGAATTGCTCATGTTCGCGGCAGCAGCTTGACTGTCCCTCTATTCTGCAGCCATCGGGACAACAACATGCGGGCATTCCAATGCTTGGTTTCATTCTCTTGGCAGGGCTACCCATGGCACCTTGTAGACTAGATTGTACCTCTGTGTGACAATGAATTTTCGTCTGTGTTACTGACGGCTCGGGAGTCTCCAGCCCAAAATGCGACTCTAATGAGCTAGACCCTGAAACCCCCCTCTTGTTGTTGGGACTATGGCTGTTGGCTGCCACAAAGTCCCACCGAACTACACTCGGAATTCAGGGTCCAGTCCAGCTGGGTCAGGCGGGACGCACACTCCGAGGGGTGCTAAAACAACTCCAATGCTAAATCCCACACGCTTGTGCGCCTGCTAGCCCATTCGCTGTATCGTCTAAGGCCTCATTAAAAATTTAAATTTTTTTCTCTCTCCTCTCCTCTCCTCTCCCTCACAAGGCTCTCTCACTATCTTCTTCCCCCTCTTTTGGCCTGCAGCTCTCTGCCAGCCTCGAATTCTGTTTATTAATCCGCCGAGGCCGGCTTGCACGTCGTGGCCTCGTGAACAGCGCTGGTGAATCGCCATTGGCTCTGGAGGCATCCGCAGGTGCCAGTAGGGGTGCCAGACTGCAAAAAGGTTGTGTGCCGCTATTCGGGCCTGGCCTGGCCTGGTCGCTTCCTTCCCTTCCCTTGTTGACCGACTGCAAGGCAGGTGCCCCATTGGGTTGCCCCTCCTCCCGGTTTCAAGAAGCCGTCCTGGAGACACGCATGTATATATAGATATATACCTATCGCGGCCCTAGAAGAACTTGGAATCTTCCATCGTCGGCATTTCTGGATATTGTCGTATCGCCTCTGCTCTCGACGTGCCTTTGCCCTTTTCTGTGCCAAGCCAGCGGAGTCGTTTGAAACCGGCAGGCATAGCTATAGCCGGCAGCAGCAGCAGCAGCAGCAGCAGCAGAAACAGCAGAAACAACAACTTGCAGCAACTGCAGCAACAACAGCGGTAGCCACTGACTATCCCGGACCGACCCAAAACGACTGGAGCTGTATCTGTACGGCAGCATAGTGCGTCACGAGACAGCTTCACTTGAGTGTTACCAGCCCAGGTCGTGCTTATTGATTCGCTGCCTCCTCAAGCCATTCTGCGTCTCGTCACCCGCGCAGGCTTACCGGTTCCTCTTATCTCATTCGTCTTTCTGGGCTTCCCCCCCTTCTCTTCGTCTTCCCGACGGTCCTTTGGATACTGCGCCCGCCAGCTTGCGGGGATATCCTCGACCACGACCCGCGCTCCCGTCTCCCTTCACAACCCTGGTAGACGTTGCATTAGCTATCAGTCAAGGAAATTCTGCAAGTCGACAAGCGGCGCAGTTCAGCCGCACGGCACACACCTGCTGCACATCTTCACCACCCGCCAAGTCAACGGCTTTCCGACCTTGCGCTGCCCTAAAGTATCCTTTGGTTGTTAGCCATCCCCCACAGCCCGGTGGCCTAGATCTTTTGTCCAAACGTCCTGCGGAGGCAGAGAGGAGAAAACGAAAAACATCTTGATTTCCGGGAGCACAGCGGCTTGACCGCCTGTTAGAAGCTTGACGCTTGCGTTGGTTTTTTTTTTCCCGTCACTTTTTCCGTTGTTTGTTTCAGCTGGGCGGGCCTCTCGGTCTTGTAACCTTGACAAGCAATCATCAGGTAACGGCGTTCTCTACTTTAGCATAACTCGAGCGTGTTTAGGTACTGACGGACAACTGCTGTGGTTTTCTTCCTAGATTTTGCCTTTCCGTTATTCCTCTACCATTTCCCTAGCACTCTAAAGCTGTGGCGCAGTAACCTCTTCTGATTGCTGTACTTGACGACTAATCGGTATCAATGTCGTCCCCAGACTTACATCAGGCCGCTCTTAACGAGAAGCTGCTCGAGCGTCGTCACCTATTGACCGAGGGACTCAAAAGCTTACCATATGACCTGATTCTTTATCTCGAACGAGCTGCGGTCTATGCAGACCTCGGATATCCCGACCTTGCCGCTGGCGACGCATATCGAGCTCTTCTCCTTACTGACGAGGTTTTGAATGACGGATTTGAATATCATGACCAATCCCGAGAATCTTTGAGCAGATATATTGGCGAACCTCTTCCAGAGATCCTGGTCCAGACTCAAATTGCCGACGAGCATCCCGGTCTAATCAACGGCAGCCACGAGGATGAAGACGTTGCTTCTGGTCAGGTGGCACTCCTAGCATCAGTACGAGCCTATCAGATACTGTCGCTGAGCCTCCTGCTTTGTGGCTGTTTGAAAAGCGCCTCTCAGTTCTGCGATCGAGGCCTCGCAGTTGCACCGCAAAATGCGAAGCTACTTCACACCAGGGGGCATATTGACACCGTGGCTAGACAAAAGCTAGGCCGATTGGATTTTGACGTCACCGATTTGCCCGACTTTGGTCTTGTTCGCCGAGAAGTCTATCCATGGAATGACCATGAGCCAGATCGCTTCTCGCCAGAGACTTTGCAGACCCTAAATGCCGAATTGAAGAAGATGGCCCCAAAGTGTGTCGTCCAAGTAGCAACTCTCCCCGTCTTATTAGAAGGGGAGAGTGAGACAGACAATTATGAAATAATCCCTACCTGCAAACAGCTTGGTGTTTTTGCTCAGGAAGATATTGAAGCTGGTGAGGTTGTACTCAGAGAGTACACCCTCCTCACGGCCAACAACCGACATAAAGATTCGGTTTGCGATGCCTGCAGCTCTGACCTTCCCCCGCTTGGCAGCGACAACCAGCCCATTAGGTGCGAGGAGTGCTTTGACACTGTCTTCTGCAGCCAGGATTGCCACGATCAGGCTCAGAGCCGCTATCACCCTGCCGTCTGCGATAAAGACGTGGATTCGATTGCCAAGGATCCCAGCGTGTTTGAAGCCGATGAGACGCTGCACCTCCTTCTTCTTGCCAGAATCTTGGCGGTGGCAGCCAACGAGGAGATCCACCCGTTGGATGTGCGTGAAGTGAAGTTCATATGGGGCGATTTCGTGCCTTCCCGAACCAATGAGATCAATGTATCGCCTAACGCTGGCCCTCCGCCGGAGTGGACACTCCCGTTCTCCTTCAAGTATAATATCGAGACGCCGCTGCATGTGCTGGAGAAGATGGACATAGATATCTACGCCGAGTTGCCAGAATATGACCTGTGGGTCCTCAACACGCTCTATGCCAAATTTCGGGGAACGGCTTCAGCTCGCAAAAACCCCCGAGACCTGAAACCGGATGTTGCTGCGGTGCATCCTTACTGGTGCCTAGCTAACCACGACTGCGATCCAAACGTCGGTTGGGAATGGGGCGGCCGGATGGTTCTCTCGGCAAGAGAGGAACGTATCGTAGGCGGCAGACCCGGAGGCATCAAGAAAGGAGAAGAAATTCTGAACCATTACTGCGACGTGACACTACCGGTACAGCAACGACGCGAGTGGGCTCAAGGGAGCCTGGGTGGCTGGTGCATGTGCAAGAGATGTCGCACTGAGGCTTCAGAGAATAAAGCGGCTGAAAATGGAACATCGGCATAAACATGGGTATTCACCTGGGGCCTTTTTTCTCCCGAACAAACAGCATCGATACCTACGGCCAGGGTGCTTAGTCGTCAGTGCGTGTGTGTGTCTATTCTCAGCAGAGACAGACGAGGGTGCAGTCGAAGTCTTAACAGGGGCTGTGTAGCTTTCTGTCCCCGTGATAAGTGCAAAAAGGGTAGGGAGGATAGATAGACGTCGGAACGCAAAATTGATGGCGGTTATCCGTGGTTCTTCAGTCACACATGATGAAAAAAAAATTTCAACCAACGAAAAAAAGAGCAAATGAAGTAATGCACGAGAGTGTTGGCTTTGTGGTAAAAAAAAAAATTACAAGCCCTACAGCAGTCAAGGGAAATATGTTGCGTGCCCCCGCTCAGCTACGATAGCCGCCCAAAAAAGAAAAGAAAAGGAACACCTTCTTGTTACTGTAGTATCTGCCCCTGTGTTCACTTAGCCCGTACCCAACTTTGATAGTGTGTGTGGCCTTTCTTTAGAAAAGAATTATTACGGTTAGCTGGGGCCCTATTTTCGGACCCCAATAGTCCATCGAGGGATTTCTGTCTCAACAATCAAGACCCTCTAGCTCTTTCCCATGGACCGAGGTGGGAGCCTAACATGATTTCTACCTAATGCATCTATTGACTGGGATATCAACGGCATGAGGGTTTTTTTAACTCCGTACAGTACGCCGCATACGTGTACAAGGGTCTTTTGCAGCCGCCGTATGACGCAAAGGCTTTCTCGCCTACTGTCCACAGAGCTTGTAGGATGATGGCGATGATGGGAAGCAATGCTACTAATAGGCCAATTGGATCGGGGGACCCCCAATGTTCCGTTTGGTAGGTCTGGCCTTGGGAGTGGGTTTTGCCGCACCCTGCATAAAAAAAGAATCGGCCTAACCAGAATTTGGCTCAAAGCACTAATATAATATAAGCTACCCTGCCCTCGTTCCGCCAGGATTTTGGGGGTAGCACCACTATCAGTCCCTGGTATATGACCCAGGATATGATGATCAATTTTATTGGATGGGGCAATTTTGGAGGGGCAGTATTCGGATATGGTAGTAGTATAACCAACACGGGTCTTATTCTCACGCTTGCCGCTATAAACATACATGTAATCAGGAAATAGAAGAGACGAAAAGATTCAAAATCGGGTCCAACGCTAAACATAGCCTTTGCCACAGAATACAAAAGAAGAGGAAGAAGAGAAGGAGGAAAGCAGAAATAGATTGAAACCCCAAGGTAAAAGAAAAGGAAAAAAAAAGGAAGACAAGAAAGATAAAAGAAGAAGAAAGCCAAATCTAACATGCGCCACCTTTCCCACCCAAACCGCCGCTACCCGTCTTTTGTTTAAATCCTCTAGCCGGACGGACGCCCACCAAACACCATCCACAGTATTTTCTGCCAAGGAGTGTGTGTGTCGTTCATGTCTCCTCCACCCTTTATATACCTACTACCGTCCGGTATTTGGTAGAGGTCGTGGTCCTACAATTTGCCTCCGCCCAGCGCCGATGCCCTGTGACCCTTTGTTCTGGCCGTCTCCACCAGTATAACCGCTCCACTGGCTGACATCCCATCGGCCGTCAATACCGCCTCCGATGCCGTCGACGCCATTATCGCTCCGGGTGATGGCGGCCATTTCTTTCTGAGCTTCTTCCCACTCCCTCTGACGCTCTCTTTCCATCTCCTTCTCGCGCTCGAGTAGCGACTTGGACGCCCAGTTGCCTGCCTTGGTCTTGTCCTGGCCCTGGATTCGGCGCTGATCTTCGGCATCGCGTTCCTCCGTCGCTCCGAGTTCTCGAGCATATGTTTGCTGAGCCACGAACGGTCTAGGTGCCGAGTTGGTTGCCAGGAAGCGGTCTGTGCGATTCTGGGGCGCCTCCCTCGGAGGAGACGAGTATTTGGTTGGGTCGGGTAGTGGTCGTGCTCCCGGTGAAGTAGCAGTTTTAGGGTTGGGAAGAGGGCGGGGAGACTTGGGCAGCGGCGATGAGGCCAGACCTTCTCGCTCATCCTCCTCCTTCAGGTTCTCCTGATGCTGCTTCCACTTCGTTTGAAGGACCTCACGCTCTCCTTGCGACCAAGACTCGTGGCGGTTCAGCTGCGTGGCATTACCTGACCTAGGGCTTCGCGGCTCGTCTGGCCGACTCCTAGATGTAGGCCTTAGCCGAGCTGGCGAATCAGGCACTGTGCCGTCAGCGGCTCGTTCTTGTCGGTCGCGTTCATACTCAGCTTCGCGGTCTTGTGCCTCTTGGATCCGTTCTTTTTGCGTCGTCTCCTCAGCCTCGGCCTTATCAGCGCTAGCCTGCTCGGCTTGGTACTGGCTGAGGAACTGCCCATGCAGCTTGGCATCGCTGCGATTCCTAACACGGCGGCGCTCTTCTTCAACGCGAGCCTCGGCCTGGGCTTCTTCTCTACGGCGCTTGTCCTCGGTCAGTTTCCATTGCCGTTCCTGTTCCTCCCACTGCTGCTTCTCTCTTTGAACCCTTTGTTGTTCTTCCTTCCTCTGCCGCTCCGTCTCTTCCTCCCATCGTTTCTCCTCTTCAACACGAGCGCGGTTTTCAGCCTCAAGTTGAGCCTGGCGCTGGGCCTGGGCTCCTTGTCTCTGGCGCTCTTCTTCGGCTATCTTCTCCTTTCTGATACGTTCCTTCTCAGCTAAACTCGGTACTTGAGGTGTAGTACTAGTAATTTGCCTGCGACCGCCGAAAGCGATTCCCAAGTTACCCTGGCTAGCGCCACCCATATAGCCATACTGTGCAATATTCCAGGCCGGGGCCGTCGATCCCTCGTGCTCCTTCTTGCTCCAGGTGCTAACTGACTCAGCGGCCTTGCCAGGGCTGAGTTTAGCTGACAAGGGGTCTCCAGTAAAGGATGCGCCCCGGCCGCGCGAGCCCGTGGCTCCAGCCCCGGTGCCTTGGGGTGTTACAACTCCAGGCTTTGCTGTCCTAGGCCCGATCGCATGAGGGAAATTCTTGGGGTTGGCGGCATTTGCGGCTCTGCTGAACGCGCCAAGACATTGTAGCACCTGGGCCGGATCCTTCTGCTCAAACAAGTCGACAGTGAGAAAAGTGTCGTGCTGGTGCAGGTTCAAGGGCGGGGCCTGGCATGCGCGCAAGAAGTGCGATATGTTTTCCATCTGAACGAATGGCATGGCTGACTTCTTGAACTTGACGCCGGGACCTGGAACAGCGAGATTGATAAGCCTGAGTGAGGGAGAAAATGTTAGCTTGCGACAAAGAGAAAACAGCCTAGGGCTGCGACAGAGGATGGGCGCATCGCATACTTGCAGAGAGCGACGCCATCTTTGAGGCCTTCCAGGAGATCATTCGACGGCAGCGGTTCTCCCAGAGTTTCTTCGATCCATGCGCGAGCTTCGTTGGCGGCGGCGGGAGTATATTTCTCGAGGCGCAATCTGCGCAAGTCCTTGTCTAAGGACGTCACGGATGCCATGTTTAGGGTATGTCAGGAGCCTTGGATAGTCAAAGGTGTTGTGTATATCTCGCTTTTGTCCGCCTCTTCTATTTCTCTTTCTTTTGAAGATCCAGATGTACAAGTCGGAGGAAATCGAGACTGGCAACTGTATGTTTTGTTGTCGGATGTCGAGGATGATGTCGTCACCAGGTCAGCCGTGAGACGGGGGTTGTCGTAAGCGGCAGGTTCGGAATGCTGTCGCAACAAATAGAACTAGCGAACTGGAATCTGCGGCATAACAACCACTAACAGTGACTGCGCGAGCTCTAGGATGTTTCCGGAAAATGTCTGAAGTATTGTCTGCGCACAATGATGAGGAAAAATGAGTAGGTAAAAAGAGTATCGGAAAGGTATACTGGCAGTAGGTCGAGGGAGGGAATGAGAAAGAAGAAAAAAAGGGTTCAAGTACTACTTTTGCGCCGCTGTCTGCGTCTGTCTTCCGGCGGGCAGCCCCTTGCGCAGGCGAGTGACGCACGTCAGCTTCAGCTCTAGGCCGCGCAGGAGCAGGCGGGGGAGATTTCCTAGACCCAATACCTAGTAGGGCCTAAATTACAGTTATTACAGCGCGACTGGGGGGGCGTTGCTTGTGACAAAATTGGGTGGTGGACAAAGGTGGACAAAGGTGGACAAAGGGCCCCCCTTCCCCCAGTTTGGCCCTTTCTATTGTCCCTGCAGCGCCACGCAACACTTTCCCGGATTGCTCAGGTACAGCTATACTGGAGACTTACAGGTAGTACTAGGAAGTAGTAGTATTGATGCAAGGTACCTACAGTATTACCTTGTACGTAGGTACAGTACTTGGGTCTAACAAACCCCACTGAAGCACCATAAATAGGTGATTAACGATTTCTCTAAACGAGGGAGTACATTTGCGCATTTAAATATAGCGCTCAAAGTTGCATCACCTTCGTTTCGCTAAGCCGTCTCAACATGTCCTTTCGTAACGAAGCCAGTTCCCGCAAAGCAACCAAGTCTTCATGCAAAAAAGAGGGGCGAGGGGCAACATCAGCTTGTTGCTTGTTTTGTGGCTGATGGACAAAAGAAGCAGCAGCCAGTGGTGGCGCACGCATGCACACTCAGCCACTTGCTTTGATACCTCGGTGCTCTTAGCAGCATGTAGCAAGTAGTTGGTATTCAATGACAGCATAACCTCACCAGCAAAAAAAAAAAAAAAAATTCATTTTCTCCCAACCCGCCCAAAACAATTTCCCTGTCGCCCACAATCCTCATGACATGACGCCGAAGCAAGTAGGCCCTTTTGCTCAGGCATGGTACAAGTGGAAGGCCCTGCGTCTCCCATGGCGGCGGCGCTTTCTCATCGGTAAGTTGCATCTTTGGCTTTTTTCCTCTCTCTTTAGAAACTTGACTATTACAACGCTATTATAATCCCCAACCATCTTGGCTCATTCTTTTTTTTTTTTCTTCTCTAGGCTTTGATCTCCAAGGCAATACGTTCTGGGAATTCCGCCTCACGCGCGGCGCAAAAGAATCCGACGAACGCTGGCGCCGCATCGTGTCCTACCCCCGATCGACGCACTACTCGCAGGTAAAAGTCAGCCCGCAATGGCACCAGTGGCTGCGGCACACGCGGCGCGAGGCCCCCACGCTGGAAGAGCAGCGCGGAGAGCTGGTGCGCCAGGAGAGGATCAAGTATCTCGCCGCCGAGGCGGATGCGCGCTGGGAGGCTAAGCCTAGGGTCATGGACGCCCCGAGGGAAGAGGAGCAGGCGAGGGAGCTGCCTTTGGTGGAGGAGAGAACGCAGCGGGCAGAGGAGGAGGCGGGAGCAGGTTCTCCCCAGGCAGCGAAGAAGGAGAAGATTGATGCTAAGGATCCTTGGGCGAGAGCGAAAGCCCAAGGGCCGAGCGAGAAATGGCAGCCTACGGCGTGGGATCCTACGGCCGCGAGAAAAAAGTGATGAGATATGTGCTAGGTTACGATGACGCCATGATGGAAGACTACATGGCGAAATGAACAACAAAAAAGGAAGAAGAAAAAGCAAAGAGAAGGACAGAGAGAACAAGGTCAACGAAACGATATCATCTGTATCATGAATAGGTATGTATATGGATCGATGGATGGATAGACATGTATTATATGTATCATTATGTATACCCCCAAAGCCCGGGATTTTCCCACCCAGTCACCCAAAACGCCTTGCTCCCAACTCTGTGCCGACAAAAGATCTGTCTCTCATAATCGTGATTAATAACAACAACGCTCATCATACACGCAATTCATGCCAAATCAAATGGTTCTACCCCTCCAAAATTCGCCAAACAAGCAAAATGCACGCTGCAAAACAAACTCAATCAAGCCGATGCACTCAATACCTCCAACAATATTCGTATCCTCTCAGCAGAGGCGTCCATGACGTTTGAAGCATGAGAATCGCTTGCATCGGCCTTTGTCCGCCCCGTTCTCTTCTTCTGCGCCTTCTTCGCCCTCGCCTCGATGCCCTTTTCAGCCGCGGCGGCGAAACTGTCCGTATACTCGATCATGTCGCATATCCACAGCAGCTGTATTGCGTTCTCCACCAGTAGTGATAGCTTGGCATTGTGCTCCAGGCCGATTGTATTTGCGGGGTAGCAGACGTAGCAGTGTTCCAGCATAGGCATCGTCAGGCTGCCTAACGCGTCGCCTTCTGGGTCGACCTTGCGGGGGTCCTTGTAGGACGAAGGGAGGAACGAGTGGAAAAGTTCCTTGGTAAGGGTAATATGCGCCGGGAGCACCAGCGGGTTCGACCGCTGAGAGACAAAGAGTGCAAAGATATCCAAGGGGAGAACCCTGACGCCAGCCGAAAAATCTTCGTAAAGCCTGTTAAGCTCTGAGCGTTTGCGTAGCGTAAACGTGACTGCAGAAAGCAATTTGAATAGCCGCAGTCGCAAATGGACCGACTCAACCATACCTGCGCCAACTCCCGAGCTGTCGCTTTTAGTACGCTGCTTATGAGGGGTCGGAGGCTCAGAGACGCCGGAGGAGATTGACTCGTCTTCGTCGAAATAATCGCCGAATTTATCGTTGGCCAGGTCAAGAACCGCTTCGCGCTTCCGCTTCTTCCCCTGCTGTCTCGGTCCCTTGTGTTCTTTATCGAATATCTCTTGGAAGGATGAAGAAGACACGCTACCGTTGTAGGCAAATAGCGCCTTCATAATCGCCTTGGGGCCAGAGTGCCGGCCATCCTTCTGGTCCATGTACATGACCATCATGGACTCGGCTCGCCACATCGTAGGTTCCACACCCACTCGTCCTTTCATCTCATAGACCTCCTGATCGCGACGCGTCCGCTCAACCCAGTCAGCATCCAGCACGTCCAACATAAACTCCAGCCAAGCCTTCCAGTACCGCCATCGATGCGGCATCAGCGTGCAGCAGTGGAACGCCCACCCGACCGTAGACCAAAAGTCTTGGCCTTTAACCCACACGCTGCCCTCGTTCGCAATCCTGCCCCGTAGGAAATCATGGCCGCCCTCCGAGTCACCATCAGACATCTCGCTGTCGCTACCATGGCCAGTATGTCTTGCTGCTCGACGGTTCCATCTCGGCAGGGAGCGGAACTGGAATGCGGTCCGGAAGTCGGCGTGAAGCGGTCCCACTACCACGAGAACATTGCGAAGATAGGCCAAGGCGAGAGAGGAGACGTCGAGATGTTCTGGCTTGTCGGTGCGCGTTGTGTGCAGCGGATGAACGGCAATGGTGCTCAGAAGCGCCAGATGGCTCGGTGGAGGGACAGATACCGGCTTCCCGCTCGGTGATGTTCTCGATACGCCGGAGCCGAGAATGCTATTGAGGAGGTTGATGGCGCAGGTGTCTGATCGTCATCAAAAGGTCAGTACCCTCGACATATATCGCACCGATGGAAGTGCAAGTGGCACTGGAGGGGGAGGTGACATATGCATACATAGCTGCTCCTCCAGGAATATCTGGCAGTGCTCCTTCAGCTCATGCGGCAGCTCTCGCGCCGCTCGATACGGACATGGCTGCCCACTCGTCGGGGTGCTGGCAGCCGTCGACTTGGAAGTGCGCTCCGAGTCTCCCTCCTTGCTCGTGTAGAATGATGTTGGCGACGAGTCGGTACTGGTACTGGGCTGCGATCTCCTCGCCATGGTCGCTCAACCCTCTCACCAAAAAGGAGAAGAGGAAATGTGTCGTAATCGTCTTGGCAGTAAAAACAGAAGAGAGAAGCTGCAATGAAAAGAACAAAGAACGAAAACAAGGAAACAAGACGAGGCTGAATAAAGAGGGGGAAACGCGAAACCCACGGATCACGGGGATTGGTTATCGAAAGCTGTTGTTGGTTGGAAGCGGGACGGTTTATTTTTTTTTGGCGACGCGGGCGCCCTGAGCTTTGGGACCCTTTTGAGACGCCCCTCCCAGTGCCAAACAGTGCTGATTTGCTCCGATCGCTCACGGTGTCGTCATTGCCTGTTCGGGACGAGACCAGCGCTTAGCGCCAAGACCAGCGCGGTACCTACCGAGACCAGTGCGTGGCATTGGCGCCAGGTACGCAATACTTGCAGATACCTACCTAGTGCTATGCGAAATATACGTGTATTCTGTGACTGCAGGCTCTTCGTGTTCTCAAGCATCAGCCTACTTCCATGTACTATAGCACCGACCTCTGTTTGTAATAATGCTATATCCAGGTGTACTGAATGTAGCTCTACACGTACAAAAGAACGTAAATGTCGAAACATCGTTGAATGGGTACCTCAGCAGTAGATAGTCTATGGAGTGCAAAGGTAGGAATGCTACCGGGATATCAGACGAAACCACACTATAACCAAGGCTGTTCATTTAGGGATATCTTCCACTTTTACAAGACACTAATATAGTAATTACTCTTAGCATCTAGAGGAATTATCCGCGCTCTACGGGGTTTTTTTCGTGACTGTAAAGGTCATTCATTGTGTTTGGTGGGGGTTTTGGTTGTGTTTATAGTTGTAGCGATTATAGCGATTGTAGCGACCGTAGCGATTACGACCTTGAACACAGAATGCAATATAATAGTGTATCGGATCGAAAAAAATCAATAAAAATGCTTAGAGGTATCTTCAACCGACATCGACATCGTACCTAAGCCCATCCAGCATCTACAGGCATCATCACTTACACGATAGTTCCAGGTTTAGAGCCAAGGCTTTGAGCATTCAACTTTTGTTTCTTTCATTCTATCTATGTATGTACATGCTATATATTGGTATCAACGATCCATGTGATAAATGCTCCCAAATGCGTATAATCAATCAAAAAAAAAAAACAAATGCTAAGATTGGGCTGGTCATACATCAGATGCATAAGACCCTTGCCCTCCATTGCCGCGGAAAGCAGTCTTCATACGCTCCCGCATCCCATTATCTCCTTTTTGCTTTCGTCCTCATCATAAAAAAGAAGACGCCTCTATCTATATATTATCAATGCATATATCCGTTCCGCGTGGGCATAATTCAAAAACCAAAAATACTCTGAACCAACAGGATTCTATCGCTTCAATATGACTATAAAATGTTTCATAAAAAAAAAGGTTTAAAGCATGTATTCGCAATCAGGCATGTCTCGCTGTGATGCTTATACAAGAAAAAGATGTCGAAAAGAAAAGAAAAAAAGGGATAGTGGCGATTAATCCAGTAGAACGTAAAGGGTGAGGAGAGATGAGATCCATCATATAAGATGAACCAAAGATCTTTTAATTTTCATCGGGCTTCGCAGCATGGCTGGCACGGCTAGCACGGCTAGCACGGCTTTGTTCTCTCTGCAGTGCTTGGCTGTCCCGCCTCTCCTTCTCATGCTCTTCAACTTCGGCAATGGCCTGATCCTCGGAAACTTGCACGTGTTTAACCCGCATTCTCGCAAGAACAGCCGCGGCTTCGGAAGCGTATTGGCACTTGGCACGAATTCTGTCGCCGTATTTGTAGAAAAGAGCAGGGAAGGGGACGCAAGCCAGCGCCAAGAAAGCAGGGATGGAGCTCGCCCAGTGGATGCCCAAGTTTTGATACATGTAAGTGGTGAATAGCGGGAAAGCGGCACCGAAGAGAGATCGAAGGACGGAGCTGGCAGCCAGGGCAGAGGCCGCAAAAACAACATCTAAGTCAAGTATTAGCGGCCATTGCACACGCAAGGGGAATGAAGCAACGGTGATGCAAAGAAGGGATGACGATAACTTACAAGAGTCAACAAGGTAGTTCATCAAAGAGAGGAAAACCAGGACAATGCCGGACGCAAAGAAGATGGAACCGATAATGGAGACAATCCAGTGGATGCTCGGTCCGTTGGTCCACGCGAACCAAAACAAGCCAATAGGAATCAGGATGGATCCAACAATGGCCGGCGGCAGACGAGCTTCGGGCGGTGCGCTGCCATCGGCAGACTTATTAGCGACCTTGACATACCGCTTGTTGTCAAGCATGGACCCAATGGTGGAAAGGGTCATGCCAATAGCAATACCGATGAATGCCAGACCGCCAATACCGGGGCTCCAACCGCGGCCTTCTTGGAAGACGATGGGAAAAGCAGCAAAGCACATATAAAGTGTGCCGTAGATGATGGCCATGTACAGGGAGATGAGAAGGACGATGGGCTCCTTGATGAGAAGCAACCAGGGTCTCAACAGAGAAACACTGATCTGGCTGGCAATGGTCTTGGCTGGCTGTCCCTCTTCGAGCTTGGAGATGTAAACCTTGCCAGTCCTTTTGCTTAGAGCAACGGCACGTTGACGGAGCAAGACCGGGGCGTATGTCTCGGGGTACATGAGAGAGCTGAGAATCCAAACAACGCCAGTGAAGATGGCGATCAATCCCTCCACCCATCGCCAGCCCTGGCTTTCGCCGAGAAAGCCACCAGCAATCGGGCCTGTAACCACAGTTAGCATGCTAAACAGAAATTAAGAGAAGAAAACATTTGTATAATCTTACCGAGAGCCGGACCCAAGAAAGGAGCCATGGCAAAGATACTGAAAGCGACACCTCGCTGGTCTGCCTTGAACATATCGGCAATGACACCGCCGGCATTCGTCAGAGGAGAGGAGCCAAAAGCACCCGCAAAGAATCGAAGTATGATGAGAGTGCTAATATTTTGGGCTCCGGCGGCTCCAGCGCTGAAAGCGGATAGGGCCATGTAACTGACGAAAAATGTCCTCTGGCGACCGTACAATTCGGACAGCGGGGCCCAGAGAAGAGGTCCGATGGCAAAACCCATGACGAACAAGGAGACACCCAGAATGGCGACTTCAGAGGAAATGTCAAACTGTCGAATAATCTCGCTTATACCGCCTGAGTAGGCAGAGCTGGCGAAAGAGACTGAAAGCGCTGCGCTGGCCTGGATGAGAGTAATGGCCCATTTGAATGAGTCTTTGAAGGTCATGGGATTCCATCTGTCGCCGGGGATGAATTCGACAAGGTAAGGAGACTCGACGGTGCCCTGGCCAGTGTAGTTGAAATCCAGTACTTCTTGGGTAACGCCGGTCTGGTCGAGGAGAACTCTCCAGTGTGTGACCTTTTCAGAGGGAATGGCCTGTTGCTGAGACTCAACATCGTGATCGGGCGTCGTGACAGTGGCGGATGAGGCAGATGCTGATGAAGAGGTAGAGGGAGGAGGGACTTCCTCTGGAATAATAGGTTTGTCGTCGGCCATGATGGCAGCTGTCGCTTAAAAGTACGGAGTAGATGTGCTAGCCAGATCTTGCACCGTTGTATCGCTAACAATCCGACTTTGTCTGAGCTGAAGAAGACGAGATGAGATGAGAAGCCTGGATCAAAGGTTAGATCATAAGACGGCACCCGGGGCATGTGCTTGTATGTATATTATACTGATAATCTCGCTGCCGGTCAAGGACAGGGATTGTCAATTCATAGTAATGCCGAAGTACACGTACCTTCCTAAAATTCAACCTAATCTTGTGGAACTCCGCCGGCGGGTAACGGTGGATGTCGTCCGCAGGAATTACTATTCTACACCGAGTAAGGTGACAAATGAAGCCCCTTTGACAAAAAGAGATAGGCCTAGAACGTCCGTCGAGCCTCGGCAGAGAAGTAGTGATGCAAGGCTGCGGTGGAGAGACGAAAGATGAGGAGGGAAAAGAGGAGAGAAAGCAGAGAAGATGAAAAAAGGCGAGTCAGGAGACAAGGCTGGTTGACCGATGGCGAACTAGGGAGGGGGGCCTTGACCTTAAATGTGAGTGAACACCTGTAGATCTTGGAAAGCATACTGTACAGAATAGTGACACTAATCAGGAGGAGGCGTTTTATTATAAATAGGTAAATAAAAAGAGATGAACCTGCTTTGACACGGGCAGTTACCAGGTACCGAGCCTAACAGCAGCCGAGCCACCAGACCTTAGCTGGGATGAAGGATGCAGAAGCAGCTGCATGATCAAGATGTGGAAACTGGGCAAGGGATTCGGGTTTGAGCAGGACCGCGGCCAAGTGGTGGAGATAACAAGGCGCAAGACGCTGTTATTTGCGAAGGGGGGGAAACGAAAGATGGCGAGCCAAAGTTGGAGGAGCAGGGCAAATGGCAGACTCGCCGTTACTGTCTAGAAGGGATTAGTGCGCATGGCAGCTAGAGGAGGGTGCTAGGCCTGATGAGGCCAATACAGTACCGCAGCCCCGGTATGTCCCTGCTATCTCCAGTCTCCGGCCACTAACTCCCCTGCTCTGCCCTGCCAATTTGTTCTGCCGTCTCTCCGCCTGGTCCAAAAAGTCCATGGACAATGGCGCATGAGCCAGGATGGCGCCACGGAGCCCACCCTTGCGGCGGGTTATTGCGGCCGACTAGAGAGACGGGGCAAGTTGTGAAAGGTGAAAAAGCTGGCAACGATTCGGGTCAGGTTTCGGCCGAATGCAGCATTTTGTGCATAAAAAAGGTTGGTATGACGTACTTGGCCGTACTTGATTAGGCTACTACTGCCAGTTGTGGTAGTAGAAACTACAAGAGAATAACACCTTGGCACCTTTGCGGCGCAGCAATTCATATTGATAACATCTACACTTCGGCTCTCTCATCCTTCCTGTTCATATTACTCAAAACAGTCTACCGCGTTTGCCCTACCAATGGTTGTTGTTGTCTTTACATGTTTTATTCATCGTTAAAAACGTAATTCGTACTACTAGCAGCTGCCAACTCCTCTGTCCATTACTCAAAAGATTTGGTAAAACAAAGCAGCGGCCCGCCAAGCCACGTGCCGTGTCTCGTCTCTCCACCCAAGGTTGGTTCCAAGTGTTTTGTGAAAAGACAGCATTCAGTACCCAAGACAAGACACAGACAAAAGATCTCCCCCTCTGCCCTACCTATTTAGCTACGTATATCTTTTGAGTCACCGCCAACGGCCGCAGGAGTGGGAGGGGCGGAGAATTCCTTCTTTTTTTTTTTCTCCTTTTGGGGGCCCTTTCTTTGTACTACTACTAGGTATCTGTCACCGTGATAGTACTACTAGTAGCGCTATGAACATGCTCACAACAAGCCCAAGGTTGCGACCAAGCATAACCGAACCTCTGCTTCTATATTAGTACAGATCACCTCGCAGCTGCACGCTGCCTAATACGACGCTCCCCTTCAAGTGCTGTATAAGGCATTCCCCTCTTCCGAGATGCAGCCCATGCAGCCCATCGGTGAGTGTGTGCGCACTTGTCCGTGCCAATCATGTAACGCGGCCCCCCTCAACTATCTACCCATCCTTCTCCCCAACTCCGCTGGGGGAAGCAGATCAGTTTTAGTAATAGGCTATTCCGCGAAGACGGGACGTATCCCATGGTTACGGCTATCGCTCCAAGTACTCCAATTCCGTAAAGGCTTTATGTACGAGATGGATATCCTCTCCCTCCCGCTTAAATGCTATAGCTAGGCGGGACACGATGCGATGCTGCTAGTACGTCGGAAGAGGCGCCTAGGTATTGGTAGTAGGTAGCACCTTTGTCATCTTCCTGGCAGTATATCTATCTGGCGTTCACGAAACTCGTGTAGAGGACATTTTAGCTCCCAAACGTAATAAAGATTCATTAAAAGTGAAATCTCGGGCGGTGGCAGGGCATGCCAGATACAATCTCCGGCCGGGACAAGGTCCCACTAACCCGGCGCCGTGCCCCGAATTCCGCCCCTTCACTTGTCATAACTCAGTGCTTATGGCGAGGTAAATTTACCCCATTTGGAATCAAGCCAAGAGGATAATTTATTAAGTTGAAACCTCAAGTGCGAGCTGGCGGGGTTTATTACCAAGCAACAATTCGTAGCCTCGTCTACTTTTGGTAATCATCTAAATTAATCTTTTGATATAAAGTATATATACCATTCTACTTGTAAGGCGCAGAACCGGATAGCAGGCACGTGAGCGCCCCGTCTATACAGCTGTTGTCATATGGTTATGGGCATGCCCGCGTACTCAAACCTTATATAGACACTTGACCAACAAGAATAGAGCACATAAATGCTATTTTAGGTCTTGTTGTAAATAAAAAAACGTAAACCGTAATTCCATCCGCCTTGATTTTTAATTCCGCTATGTACTACTTACCCCCGTTTACGGACGAAAGAGTGCAGCTCTCACTACCTATACTTACCTAGTAGGCATACCGTATGTTTGGTATGTATATTTTCACGGAGCACGGAGCCCCTCATCGCCGTCTCTCCGTCCTAGTGGTTAATTGGCACTTGATCTCTCCAACACACTCCCTACCCCGTACATGTCCCAAAACACGGCGGAGAGCAAACAAGTATCCGAACCCCAAGATGTTACAAATATTGAACATCTCCAGCAGATGCCCTTGAAGATTCGTAATCTTCCACGCTATGGGCGGAGTTCCGAGATCGAAAGCCTCAAGAGAAAAGGTAAGCAGAATCAGAGCTCCCTCTCGGAAAGTCCGTGGATTTTTGCACCTTTAAAGGATATGACCCGCTCTTTTATACGCGCTAGTACTAGTGGGGTAGCTCAAACTTTGTTTAGCACGTGGAGATCTTGAACAAACAATAAATTTTAGTGGGACGTCTCCTTTTCTTTTTTTCTTTTTTTTTCTTTTTTTTTTCTCTAGTCTATAAACTTTCGGAACATTTCAGCTTGGCAGCCTTCGCCCATTCAGGCAATGCATCGTTCAGGCAATATATTCGTCCGAACAAGGGGGGGTCCCAGCTTTCTTGACTGATAGTTTGACCTGCCTGATCTCAAAAAAGAAAAAAGAAAAAAGAATACGTATGCATTAATAATACATAATAAAGCTATAATGATAAAAGAACTCGGCTTAATGCTTTTTGGGCGTTTTTCTTCTTTGCAAGCGAAATCCACGCTATACGCGCACACACGCGGCATTTGACGCACACTCAGGATAAGGCTGAAATAGCCAGCCACATTTAGGTGACCACCCAATGAATGAGTCTTGCAAATCGCCCAGCTGAATGCATGATTTATTATATTTTCTTAAATACAATTTCTTCTCTTTTTTTTACAATTCCGCCCGCTACGGAAAAGGAAACACAAAATACATCGGAATTCCATCTCTCACAAGCTCAGAGTCATAACAAGCAATTAGTCATGCCACACGATTGATAAGGGGTGCCACCTCGTCGTGGGCTGATGCCATCTTTTCTCGGACTACACATGCGCTCCGTCTTCCTCGAGATCCATATAAAGTTAACAAAATAGAGTGGCTCCCTTCCGTACGGGTATCCGTCCCACTTCCTTCGAACAAATGCCCAATGCTGATACGGGAGTCAGTCACCGGTCATGTCCGTGCTTCGAGAGTCCACCGACATGACAAGGGGCCATGTGCCGAGGCATAGATCGGACAAGAGACGAGAACGCCTTTAGAAAAAAATAAGAAGAAAAAACTTGAAACCCACTTTGGCGGCCGCCGTCAGATCTGTTTACAGGAGCCGGGCCGGCGCCAATTTTTTTCTTCTTCCTTTCGTCTCTTCCATTCTCGGCTACTACCGAGAGGAGCAGATAAGGCAAAGAAAAAGAAAAAAAACTCTTTTCAATGATTTTCCATGTGAAACACTACTTAGTTAGCTTGTGATATCTCGGCCGAGTTGTCTCACTGTGGAACCTCCGTGCCGTAAAAAAGAAAAAAGAAAAGAAAAAAACGTGAATTTCACCGAGTGTTCTGGCCTTATCCACAACGGAGTATCGTCACACTTGGGTGAGAATGCTCGATTCGAGTGGTCCAATTAAACATGCCACCACCCACCGTCCACGGGCTACAATCCACTCCAGCACAGAAATGACTGTTTTGCCAACAAAATCGTGCCGAGGCATTTCCAGCCTCACCGTTAAGAGAAAGACCCAACAGTTTGCTCAAAGCATAGCATAGCCGGCAAAACTTGGAGGGGGGCCTAAAGCGGAAGTAGATCTGACACGCACCAATTAACCTTCGCCAGGTGTAGCATCATTTTTGTGGCCTGTTGCGGTCCTTTGCTTTTTGCCTGTTTATTTGTAATTCAGACTCGGAATTCAGTTTGAAACAATACGAAGTTGGTAGAGCAGGGGGGGCAAAGGCACCGGATAGATGACATATCTACATCTACAAGCAAATCGGGTACGGAGTGCATAGCACACATAAACCATATTGAATTGAAGTAGTATTAGCATCAGGTACTGTCGGGAGCATTATTGTCAGGCAAACAAATGATTCCATAAAGATACATGTAATCAAGGTTACATATTACTCAAGATGCCAGCGCATAGCATTCGAGCCTCACAAAACGAATGCAAACGATATGGATCTTAGCTCTAGCATATCTGAAATGAAATCCAATAGCGCGAATAACGACTTGAAATAGTAAAAATTAATATCAGCTACGTGTTTACCCTCAAGAACATACTCTCCCGTCACAACTCCATTACTTTATAAGCAAGGCTCAGAGCACATCACCAACGTACAGTTGATTCTAGATTGCAACTAATACGGACACACGGATGTAACTCTTTAATTTCAAGGCCAATCTTGTCTCCAGTAACATCACAGGGGGCGACGTGGCCTCCATGGAGTACATTTGGGTATTTATCAGCCGCTTCTAGCAGACAAATTACGCATCGCTAATGCCATCCCACTCGTCTTCACTGTCCGTCCCAGACTCTGATGCTACATCGCCATCACTGCCATCACTACTATCCTCGTCCTCGTCCTCCTCTTCTTCCTCCCCATTCTCATCTCCCTCTCTATCATCCACTGCACGGAGCGAAACAGCCATTCCCGTGGACTTCAGCACCGGCATCCCAACAACATCCCGTAAAATCCGACCATCGTCGTCGCGGAGATATGGCCCCTCACCATTATCCCCGTGGGCATCAATAGAAGCCCCTACCTCAGATTGGCCCCCTAATTCATCATCAACTGAGTCCCGCACGAACCCAGCAACAAAGAAGCCCATCACCCCTCTGCCATCCCCCTTATACGACCGTATACATCCCTCCGCGGCTACCTCGTCGCCCTCCGCGGCCTCGACCAGCCCCCGGACGGGCCAGTCCCTTAGCCCGCTCACCTGGTCTTCCCTCTTTAGGATTCGCCATCCTTTGGCTTTTGCAATGTCTGATGCCAGGGCTCGAATAACAACTCGTTCATTCTCCTGCGAGTGGATCGAACATGTCGAGTAAGTAACTTTTTTAGCCCGAGGAAATTGAAACGCGTGCAACAGGAGCGTCAGTTGGAACGCGGAGAGCGCTTCGAGTCGAGCCTCCAGATCCTTCTCGGACTTCACCACCGTCTCGTTCCCATCGTCATCTACCAACACGTTTTGTGTGGGCTCTTCAACTTCGTCGTGTCTCCTCTTTTTCTTGTTCGCATTGACAGTGTTCGGTTTCGCCTTACCGCTACGATTATCCGCCGACGGATCGGGGAGGTGTAACTCGGGCATCGAATCTCGACCTACAATACCACTCCCCGAACAGCTCGGGTCCAGCAGCAGAGCCCCTACGTCCTTGAACTTTTCAGCCGTGGGGTCGACTTGCAGAAAATCCTGCCCAAACCCTATGCGCGTAACATCCTTCGACCCTGCAATCTTGACCATCTTTTCCAGCGTCTGGGCTCTCCTAGAGTCCTTCTCGAACGCGTAAATCGTCTGAGGCGCATCTTCAAACTCTGGGCGATGTTCGTGAATAATGGCTGCGAGATGCGTAGTCTTATTTCCCGGCGCCGCACAGGCATCGACGACATCTCCATCCTCGGACCGCGGATCTAACAGATAGGCCGGGAAACATGACGCCTTGTCTTGTAGAATTATCTTTCCAGATGTGTAGGCTTCCACCTTGGCAAAGTCCATCCCCGGAGAAATAGCAAGCAGGTTCGGCACATGAGGGTCAATGTAAATCTGCCTGCCTGCCTTGCTCACAATGTCTTGAATGCTTTCCGCCCTGGTGTGTTTTGAAAAGGTCGTCTCCAACTGTTCTTCCACACTGCTTTTGAGGGCATTGACGCGTACCCATCTCGGGTAATTGGCCTCTTCTCCCGCAGCCGCTCTTTCAATCTGTTCCTTCAAGACATCTATTGTTGGGGCCTTTCTTCTTAACCTCGCCAGCGTTAGTTCTGAACTCAGGCGTCCCTTGTGACGCTCAATCGATGCCCTTAGCCCGTGACTCTGCGGCAGTGCAATCCCTCCCTTTGCAAGTAATAAATCATGTACCAGTAGCAAGGCTAATGTGGGCGTAAGCTACATAATGAAAGAGCAAGAAGAAAAAGTTAGCACTCACAAACTCACTACGCAACCCAGCATTCAAATACACAAGCAGCGGGATTTCTTTATACCTTTCGCTCCAACTTTAAAAGATCCGTCTTCTCAATCACTTCCTTCAACACTGGACTCCATTTCGCACTTTCAAGCACCAGGGCATATAGCTGTCCCGGCGGCGACTTGCCGTTCTTTTTGCCAAACACTCGCGATTTCAAGCTTCCGCTGCTGTTCGATGATGAGGACAGAATCTCTGCTGCCTCGTGATAAAGAGACATTCTCACAAAGGCTTCCTCTTTAAACGATTAAACAAAAAGAGTGTATGAATTGAGAAGGGAGGAAAAGAAAAGTTCAAAAACACACAATATTGCGAGATGAGAGAGGCCTTGTCATGAGAAATGGAAAATGTGGAATTAGCCGTGGTTCAGCCGCCAACCGACGCAAGTGTGAATAAGCTTTGTTTTACTAACTCCATCTCCACAGCTACATGTAGTATTAGTGCTTCATGCACCCAACATTGTTCTGGGTACAACTTCATATGGGTGTATGAACTTGAGTTATATGAATCAGGTTACAAGGATGCATTCTGCTTCTACAGCACATCTACAACTATATCACGATTAAATCTTGTTCCAATTTTGGTTTTGAAAATCGCTCATAAACTTTTTATTTAGACTCTATAAGACCCAGTCATTCATAGACCTCGATTGATAAATGCTTTAAAATTCCCTCGCGGGAGGCCCCTAACTGATCTAACAGATAAGAAACCAAGAAACGTAAAATATGTCATCAAAATACACTGAAGAATCGAAGTATCCAACCATCACTCCCAGGTCAGCAGATACCATACCCGCTGCCGACCCAGATCTTTCAAGATCCCGCTACCATAAACCCACGGAATCCCCATGCAACGCTTCAAACCAAAAAAGACTCCGTAGCACTCAGTTCATATACCCCAAGTGCGCCGAGATAGCCAATAACACCTTAGTTGCGGTGGCTGCGGTGTCGGTGGACGTGCTCAGAGCGGCGGGTGTTAGCAGAGGTCATGCTAACAGAGCCGGTCTTGCTGTAGACGCTGATGGCCCAGCTTCCACCGCAAAGCTCCTTGGAGTTACCCTCGCAAGCCATGCTGCACTCGGAGTCGGCGAGCTTGGAAGAGCCGACGAGCGAGTTACCGCAGTAGCACTGGCCACCGTACTCAGTAGCAGCAAGAGAGAATCCCTTGCTCACACAGTTGGCAACGCACTTGTCGTTGGTCATGGGACCAAGGTTGGGCAGAACATCACCGCTCAGGACACGGCCAATGTTGTCCTCGTAGCAACCAGCATAGGTGTATCCACCGACAGTAGTGGCAGAGTCGCTCTTGGTGCCAGAAGGAGCAGCAGCGGCAGCGGATGAAGGAGCGGATCCAGCAGTGACGGTGAGAGTCTCAGTGACGGTGTGGACGTTGCCAGCACTGCACTGCTCGTCACCACCAGCACCACCAGCAGCAGCAGGCGCGGAAGTAGCGGGAGGGCTAGATACGACAGTCTTGGAGCCAGCACCACCAGCAGCCTTGGAAGATGAAGGGGCGGCAGCAGCCTTGGAAGAGCTGGAAGGGGCCTTGGAAGGGGATGAAGCAGGGGCCTTGGAGGGAGATGAAGCAGCAGCCTTGGAAGATGAAGGGGCGGCGGCGTTGACAACATTGCTGGAAGCGGCAGGCTTGCTGCTAGAACTGGCAGCAGCAGCACTAGATGAGCCGGAAGAGCCCATACCAGGCATAGCAGCAGCAGCACCGTAGCTGAAGCCGCTGAGGGGGTTGCTTCCGGGGAGCTTAGTGAGGTTGCCAGTGATCTGCTCATCAACCAGAGGAGGGATGGTGCAGTCGCCGCTGTTCAGGCCGTAGAACAAACCAGGGCACTGGTCCATACCAGAGTCACCGGTGTCGCAAGTGTCAATGATGTGCTGGAGGAGATCCTCATCCCAGGCAGCCATGAAATCGGCGTGAGCACTGTAACCAGTAACATCACCGTTGGAGAAAACGAAAGGCTGGGTGCCCTGGTCTTCGGTCCATCGGCCGGCGAAGGGCTGAGTGTCCATGTAAGCCTCGATGAAGATGTGAGGGGTGTGGATCCAGCCAGCAGGGCAGTCAGCCTTGCCACCACCAGCGCTGGAGGGGAAGACGGTGTTCTCCTTGTAGTTGGTCAGGCCAGCGGCGGGGTTGTAGCAAGAGGGGAAGTGGATGTCCATGCGGAGAGGGGAGTACATGCCATCGCAGGTAACATCAGGGAAACCGGAACCAGCGCCGGAGTTGTTGGGGTCAACCTCTCCAGCCTTGGAACCGTCAGAGCCGACGGGGTATGAAGGGGGGTTGTAGGATGAACGGGGGCAGGTGAACTGCACAGGGTTGAGCGGGCCCGCGGAAGGGTCAAGCTGAGAGGCACCGCCAGCAGCAGAAATCACACGGGTCTGAGCATTACCAGAGACCATCTGCAGACCGACGGGGAAGGCCTTGATGTCGTCGTTGGTGGCCTCAAAGAAGTAGTAGAGGTTGGAGTAGTAGACGTCGACGTACTCAAAAAGGCCGGTGACGGGGTCGTGGAAGTAGATGGTCGGGTACCAGTAGTTGCTGTAATCACCCTTGACCAAGGCGGTACTGCAGTTGGACTTGAGCAACTCTTCACCGGTAGAGGTGAAGCTGAAGCCGGAGCCACCGAGGACGTTGTGGACGTGTCCAGAGGGGCCACCAGGCTGAACAATGGGATCGGCACGAGTGGTGACCAAACCCTTGTTGGTGAATCGCAGAACAGCGAAAGTTCGGCTGTCCTTGGCAGCGGCGGCGGCGCCAGTCATGGCCGCAGCGGCGGCGAGGGTAGAAAACTTCATCTTGAGAGTATTGAAAAGATCTTTTACTGTAAAGAGAGAACGGGACTATATCCAAAATCGAGTGTTGCTTTCGACGAGCTGGTGAAGGTCACTAGGACGGTTGTAAATAGTTGCAACGGTGATACCTGAGCACCTTGAAAAGAATGTGTTATGCTATGCGAAACCACGAGAGAATGTCGAATGTCTGTCGTGACGAATGAATGGATGATTACAAAAAGCGAAAAAGAATGCTAGATGTATCGAAAAATGCTTAAAAGAGAGGAAGTGCCCAGCAACTTTGAAGATGTGAAAGCGGCCTGGAAGAGAAGGAAAAGAAAGTCGAAAGAACCCGGCGGTCTTGAGGATATATAGGAAAAAGAGAGGGAGGAGAGGTGAGGGTGAGGGTATCTTGGAGATGATATACGGGAGTGGGGCCGAAGGAGTTCCTGTCTAGCTTGGACAGGCAGGGGAGGCCTGCTAATGTGGTTTGTGGCCAGCGCTTGTGGTGGATGCACAGAAATGCGCCCTCAGGGCCCATCCATGTCCCTGAGAGCCCCTGGCGCCAGCAGCCGGCATCCCACCTAGAGTGCATGTACTGTATAGAGGGTAGAAGCCCGGCGAGGGGGCTTTTACAAGCCCTACGAGTACTACTACTAGGTACCTACCTAATAGGCAGTAGGACTAGCAGTCGCGAGTACATGTATCCAGGAGTTCAGAACCAGGCTGAGCCCTGTGCTTGGGCCCATATACGCAAATGAGAAATATATTAAAAAGAAAATACACCGAGACCAATTCCCTTATGATACTTCCTATCCAAGTAGAGTACGTCGATGAGTAAGCACTCGCAAGTACATACTCTGCGAGTATTACGCTCGCTTTACGGAGAATGAGTCGTGTACTCGAGAGCCCACCACGACAAGCGAGTAAGGTATCTTAAGGGTAATGTTAATGTATCATATCCTTTTATTTTTTCGGGCTGGCTGAGAAAAATGTGAGCGCACAAGCAAAAAGTCCTGCCGAGTTACACGCACGAAAACGAAATGCAAGCACTACAAACACAATATCCCCCTCCTGTGCTGCTCCATCTGTTCAGCCAACTCCTTATCTCAAGTCACACACAGACTTGTACCTTATGTTATGTTCTTGGATGTACAGAGTACCTCTATGACCCGGTACCTAAGACGCAACACATATATCAGGTGGCAAGTATGAGCTACATACTAGTCAGTACATACTACCAGTACTACAACAACCAGCCCCCAGCAAAAGAAAGAAAGAAGGAAAGAAACAATGGCCCCCATCCCCTTGCTCCTTCCAATGAGCTAGCAAGCGGCTCTGGCTTTTGTACCTGCATTGGTCTCGAAACCTAAACCATGATTGGGCACAATAGACCGGCGCGTGGCGGCGGGGGGGTCCGTGAAGTGTTTCAACGGCTGCACCACCGCGCGCCGGGATGTACTGATACCGCAGCGACGGCCCATTCCACCCATTCCACCAAATAAATGCCGCTTGCTGGAGGCTCCCACAGGATGCCTGCCTGTGTGTACTTGTACCTAGACTTGAGCTTGGCCTTGGACTCGGCCTTGGAGAGCCCACTTGGCTGTCATCTGTCATCTACTCCAGACTCCCGCGCCGGGCCACCGTGTGCTGCTAGTATTAGTACCAGGTACTGGCCGTTAAATTGGGTATCAAAATCCAGGCGGTCGGATGCCTCGCCTCTTGTTTTGCCTTTCTGCTTACTTTGCACTTTGTACTGTCCAGATAGACGCCACGGGCACGGAACTGCATCCATCCAAATCCCGCACAGCTTGTTTGGTGGTTGCCGGCCACGTTTCTTGGTGTGGCTGGCGCTAATGTGCAGATCTGAAACAAATGTTTGCTTTGACCAGGATCCGAGTGCATCTGGAAATCTTACTGGACGCTGATGGGCTCAAAGCGCTATTTCATGCAGTGTTTCCTTTTCTTTTCGGGTTGCTGTTGGTATTTCATGTTCTAGGGCTATGTGCTTTGTTCTGTTTGTTGCATCCGACTATTTAGGTGGCTGCAGAAAAAGAAACTCTACGTCAGTTGTGTTGGCCCCCTTGCATGTATCAAGAAAACTCTTTTTTGTTTCTTTTTCCTCAGCTGCTATCCATCTTGTAGCTGGCCTGGGAAGAATGTGCCGTTTGCCGTTTGCCGCTCCCCCCCTTTTAAAAAAAATCCTTTTTCGGTGTCGGTCATGTTCATGACATATATTACTTACTAGGTAGTTTCAATCTATGAGAATGGAGTCGTTCCATACAAATTATCACGCATCGGTCCACAGCTTCCAGAAGTCCTGGTTATGCGCGACCAATCAACCTATTTGGGCGTCACTGGCCGGGTCAACTGATTCTGCTGAAATTACGGATCGATGGAATCGAACAGAACAACAACCCATCGGTGGTGATAACCGAATCCATCCCTGGCCCATAGCGACATTCTGTGGCCTGGACCGAGCATGGCGTGGGCCCACCCATCACCCATCACCCATCACGCTGTTTTTTTATACCCCGTACGTTTATTCCGAGGTTGGTAGTATAGTAATACTACTGTACCACAAGCAGTAATATTTCCTGTCCAAGGCAGATAGGGGCGCGGCTAAGGCAGAGGCTAAAAGAAGTCTCGGCCGTGCTTCCGGCGACATGCAGTGGGTAGCCTATCAGTGCTACGTACTTACAGCACGCCTGTAAGTGCACAAGTAGACTTCCATCTGCGATGGATATGGAGCCCCTGTGGGTATCTCAAAGGCGAGATGCCCCGACTCCGACTCCCTGCCGGGATGCCTTCTCAAGATACTCATTAGACCATTAGACAAGGGGAGTCTATCGGAAACGCGGAGGCGTGGAAATTTGCGAGGTTTACGAGTATTGTTGGCACAGGCAGTAAGAGTCCGGAGCACAGAGCTGTGCTACCCAGGTATCTGCTCCGTATTATATTGCAATAATGATACGGGTCTACTTGTGATATTAAACAGTACCTACTGTATGTTGTTTGGTTTTGTCGACCATGTTTATTCCCCCTATTCTTCGCTCCCCGTCAACCTATTTTCTTCCCTGGTCGCTGTCATCTCAATGCGATCCTTTTTCAGAAAGGTTTTCAAAGCCTCTTAACATGGACGATTAGCACGGGGCACTCAGTAATGCGCTCCGCGCTTATACTTTGTATCGATTTGCCTCTCTGGGTATGCTCCATCTTATTTATTACTCCGCTACGTACTAGTATCTCTCTCTTGGCACTCCTGTTCTTGTACTCCGTACTCCGTACTCCTATTCCTGCTAGCAAAAAAAAAAAACGCCGTGCCTGACTCCGTACAGTACTTACAGAAACCAGATTAGCAAGGGGACAACATGCCTTTGAAACGCGCTAGCGCTGGATGACCGCAACGCCCTAGCCGATTGGCTGTTTTGGCCCCCTCTTTGCTGCTTTTGGCCGAGCAAGACTTCAAGGTTGGCTTGAGGCTTACGAGTATGGTTTATACCAGCACTAGTGGAACGGCCTGGGAGGAAGTCAAGAGTCGAGCCAGGGGGTAAGACAAACTGTTTTTTTCTACTCCGTACTCCATAGTAAAATTGGCTGACAATGGACGATTAAGCATACGAGCATAACGGCAAGCGTAAATCGCCAAGCAGACGGGCTGCACAATAGAACAGTATAGGGTAAACAGTCAATGGATCGGAAAGTCTACCTCATTCGCACTCTTACTGCCACATAGTTAGAGAGAAATGCAAACGAATCGATAACTATGTAGAGCGCGGTTATCTAAATATGCTTGATAGCCCTTCCCTTCTGCACAGTACGAAATACAAACAACGATGATAAGCTCTACAGATGCGTACTACTACTACTACTACTTCGTACATCTGTTAAAAATTCAGACAAACTCAAATTTATCCAATAGTATTTCAAATAGACTCTTCTCTTGGCACAAATGCGGAGTAGTGAAACCGATACGTAATAGTTTTCCGTCATTCTCGGCAGCAAATGTCAATTGGTTCATCAAATTCAGCGCGGCATCATCCGTCGTGAATCAGACGACAATATCGGAGAGATAGCCGCTCTATCCCATCTAGACCTATCAAATGGAGCCAAATGAAAGAGGGGGGAACAGCCGAACGAAGCGGTGTAGTGGCACCTGCGCAACCACCCAACTCAAAAGCACAAGGGGGGACAAGGCAAATTAGGGTTTTCGTTCGAGGCCGTGGCTGTCATACAAGGTGTGGCCTGTATACTCGTAACTTGTACAGATGGCCAAGTGTTGGACCATCTGGTAATATTGGAGCCCCCAGTTATTTCCAATTCATTCATTTTCTTTCCCCCTCTTCCCCTGGTCTTGGAATCAGGTGAGAATGTCATTCCTTATAGTGGACGATGGATATGGGGCCACACATGAGTTCCCCCCTTGCCTGTTAGCCGCTCGGCGTGACGCCAAGAGCCCACACGTGCGCGCTGGGTTGTTTCTCTGGGGTCCGTAGAGTAAATGGCGAGGACATTTGTATATTAAACAGTTCTCTAGTCCGACACGAGCAAGAGCGAAGTAGGTTTTTTCAAAACATACTCCTAGAGCGGGCAGAGTGTATTCTTGTTCTGAGGGTGCAGATGAAGGACTCAGTAATGTCTACATGAGGAAATCGCTTATCTACCTACTTGCACCACCTACAATAGGCCTAAGATGGTAGGCAGATGTCATCTTACCAGCAGAGTGGCTCCTCGTCGTCTGTGCCTCTATCTTGAAGACAAAAAAGATACTACATCGCAAGAAAAGGTCCGAGGCTACAGCGACACCTTCACTCCCTCTATCATGAAATAGGAAGGCTGCAGCAACTCTAAGATGCCACCAACTCCGTTCAGATAACGATAACGGTGAGCCGTGATGTTTCTGTGTCGCTGCCCTGTTCAAGGAGGGCATCTAATAATAATGACGCCTATGTGAGCCTTAGTAATCGCCAATTCTGTATACAAATCTGAGGCTGAAGAAAGAGGAACCAGCTAGGAAACGGGAATTGATCGTCGCGTGTGCATTTTCGTTAATCATGCCAAATCTGTGAATTCGACGTTACAACGGCTCTTTTTTTAAATGCTGTATAAGGCAAGCACCCCACTACGAGGCCAGATGCCTGCCTAACTCGGTTAATTGATTCGTGTCGTGGTGTCTGAGACTCTTCACTACGGCATAGTTCGTCGGTAATTTAGTGGTGCGATGTCGCGGATCTAAAAAATCATGAATCTTGACAGGGCTTCACAGTCGTATTGCCCTGATTAAACACCATACAAGAAAGTTCACCAATGTGGTTTACAGTGTATATTTCAATACTACCTACCACCTGTAGACTCGCTCCTTCAGCGCTTGAGCTACCGATTTGGGGCGGATGTTTCATGTACTTGTCTGACTACGAACTTAAAAAGATGACTATCCTGCTTATTGACAAAAACATCCACATGAGACTCGTAGTATCATACTAGAGTGAGCGAACACCACATGCCGATAGGAGGTAGCGCTTCACTAGGATACATTGCTGATGGAGGGTTTACTTGCCTAGCTAGAGGTTCCCAAGGCGTTTGATATCTGACGATCTGTTCCTGTAGGGTATGAGTTTGCCCAAGCTACTATTATTGGCGATAACAATGCACAGACTCTATCTTTGCTTTAGTGGAAAATGGAGTTTTTACTTGACGATGTTTAGCAATGTATGGAGTGACATCCTTGTTTGAAAGATATTTTATCCACCAATCACATTGTTGTATTGTGTCCCTCTACCGCAAGCTGCTTCCGTGCTCATCCTCCCTAGGGAAGCAAGTAGCAACTTCTAGCTTGCCAGACTTCCCATTGGCATGGAACGAAAGCACAACAGATGCTCCGTAATTGAGAGGATTGCCTTCAAACACAACCAAATCCTTGCTCTTCTCAAGCCCCAGAATCGACTCGACATTAGAAGTCACTAGCCGAACGGTATCTTCCTGGCTGAGACGAGCGTACTTGGCCGCCCAGCCGGCCTCTGGGCCTAGATCGTGAACGCGGTAGTCTACCGGCATTGCTATTATTACATAGTGAGCTAGGATTTCTTTAAAGACGAGGAAGGGAGGGAAAAACAAAAATGTCCTAGGAAATGCTTACTGGTCTCAAAAATTGCCAAGGCAAATGTAACACCAGCTTCCTTGAGGTAACTGGCAATGCTTCTGGTGAGAGGAGGACCAACCACCGCTTCCTTGTCACGGAAAGTATCGGGAGCGGGTCGGTTCTCCGATAGAATTACTGAGATGTTAGCAGCAGCGAGATCTTCGGCCACCTGATCAACGACGTTAGCATCTAATACCTCAATCTGTAACTGCCGAAAGTTTTAGGATATACTTACATATGGCGCTTCCTTGCCACCCAATATCACAATATTGGTGTCGGGAAAGTCCTTTTTGACGAGTACCAATTGAGACATGTCGTACTAGAAGCCAACCAACGTTAGCTAGTCCATTCGTTTAACGCGGTTGGGATCGACTTCAATACCTTGTTGTTGCAGTTTACAACGAGAGGCAGTTTACCCGCCGCCACTCGCCCATACAAAGTTTCGTTATGCTTGCCCTTCCCGTCCTCTAGCATCTTACGAAGATGATGAATCCCGTTGCTGACTGTACCTTCTGACTGCTTGGTGGCATCACCAAGAGCCAAATGCAGGGCCACATCGCCTTGAACAATACCCCCATCCGTAAGACTCTTCTTACCACTCGTCAGAAATTCCACACTGACGCCATGAACGAAGCCGGACGCATCTGCCAACGGCAGTGAGATGGCTCTGGTTACTCCTCCAAGACGAGCTCTCGCAAACTCTTTGCCATTTAGCCAAAGTCCGTACTTTGCATATACTAAGCTCTCGGGATCTCCAATTTTCTGGTTTGCCGCTTGTCCATCGCCTGTGCTGTCTAGCATGGCAATTTCGCTCATGCCTAGAGCTCTGGTAACAGCTGTCAACCCTGGCAAGACATGGCCGTTTTGCAAAGATAGGTGGAGAGCCTTCTTTCCCTTCGCCTCAAGCTTGCTTCCTGCTTCTGCGCATGAAGCAGCTGAGCCGAAACATGATATTTCTCCGCTTTCAACGACAAGCTTGAGAGGCTCATCGCGAACTTCTGCTAGGGAGGCCGCTAGCTCTGGATAGTTGTCAACAAAGGCTTTCTGGATGCCATCTATAATGAAGTTCTGATCTGCCTCATAGGCTTGAGAGCATGTCAGTTCTCTTTGCTCATCCGAGACTTCATATCGCATCTGTGGTTCGATAGAGACATTTGCGCCTTCAGCATGAGCCGCTGTAAAAGTCGTGTCCATGCTTTTCTTTACTTGAGATTCGTCTAGCTGGGCTCGCCCGTCGACGAAGACCTGCAGAGGTGTTGCGCCGTTTGATAGAGGGTGAGAATCCCATACCACGATGTCTGCATCAAAACCAGGCCTGCAATAACCTACGCGGAAATCAAGATCAATTGCCTTTGCGGGGATAGAAGTGATTGCCTGGAGGGCCTTTTCCTCTGGAAGCTTGAAGGAGTACCCGATGGCTGCCTGAGAAGCCAGATACTTGGCATTCGTCAAGCCAATGGCATGATCAGACTTGTACGCCACGGGAATGCCGTTTTTATCTAGGATATGCCCGGCGTATAGGCTTGGCGAGTATGCCTCTGCTTTGTACAGACTGAACTCTGCGAATATCGCCACAGTAACGTTGTCTCCCTGCTCCTTGAGCAGATTGGGCACTTTCCAGGCCTCAGTAGCATGATGGAATCCCGAGACCCTATATCCAAACTCGTGGCTAATCCGAAGCATAGTCTCCATGTCTTCCGGCTCATAGTTGTGATTCTGCACAATTACCTGTCCTCGAAGAATGGCTACTGTCGATTCGAGCTCCAGCTGGAACGGGAACTTCCCATGATGATGGATGAAGCTGGCCTTGCGACCCCCATGCCAATGATGAGCTTCGAGGATAGCAGAGCAGTAATCGTCTTGCTTCTCTTTCAGCTCCTTGGCCTTTTGCAAATGTTCCCGCAAGTGCCAGCCATTGCCTAGCCGAGTATAGCCGTAGACGCGCATTGGGTTTTCACCAAAGGCAAATTTCATATACCGGCGGCGCTCGTCTACGGGGACCCCCCTCTCCAGAAGGATGTCTTCAACAACGGGCTCGGAATGCTCTCCGGAGTAGAGTGAATTTTTAACGGGGACACCCTCGCCAGCAATGAGATTTGCCGAGCCGGGAATGATGAGCGAAGACGTGACGCCGCCTGATAGGATCAGCCTGGCGCCTTCGTCATAGGGCTTCAGAGCATCAATCGCACGCACACTCGGGGTAAACGCTTTGGTGTCGGGGTTTATTTCATTGGTGTCATCGGTCGCTTCGGTGGTGGGCCAGAGCATAAGGTAGTGATGAGAATGCATATCCACGAGCCCAGGAGTAACATATCGGCCTTGGACATTGTACTCTACGACTTCATCGTCCCCAAAGACCTTCTTGTTATCCGCAGTCTTGTGAATAGCTTCAACGAGACCCTTGGAAAAGACAATGTCTACAGCGTAGGGAATGAAAGCCTCGCCGTCGAATAGCGTCGCGTTCCTCAGAACAACAGTCTCGGCCTGACCATTGGTCGGCGACCACCGCGGGTTACTCTTTCGAGAGCCAGGCCCAGGACTGCCGGGAACCTTATCCAGTCCCCGGCACTGAGCCAATGACTCTTCAAAGTGATGCAGGAGCCTCGAAGAACCCTTTCCATCTTCGTGCGGCTGAGCTCGGTACTGGCGATCAACCGCAAAGCACAGCCAGAGCACGGATGCAGCCACCACGAAGCTTAACCCCGTTCTGATGGACAAGACGCTTCGCATAAACAACCGACGACGACGAGGTCGCTTAGGATAAGCTGGGACTTCATATGGCGGCGGCTCTAGCGAGCATGAATCTCCGCTTGGAGACCCAGGCCGTGGCTGCAGCAGCCTTTTTTCTGCCCCCTCATCCATGCGATGCGATATGATATGATACAACACGGGCGCGTCGCAATGCTAGGGGACCGGTATCGCCGATTTGGATGGAGTTCAAATCAATGCGAAGCGCCTGTTATTACCAAACAGGGCGATTTCCACCTACCGAGTCAAAAAAGAGGGCAGATATGGCAACAATTCCTGTCCAAAAAAACAAGGACAAGGTCAAACCGAAGTAGAAAATGGCGTGGCGGCTGCGTCGAGATAAGAAGTCCTGCCTCCCCTGAGTTTTGTTGTTGCTTGCTTTCGATAACGTCGCAAGCTGCGTAATAAACACAGCGTAGCACCTAATCTGGCCGGGTACTATTACCGCCTTCAGTGCTTAACTAACCACTAACCTACTTGTAGGCCGCGCCCTAGAACTTTTGTTGCGCTCCATGTCCACTTCCGGGATAGGCGGCAGCTCGCCGCAAAAGCTATCCCGCTTCAGTGGCGTTTTGCGGGGGACGGAAGAGAAGCGAGCTGCTGTTTGTCTTTGTTTCCCCCTGAGTTGCCTCAGGCGATGGGTTGCAACGAGCTACAAGTTAAAAAAAAATTTTTTTTTTTTTTTTTTTGCCCATCCCGGCGCTTTCTCTTCAAAGCGTTTTCCAACAAAGGTTTGTTCCCCGAATCACCTATAGGTATAGTAGTAGTAGGCTGCTCATGCAGAATCGACGTCTCCGAGGAACTACTAGTAGGCTGAGTAGCGACTTTAGGTGCGATGCAGGCGATCAGTCGCACCGCGTGCGAACCACCTGCGCGCGAACCACTGGCTCCGGCACTAGGCGCTACCTTGACTGTATTACTGGCCGGCCCGTGCCGACGCTTGGCGACGCTCCATGCCGGTATCAACGTTGGGCAGGGCATAAGTTCTGCTGTGTGAGTGTACCGGCATGACACGACAGAATGCTTATACAAGATGGGGCTTATGGCACAAACCATAACATGAGAGGGGAAAAAAAAATCAAATCATGCTCTAGAGTGCTTGAGTGCTTAGGGCATGCATTATTCGAAGGTCAGCACGCCCGCCATTCTTGTTAGCTCCCCCTATGATGGTTGAAACATGAGCTAGGGTCTGGCGATCGCCTTCTTAAAAATCAGACGATGGTGTTCCCCCTCATTGGACATGCCCGTTGCAATTGGCGCAAAAACAAATGGCTGAAACGATCACCTGCGGCTGATTCCCCTTTCCTGAACGCGTCCACGTTGCTGCGGTGTGTTCAAGCGGTACGTTGTTCTCTCTACCTTGCGAGGCGCAATATAGTCGAGCTCTGATCTTATTAAAAATTAAGGTTCGTATCGCGTTACTGTTCATCTTAAGCGCTGTAATGAGTCCAATGAATGACTGCTAGAGAATAGTGACATAGCGGTAGAGGGGGCCCACGAGATGACGCTGAATAAAATTATAATGGAATAGTGTCTATCTCAGCAACATCGCTGTGATGCCTCTTTGCATGCATCTTTGGGAGGATATCCTTATCCTCTTCCCAGTATCCTCCGAGCCCAAGGCTAATTTATCTTATCAATAGTAGTAGCCATTGTGAACCAGAAAACTCCAGCTGCAAGTAATCAAACAGCGCTGTTGCCAAATACCAAGCTAATCTACCCAATCGCTCAACTGTCCCATGCCTGTTAGAGGCGGTCTGTCCACTTACTTCTCTTTCTCCCTTTTTCTTCTTTCCCACTCTTCTCTTCTTCTGTGACGATAGGCACTCAATAGTTTAGCAATGAATACGCCCGATACCCAACTAAATTTCTATGTCGTGGCTCCTGTTGTGTTCTGTGCAACAGTTTATGCCTAATTTCAGTTTCGCATCTGTCGCCTCCTTCTCTGGCCTTGCGACGCTTCTCCATCTTCATCGTCATCATTCTCTGAAAGATCATCTGGATTCCTGGGGCCTCTTCCTCTATCGTTTCCTTTCTTGATTGATATTATGCACCCTTGCTCTTTCAAACGCTTAGCTAAACTGCTGCTAGCCACCATTCCCGGAAATTCTTTTGCACTAAAAACCTTAAAAGGCTCACTTTTAATCTCTGCTAGAATTGGAAAGTGTCGAACAAATCCGGCTCGACTGGGATCTATCATCATCAACGTAAACTTTAATCGAAACGAGCCTGGAGTACGGCATGAAAGGTCAGAGAAGCAGAAGAAGCAACCCTCCTTCCCGTTCTCGTCCTGTCCAACGAACGGGGTCGAAACAAGAGAGCCCATCAACCGTCGTTGATGTTGGTATTCTTCTGGCATGTAGGAAGAATCGCGATCTCCTGATTCGTCGTATATGGCGCAGCTCATAACATAGCTCTCGTACCGTAGATACACTCTGATATCCTCTTGCGTAAAATTCGGGTTTCTAACCATGAGTTCCACAATCGGAGGCGGATCAATAACTCTTCGATCTCTATCACCGAACCCGCAAGCTCGAGCTGCGTTTGGCTGTTGGCGCATCTTAAGCTCAAAGCTGATGTCGCTTAAGAATTGAGCCTTGTTCGCATGTAATAGATTAGGTATTTGGGCCGGAGGGCCTCCTGCACTGTCTGGACCGTAGAATGATACTTGAACTACAGGCCTTGTTGGCTCTGGCTCTAACGTTGATTCCACCATGGGTGTGTCTTGGTCGTGTCTCGTAACATAAGATGGTATACTGCTGTTCTCAGGGTCTCTGTATGGTTGAGGAGGTGGCGTTGGCGTTGGACGGTTCATGTGGTTCATATTTGAGGGAAACTGAGATAATCGAGGGTCGGCTAAACCGTCGAGCCTCCCAGGCGCCACTATATGAGGTGGTTGGACCGAATCCGCCATATGATGCGCCGGATAGTTCTGGTAGGTGACGGGGCCGGCATACGGAGCATGTGAAGGAGAAATTAGGGGAGATGATGTGTTAGGGCCGGCGTTGTTGTGAGGATAAGGTGGAGGACGAAAATATTGATGATGATCTTGAGAAGGAGGCCGAAAAGTATCTGGTGCATAAGGAACTCCTGCAAGTAGGCCTTGTGGAGGAGGCAATCGCTGCCCTCTCAAGGCGGGGTTTGCAGAATAACGATCCAGGCCGGCATTGTCTGGCGTGCGAGGCATATTTTCTAACCCGATGGCAGGATTTCTAGGGTCCATTTCATTTGCGAAGCCCGAGGGTCTTGTTGATGAGTTGTGAGGCCCTGACAAGTTGTCTTGGCCGCGCCCTGGAGCCGAAGACATAGTCAGTTCCGTTCTAGGACAAGCAGCAGGAAGAGAGAGAAAAGGTGTAATGGCAGTAGGCAGGTGTAGGCAAACAGTAGTGCAGCGTCGGCAGCTAAAGGTGGTAGTGCTGGAAGTATATTAAGGCCAGTCAGCGCACCCTAGCTCAAGAGCGGACACCCAAACGAGCCAATGCCGTTCTGGTTAGAGATCTCCTAGACCCCCATTCCAGGGCTCAATCGGGAGGAGTTCTTGAACCAGGTAGAGGGAACTGCAAGCTGCATGCCTGCAACCAAGATCGTTGCTGGCGTGGGTGGAGGCGGATGAATATGTACGTGTGTGGATGTGGGGCACCAAGGAGGAGTGTGTTTATATACAACAGCTACTGCAGATTCGGCCGCAGGGACAAGCGTAATTCGACATTTGGCTGCATCGTCTTTGAGGAACTTGAATGCATGTTGGCGTTGCGCGGCGGCAAGACACAAGTGACAAGCACCACTCGTCCATTCAAGTTCCCCGCTCGACGGTAACTAAAGCAGAAATACAAGTAGGGGGAGGGGGAATACACATGTGCATACGTACGATGCAGGTTGTTGATGCGCCCTACTGGTACCGTCCCCTGTGAGACAAAAGACGCACCGCCTCGGTGATCAGAAAAAGAAGAAAAAAGGCGGTTGCCGTAATGGAGCAACTCAAGCCGGGGAGAACCCTGAGAGTAAAGGGCACACTAGTATACCAAAGCACGGCTAAAGGATATAGAATCCTAACTTCGAGTTGGCAAGCAAGCGCCGACTTGTAAAAGGAGTTTGAGAAGAGTATTATGCGATGATAGTATTGAAAAGATGTAGGAGAGGAAACAGCCCCTAACCTTGTTGGCCAAGAAGGTGGAGGATAATGGGCGAGAGGCTAGAATGCGATACCGCAACTACTTGATAACTCAGACTCGTTCGTAGCTTTTAACAGCTCCGGGGGGCAAGGGCAGACGAAGACAAGATGGAGTGGAGGATGAGCAGAAGAAGAGTTACTGTACGGGAACGCAAATGAAATGCTGGCGCGCCAAGAGCCACGGTAGGCAGGATTAGCATGTTGTTCAAAGGGCTGGCGAAACCAAACAGGGCCTGGTTGGAAGACGAGAGATGTTCCATGGCCAGTCCGCACTCGGAACGTCTTGCTGATGCCATGTATCGGGTACTCGACCAAGCGTAGACCTTTAGTCTGTCTCTGCTTGTACATGCTCGCATGGAACCAACGCAAGAGAAAACCCCCCAGTACCTCGTACTCCACAGGCACGCCGTAGAAACAATAATGAGACCACCTGCGCGAGCGGCCCAGCCGGGGGTGGTCAATTGGCGCTGGCCAGGGGGGAGTGGGCACAAGTTACAACTGACAGATCTTATTTCCCACAGGGCGGAGACGCATCCCCCCATGTCACAGCATGGTTGATGTGGCGGTGGATGAATCCGAATCGCTGGGGCCGCTGCGGCTTATTGCGCGTTGATTCCACTAGGCGAGCTCAGATGATACCGAGTTTGTTCTTTTCCGCGTGACGTATGATGTAGGACAGGCAAGAGTACTTGTAGATACTCCAAACAGAATATCCATACTAGTACTCTGTATCTCCCATATACTTGAATATATGGCTTGATCTGCTTTCCCCTTCTTTCAAGCACCGAAGACGTAGCGTGAAATATTCAGTGGTCGTGCAGTGGCCCTGTTTTTGAAGACGTGACATTGAGAACGGGGCAGGTAACTGTGCTGTCCAGGTTGCAACGGTGGACTGGCATTGGCACCTCCAAGTCCCAGCTCAGGCGGCGAGGCAAGGATGGCTGGCTGGCTGGCTGGCTGGCTGGCTGTTGGTGGCTTCGAGTACAAAATGTCGGCTGATATTACTAACGGCCAGGCCAATTTCAAGACTCGGATCCTGATAATTCCCTGATGTACTTCGTAGGTGGCTATCCGAATGCAACATTGTAGGGTTGGATCAGATCAACTTGTCAACTTTATGCACTTGGAAGATGAGGATGCTGCTTTGAACTCTCTGGTCATTCGATATTGGCGTCAGCGGGGTCTATTCCGCTGCACTACTCGGTGCTGAGAAAGAGAGTTATAGCATTAGGACAGGACACGGCGCGGCTGCTTCCGACCGAGAGCATGGAATGATGGGCCTCGATCCATCGAGATCTGGTCCCTTAGGTCCTCAGGCTTGAGAAGAGACTCTTCGAGTTGGTGTGTGCCCTGCACCCTGTGCACCATGTGCAGGTAGGACTTTCTGGTCATAGGGCGGGCGGCTCGGCTTGGAGCACTTGGTTTTTTTTTTTTTTTTTTTTTTTTCCTTGGCCAAGATTTAAGTAGGATTCCCGTACTCGGTACTCTGTGGTTGGACCGCCATTCGGTGTGATGGAGTGTGATGCCCTTTTATCAGCCTGGGCGAAGTGGCCTGTGCTGCTTTTTTGGCGAGATTCGACTCGGCAAAGCTCAACTACGAAGGATCGGTGCAACCAGCCCGTATCATCGAAGAAGCGAGAGAATAGACGATGCCCACCTGAGAATATAACAGCCTGCGCTCCAGCTCCAGCTCCGTGGTCCTAGCCCCGCAGACGATCGGTGGTGAAGTGCACCAAGTGCAAAGACTTGCACAGAGTAGGAGAAATACAGAGTAGCATCCACAATGCATTAGCACACCAAAGCGTATGGTGTCTGAGCTATTATTAATACCACCACTCGCATAGTATGGATTCCCTAGTAGTATCATGACGGGGTTTTTTTGTTGGCGCACGCACATGGTAATTCGCCGTGGTGCAAGTCACACTCATTAAGGAAGCGAAGGTGAGGGGGCCTGGGCAATCCTAGAAATTCTAGAGGAAGATCCTTGCAACTGTTGGGTTTTGCTCTCAACTTTTTTTTTTCTCCTGTTTCTTTTCCCCCTTGGCCTCTCGTGTGGGAGGACGGATCGTCCGTCACATGCAGGGCCTGGGCCAACCGAATCACAAATACCTGCAGTACATGTACGGAAATGAACGTATCTGCTCCTGGAAGGTACTCGACAACACTTGCCTCGTTCAGGAGCAAGTGCGGATGCAGGTGCAGGTACGATGAGAGGAGGAAGGGAAGTAGCAAACAGGAGAGTAAAGAGCATATTCCCTTTCTGAGCTACTGCGTAATAGTAGTAGTAGAGCACTCGTAATGCTGGTCGTTCCTGCGCCGCAAGGTTGTTCGCCGCCGCTACAGTACAGGTACCTACTCCTTGGCACCGACCTAAAAAGCGGCCTCTTGTGGTACAAAGTGCCTAGGTAGATGCTGGGCAATACTTCACGTGCATACTAGGGAACTCCACGAGGTTCAGTACCTGGCGTCGGAGTAGCATTTTTGTACTAAGACAACACGCGCTGCAGCTTGTACGCACCAGGGACAGGTTCTTGCGCATCTAGCATCGGATATCGTCCGTCGAGCTGAGCAAGTTCCCATGTTGCGACAGGTACCAAGTCCGAAGTGCCTTAGGACTGGGTGCTAAGCAGAGCCGCCTGAATTGCCGACTCTCTTAACAGACACTACTACTAGGTAGTAGATACTAGGCTCTTTATGCTGTTTACCTACCTTACCTAGGTACCTAGTAGTACTACTAGGTAGAATTGCATCTTGATCCCTTAACAGGAACAGCACCATGGCCCCTTTTCAATTCAAGTAAGTACTACTAGCTAGTAGATACTGCCTGTACAGTAGGTTGGGTAGGTAAGGTAGGTAGTAGCAGATCGTCTCTGGTTGACAGTTTCTTTTTGAGGGGAACGGGCTTAGTGCCCGGATGTGTAGATTCGTACTACTGCTAGTAGTCCCCACCAGGTGCATTTGCTGCTACGCCAGATTGCCTGTCCATCGGCACTTGCGTCTCGTCATCGGACTCCCTTCCGGCCTCTCTCACCGCCAATCTACGTTGACCAAGTACTCCGTTGCAGCAGCAGCAGGAATAAGGTACAGTACAGAGCAAGATGCATTGCCTGCCCAGGTGGATATCAGCCGCGGAGCACCTACCTATATCTTCCTAGGCCCATTTGATCTCAATAGGCTTGGCTGCTTATCTAACGGCTACCAGTATGGCTCAGGAACACCGCTTCCGTCGCAGAGCCTGTTCCGAATATACGAAGGATCCAGTAGGAGGATTGATGAGAGAACAGCGTCGACAAGCTCCGCCACTTGCTTTTCCTTGTGCATACACACTTGTGTATCAAGCATCGCAACACTATGCGCATTGGGAATGGATCGGTTCTTCCCGCTGCACCCTCTGGCTGGGAGCAGATCAGAAGCTGCCAATGACAGGTGCATGTACTCGCTACCTACCAGTATGTTGCAGTCTTGATCACGGCTAATAACGACAACCTACTCGCACTAGGTACTAGGCGGAAATTCTAACGGGCATTAACATGACTCTTGCTCTCGCTTGTCGGCCGCCTTCGTTAAGCCTCCGCACCCCCCGGGCTCTCATACTAGTATGTCTCGCTGTATGTACTGGTTATGGAGTACGGAGCACTGTTGCCGTACTAGCACTGCTGGTACGTACGAGGAACGAGGCATTAGACGCCAAACCGGATTGTCAAGTCGAGCGCTCCAGACCAACGTCTCTGTGCAGGTGAGCAGTCAACTAATCACTCTTTGCCCCGGGTATTGCGCGAGCACTACCAAGTACAAGTACTGTCCTTGTGCGAAGAGCGGGCCAAGCGACGATGCTTTATTGTCCGGCTACGGCCGAGACGCTCTCTTGCAACGGTCAAACAAAGCTTGGCTAAACTTGTCTTAGACCTCTTGACCTGCCAGAGACACAGGCCTTATACCCGTTCGTCGGCGAGAATCGTTAACACGAACTTCGTCGCAGCACCTACAAAGCTGTTCCTGTTCCTGCTCCTGCTCCTGCTCCTGTTCCTGCTCCTGCTGACGGTGTCCAGCCTCATGCTCATTGGCATCCCTTTTGGCTTCTCCCCATTAGCGCTCGCGTTTTCACTCTAGTCGCCAAGAACCGGGCCCGTGGATTTGCTCTATCCACGTTGGCTCACCATCCCCGTCATCGCACACATGTACTCCTATACAAGTATGGAGTAGTGCTCCATCCGAATCCGACCTGCAAGTGGGAACGGACGTCCGAGGGCGCACAATACTGTATGACCTCCCCTGGCCTTTCGAGATTTGCTGGGTAGCCTTGTCCCGAACACTTCGTTGCATCGTCCCGTCTTCCGCTTCCCGCTTCCCGTCTTCCCCGGCGAGAAAAGAGGCCCTTTTGAGTAGGTTATGGGCTAGGGACTGCTTTGATGTGGAGTTTTGAGCGGAGAAGCATGCCACGACTGCCAACCCTTGAACTTGAACTGCTTGTCTTCGAACCAGGACGGCATGAAGGGCTATCATCAGCTCTCACACCCTCTTCAGAAGTGGGAGCTAATATGTACGGCCGATTGCTGTTCTTCTCTGTCCCCCCTTGGTACATTCCATGAAAATTTTCCTGGTGCCCGCATGTCTCACCCACAGAAACACACACACGTGTCTTTATGTGGTAATAGTGGTATTAGCGCTTCCAGTAGTACTTGTAATACCGCCTCGGTGACTGATGCTCACGCCTACTGGCTCACCAGCTTTGTCTATCGAACTGAGCGGACCAGCTGAAGCTTACCCCTAAACCTCATAGGACTGTTTCCAAGTTGACATGATTCGAAGGGTTATGTAGGCTTACCAGTACGTAAATTACGTGCACTGGGACGGCCACCATCTTCATGTCTACACCTGTACGCTCTTTTGCTGGCGCTCAGTAATGCCATTGACAAAGAATAGCTCATCTATACATATTCAGCTATAAGTCACTGGTAGCTTTCTTTTCTGTTCGTGAATCACTTTTCCTTCTTCTTCTTTTTTTCTTTTTCGAATTTCTCTTTGGTGTGTTAGTATCACTCAAATGGATTGATAATTGTAATCACTAGGTCAAGTAGGCTTTAAAGCTTAAATCAAAGCTTCAGGCGTTTCTTCTTGCGATCGCCGGTGGGACAAGTTGCCACGAAGACGACGACTTGTCAATCTAAGACTGTACTTGCTTTGGAGTGTGTGTGGGAGACGCTTACGGCGCCCGCAAGTGTTGTTCTTCTCCTATTCTCAACTTATTGGGGTCCAAAAACCCCCCTTTTTTACTTCCTATGGAGTACATTTGACTGCCTAATGGGCATACATTACCAAAAGCTGTTTCAAGTCTTCACACGAGCCCGCGTCACCATAATATAAGAGACTTTGCTCAACTGTATGCAGAGTATCATGATATCTTCCTAGATTACAATCTTAGATGCTCTCATTGTGACACACACGCACGCACGCACACATCAAAAAATGGCCCGTCAGGTAGATCTGCATGATCCCGAAAAGAGGTAGTGGAACAAGAGCACTAGTCATGACACACATTGAACATGCTGTAACCCGCACTGGAGCGGCTCGCTCGCTCGCTCTTCGGCCCTCCTCCCTGAAGCCCACATTTGAGTACGGCCAGGAGAGGGCTAGGTGCCATGTATCAAGCTCACGTTTACCATCAACGCGGGTCTTGAAATTTGATCTCAGGTGCCCGGACTATTATCTCACGCCAGGCCACGGGGGCGCTTCACTTCAACCAGCTTAGCTGGCTGGGCTTTCCCTTGCATAATATAGCGGTTGAGACGCTCGCCCTGCGCCAGCCATGCTTGTGCGCGCCTTGCCGAGTCAAGCACGAGTCGTGTTGACCTGTCAGTTTGACGGCAGCCCTTTGGCTGCGTCGGACCAAAAGTATATTAGCCGAAGGGGGGAGGAGGAAGAATTACGGTGCGGCTGGTGCGGCTGGTTGACAAGACAAGACATTCGTCAATGAGCATCTGTCGTGCTACCCGCCTTGACGTAACATCCATGAGGACAAGCGACAGAAGGGCTTTTCCTCCTACTCCGTACTGCTTCTGGCATTGGCCCGTTTTGCATTAGTGACTCCGGAAAGCGGCAGTTCAACTAGCAACAATATATGCTTGCATAGTGGCGAAGGCCGTCTACATTAGCCGACTGCCGTTCAGCATATGGAGCTCCTTGTGTGATTGCCACCAGTACGTTCTTCTATCGCTAGGGAAACAGCTCGTTTATTCATCCCCATGACTGGCAGCACATGGTTATTAGGATTCGGAAAAATAGCAGTGGCCCCCTGTTATAGATAGATTGCTCGCCGCAAGGAGCTACCAGCGGAGTTGGGCGCTCCTTTATTTATTTATTTTCTTTCCCCCCGGACAGCAGCGAGAACTAACCACCCAAAGCTGAAAGATGAGACAGGGGGAGCTGTCAGTGAGATATTAGATGCAGCTCGCCGAGTAGAGAGCGAACAAATTGTTTCTGCAGTAGTAATTTTGACCTGGCAATCTAGAGCTGGTCTAGGTTGAAAGGGCACTACTATATTTGGTTGCCTAGGTACCTATCTGATGAGAGAAGTATCCTCTTTTATCACAAGTCTCCTCACTTCCCCGTGAAGAGTATATCTAAGAATGAAAGAGAATACGTATACGCATGAATATAGGTGTAATTAAACTTTATCTTCTTATAACCTATACCTCTTCAACCTAGATCAGCTCTAGATCGCCAGCTCAAATCTACTATTACAATGGGAATCTGTTCATTCTCAACTCAGCGAGCTGCATCTGCCCACAATGGTGCCGCAAAGAAGCACATCTTGACAGTTCAGTTTGAGTATTAAGGAATTTGTATTAGTTGACAAGTCGCCAACTCTCTAGTATGTAGTCCCTAGTATTCTTTTGGATCGATTTCCAATATGTATTCCCCCAACTTTTGACTGTAAGCCTCCTCATCCGTCCCTAAACGGGTATTGATGTTCCCAGAAATGCCAGTACCTCTTCATAACAGTATATATATAATGATATATGCGTATGCAATATAAATAGCCACTAAAGGACAAAAAAAAAATATTATCTCCAATATCCCAACAGGGAAAAAAAGCTTTGTAAAGACGGGGAATAAAGCACCAAAGCATAGTGCACAATATGCGTAACTACAGCAAAATGTTGGAGGGTGATGTAGATATGTAGTAAGGTCGCAGATGTTTAAAAAAAAAATTATGCGTTGTTCGTCGTAGGTATAAAAATCGTTGAAAACATTAAGTTTAAATTTTGGAAAAATAAATCCAGATCGAAGGATGGTATGTATAAATAAGCAATGTGAATAGGGAGTAAAGCTTGATCGATATTTATTCAATTTTGAACAAGCATTTTGATGAGTCGTCATCTATAAACCCGAAATGAGAGTAGCGAGCGTAGCACACATGGCAGCTAATGTAACCGTATAGATGGCTGGTCGTATAGCAAGGGCTTCTGATGAGGCCGGCGGCAGAGTGCCGTTGACATAATTCGGACCGCACAAAGTGTTGACTTGGTGGGCTGCTGCCTGGTAAACACCGGCGACAAGCTGCTTGCGGTCTGCAGATGCAGAGTAAAAGATGTCCATGGTCTGTTGGGTGCACCAACTACAGGAAGGGTTGGAGCTACCTGGTAGGGCCAGTCCGTAGGGTAAGAAGTAGAGATAGGCATCTGATGGCGTGTTAAGGTTGGTGACGGCGTTTGCAAAGCAATACTGGCTCGAAGTAGGATTTTGGAGACAGGTCGCGGCATAGAGTGTCCTGTAGGCCAGCAGACCATCGTATGCTTGAAGAACTAGAGTCTGGTTCTGTTCAACTTCGGTCTTGCAATTAGCAGCCATGGTGAGGTTCGTCGCAGCTTGATCGAAAAAGATAGCACAGGACGACGAATCCGCTTTGCAAGTTGCATCCAGCACCCGCACAATACTGAGAAGTGACTTTTCGGCTTGGAAAAAACCTGTCGAAGACTAACATATCTGAGTTAGTGGGATTTGAGCTAGGCTCGGTAGAAAATACTGAAACTCACCTGGAGCATCATGGAGAGCGGATAGCAGCTCTTGAATGTGGGGTTTGATAGAAGACTCGATATGAAGCTGGGACATGAGTCACTGGAACCGGCGCTTTGGAAGGCGGAAGCTGGCGTATTATCAAATGGCTCTGGCAGGGGAGACAACGATGCTGATGGACTGCTCGTGGATTTCGACACCGTCGTACTTGTGGCGGCTGGCGCCTTTGCATCCCTTCTCTTCTTCTTGCCTTTCTCGAGTGGTGTGGCATTGTTGCTAGAGCCGCTGCTACTCTCAGGCTCCTCCTCATCGAAACGCAACCCGTGCTCGCTAACATCGCCGGAGAATAGATCAACCAATTCCTCTGAAGATTGCGGGGATGGCGGTTCGCCAGTAGCGATTAATAACGTGGGAATACGAGTTGAAGCACGGCCAGGCACGGTGGCAGCAGAGCCGAGGGTCGCCAAAAAAACGACGATGAGAAGCACGAGGCGCATTTGGTACATTCGTCGTCTTGGTGTTTTAGTTTTGGATCGCTCGATAGAGGCGAATATTAATGGATTAAACATTGTGAGAGCTTTGCCAGTGGTTCTGGAGATAGCCCCCGAAGCAGCCGCAGTGCCTACCGTCTTCCTTGGTCGAAGCACACTGGATTTTTCTTTTCTTTTTGAGGTGAAGCCAATACGAGGTGAAGCTGGCGTCGCAAGTCAGGCCAGAGCCGAGATTGAGCAAAAAAACGTGGTGGATGCCCAGTTCAGCGAAATTGGTTATCGTGATGTATGGACCATGACTCGGTTTAGACCAAGGCGCGTGTAAGTCGAACTCGTTCTCGTGGTACGTAAGTAGGAGAGTCGGTTGTCATGGGCACCTGGGTCCTGAAGAGACGGTTGAAGACGGCGACGATGCCTGCTCTGCTTCCTCGGTGGACTATCCAGGGGTACCAAATTTGTTCTCTCCAAACTCCCCCAAACTGCGTCCTCTCCCACCAAATGGGCTCTTCTTTGTCTTATCCCTCCACCACCCCCCGTTTAATCTGTCTCGCGATATGAGAGGGGGTAAGATAGTAGCAAAACAGCAATATCGAGAGGGGGGGAAGAGTTGAAGAGCAAGCTCGAAGCAATTGCCAGCACAACGAGTGACACCAGAGCACCTGCCTTGGTAGGCAAGAAAGGCAAGGCAGGCTTAGCGAAGGAGCTGGTGGTGATTACAGGGAAGGCACAACGGCGCAGATCAAACGAGCGGATGAAAAGAGAAAAGATGTGCAGGAAAAGGCCCGGAGCAAAGCGTACAAGTATGGAGCAGCAGCAGCAGCACCAGCTTAGATAGGCAAAAAGGGAAGGGACGACGCGGGACTACAGCAGGGCCCAAGCTACGAAGGCAAGCGCGAATCGAATGGTGGTGCGTCTATGGCGCTGCTCTTGTTTGAGCAAGAGCCCCGCCATCGACGGTGTGTAGAGATCCCAAAGCGTACAAGTCCATGCAGCTAGCGACGTGGGCACGGGGCATTATCACAAAGAACGGCCTCAAAAAGTACGGGGTATCCAGCAGCTGCGATTGGACTGGGAAAGAGGCTGAGGAGCGGAAAATAGATGGAAAGAAGGAAAAAGGCCGCACGAGCCTTGGCCCGCGGCAGCTGTCGATTGGAGAAGATAATTGAGGAGTACGAGTACGTACTTCGTCTAGGGGCTGTTACGGAGTCCGGTCTACCTGTTTCCTGTTTTTTTTTTTGTTTTTTTTTTATTACCATGGGGTTGCAATTGTTTTTTCAGCAACCAGCCAAAAGCCACAGCGAACGGGAGAGCTAGACCGGCGCACCAATATAGGTAGGCGAAGGCGCACCTCCCCCTGGCCTAGTTGGGATAAGAAGCCCGTTAATAGCGCCAGGTGAGTTTAATTGCATCTCACAGTGTAGCGAGACCGACGCAAGCCACATGCTCGTGCTATTGGATCGAAGAGATTTGCGGTTGACACGTCGAGATGGAAGCTACTTGAATTTTAACAGATTACGCTCGTATTGACAAGTGCGAATCTCTATTAAAGAGCGTTGATATCTGGCGGTTAATTTGAGAAGGTAGGTACTCTACTGTATGTTTATGGTCGTAGGTACGAAGTAGGTAGGTGCTTAACTTTCAGCACTTACTGATCACCACCGTGCATGAACAACCTGATCCCAATAAGAAAGAAGATCCAATGCACTGCCGAGTAGATAGTAAACTGACTGACAAGGTAGCACCTGTAAGGCGAGGTAGGGTCGCACTACCGCACTCCCTCGATTGCTCTAGAATCAGGTCAAAACGCAATCAATAGCGCCATAAAGCTTGGCTTGACGCTGCCGTGCCACCCCCTCCGGCTAGCGACAAACCGGCTGCTCTCCCGCCTAGCCCCAAAAAAATCCCTCCACCGCTTTCACCTGCAAACTATTACCAACTACTCTCAAGCGCTCTTGATAGGATTACGACGTTTTGATTTGGTTGTATGGCGGGAGAAAAAGAAAATTAGCTAGAAAAGAGGGCTGCCAATTACAAGTGCAGCACCAGCTATGCTCTGTTTGTCCAATAACTTACAGACACCGCCTCTGCTTGACACGACAACAACAAAAAGAGCGCAAATTAAAAACGACACGTAACGTGCTTGTACATGAAATTCCTGCCTGTAATAATAATAAAGACCCCTGCCTCAGCAAAATCAACCGTTCTGACGCAGCACCCGTAATATAACATTAAAACACCCAGCAGTAAAACCGTTTCTCACTTTTTGTACCTCTGACCTGTGCACAGCCCTCTAATTCCAGCTCTTCACCAAGTACATTGTACGACAACCAACACGCGACTCCCCTGCCAAAAGGACACAAAACGGCACCGCAAATCCTTCCCCAGTCACGCCACATTTGCAGCGTGCATTGTTCACCCACCGCCTGCCGTCCAGTGGAGGAAAAGCCCACCCGTTCAGCCAACCTGATTCGGACCACAGAGAAAAACAGAAACGCGAACGCCACCAATTTTCCTTCATGCAAGCCTCAATTCTTCAGCGATAGCCACCAATTGACCACTCTCTGCATATATTCGCACAAAATCCACCAAATTGTTCCCAAGAAACCAAGTCAGACCGCTCACAGCACGGGAGGCAAGTCCCATAATAGCACACAGAAGTAAACAAGGCAAAGCACGGCCTGATTCAAATCACCCATCGCCCCTTGTCTCGCCTTGCCAAAAAAGATCCGGAGCAAATAATTCGTAACGCTCCGGGTTATCGGCAACACAAATCCCAGTTTTTTTTGTGTGCCTCAGTTTCAGCCTGCCCTGTAATAAATACAGACTACCACTGCCGGTGACACGACATTAGTCTGCTCCATACCTATCTTTGGTGGTTCTTCTCCCCATTCAGCCCTTCACCTGAATATTAGGTGCTTTTAGGTACAGGCGGCATTTATTGTGCGACTACGAAGGACTCCGTACTAGTACTCTGCAAAACTCTCAAGTTCAGCTGTTCGGTATGAAAAAAGGCATCGTAACACCCACTCGCTTGTACGTCTACACCGTCTACGCCGGAAGAGAGGCGCAGTAGTAGCTTGGTGCCCCATAGTCAGCTCTACATGGATGACTGTCTATTATCTACTGTACTTTGTCGTACCTATGCCATCGTCACGCTTACTCTCCTACATGTAATTTACCTAGCAAGTAATAGTGGGAGCAAAAACACCAAGTCATCTTACATAGCATCACCTTTGTCATAATCGTTAAACCATTTTAACTCCTAACTTCAAACAAACAATACTCGACATAAAAAAAGAATTATTAAAATGACCGTAAATAGTTGGAGCAAGTGGTGTGATTCCGTTATACAGTACAAGTCTAATAGAGGAATGAAAGAATGCCCTTTCCCCGCCCTGCCTCCCTCTCTCCCCTCTTCCAAGGCGTTTGAATTAAAAAAAGAAAGGAAAAGAAAATCTTAAGTATGCCGTTTTTTTTGTGTATATATGTCCACATATATATCCTCATCTTAAAACCAGTATTCAATCATCAGTACAAGAAATCTCAACGTTTGGAGCGCGTACTTGCACCATCCGCTCACGTCCTCTAGCTCTGTATTGGCATTTAAGGCTTTCTTTAATACGTGATACATACACAAGCCAGAACCAGTTGATCAGCAGCACCGTCGCCTAGCAGCGTATCAATACGTGAAAATCCTACTGCTTACGAGCTCTTTGCCAGGCTTTGTAGGTTGACCAACTCGGCATAGCGTCCATTCTTCCTCATCAGCTCTTGATGAGTTCCAGACTCGGCAACGCGTCCTTGGTCAATCACGTAAATGGCGTCTGCCTTCTGAATCGTACTGAGGCGGTGGGCAACAGCAATTGTAGTACGTCCGGCGGCGGCCTTGTCCAGTGCCTCCTGAACGATAGATTCGGATTCGGAGTCGAGGGCGGACGTGGCTTCGTCCAGGAGTAAGATCTTGGGGTTACGTATCAGGGCTCGGGCGATGGCTATGCGCTGCTTTTGACCACCAGAGAGTAAGCCGCCCTTGCTACCAACGAACGTGTTGAACCCATCGGGGAGCGAAACGATGAAATCGTAAATGTTAGCCTCACGGCAAACTTGCTCTAGTTGCTCATCTGAGACGTCGTCACTGGGTGTGCCCAGAAGAATGTTCTCCTTGATCGTGCCTGAATATAGGGTTGGCTCTTGGCTCACAAGCGAAACAAACGACCGATAGTTGCTGACGTTCAGGGTACTGATGTCCTGGCCATCAACGTAGACACCGCCAGCCAAGGGGTCGTAAAATCGCTCCAGTAACGAGATAGTCGTGCTCTTGCCACATCCAGAGGCGCCAACCAAGGCAACATACTGACCAGGCTTGATCGTCAGGCTGAGGCCTCGGAGAACAGGTTGCTCCGGCCTAGTAGGATAACGGAAGTGGATGTCGCGGAACTCAACTGCTCCTTGGATATCGCTCTCGCTAAGGCGCTGGCCTTCCTCCGACCAGCTATCGATCTTTGGAGTCCGATCAAAGAGCTTCTTCAGCACCAAGGCTGACGCATGGGCTTTGCCCATGTCAGGTGCAAGTGAGAAGAAACTTCCTGCCGATTGGGCACTGTATATGATGCCCATAAAGCAGACAAAGAAAGTAAACAGGTTATACTCTTTGGTAGCCAGTAAAGTGCCGCCATACCAGAATCCAAGACCGAAACAGAGAAAGGTGGCACCCTGGGCAGCGCCATAGACGGCACTTGATGAAAGCACCGATTTCAGACCCTTGCGCCGCTGAATCGCAATGTCGCCACGATATTTGCGCATAATGTCCTGCTCGCGAGTAAGGGAAGCAACCGTACGAATGGACGAGATGGCCTCGGAGGCATATGCGGCAGAAGCCGCGTAGGCAGTCTGTGCCCTGGTCTGGAAACGGAGCAGCAAGTAAAATCGGAAGAAGCCACAAGCCAACAAGACTGGAATCGTTGCGGTACAAACGAGTGACAACTTCCACCCGATACCCAAGCCCATGATCATGGAAGAGAAAAGGGTCGACAACGTCAACAGGATAGTTCCGAGCGTGGCGCCACTAAGACCACCAACGTTATTGGCCTCTGTCGACAGCATCGCCGTCAAGAAACCTGCTGAGTTCTCCTTCTTGTCGTAAAAGGAAATATCTTGTCGAAGAAAAGTTCTAAAGGTTTGATATCTAATACGATGAATGAGGTGCTCTGAGCATGAACCAAGCGATATTCCTTGGCCAGAATAGCTAATCAGCATACCAAAGGCTAATACAATGAACATTATGGCCCAGAAATATGCGTCACGTCTAATCTGACTGATATCAGCATCCGGTAAAAGAGCATTTGTCAAAGTGACAATCTCTTTAGCGAAAAAGACTAGAATTAATGATTTTATGTTTAGCAAACTTTCAAATACAGTTATCGAATAACAAAGTGAAGGGGAACCATCAGCACTCACCAGCAGAGATAGGATTAGCACCACCACAGAGCACAGAAAAGATGAGACCTAAGATCATGCGCTTCCATTCATTACGGTTAAACTTGGCAATAAATACGATTAGAGCCCAGGTGCTATACTTGGCCTCTTTCTCAGCAATGCGGGCCCGCAGAGCAATGCTTGACACAGACTTGTGCGATGACGACCGCCCGAGGTTGTTCTCAATGTCGTCCTCGGTGCCAAATAGTTCAGTCTCTTCGAGTTTCGATTGTCTCTTGACCAGCATCTCTTGGTGCTCGTCGATAAGTTCCTGCTCCTCGCGAGAGAGATCTCGGACCGCAGCGATATCCTGGGCAGATACCAGATTGTAGTAGGCAGCCTTCTTCTCTATCAGCTCGTCGTGAGTACCCTGCTCTACAATCCGGCCTTCAGCCATGACGACGATGTTGTGAGCATCCTTGATGGTTGATAGCCTATGGGCAATGGCGATGGTGGTCCGGCCAGCGGAGGCAGCCTCTAGGGCGGCTTGCACTATACCCTCAGATTTTGTATCCAAAGCTGATGTTGCCTCATCGAGAAGTAGGACTGTACATAGAACCAGATTAGCAATCAATAGCCATAATAAAGAGACAAAGAAGACGTAGATTTATACTGACTTTTTGGGTCGCTAACAATGGCCCGCGCGATAGCAATACGCTGCTTCTGTCCGCCGGAGAGAAGGAAGCCGCGGTCACCAACATTGGTTTCGTAGCCCTCTGAAAGGGCAGAGACGAAATCATGGGCGTTAGACTTCGTTGCGGCGGCAATGACCAGTTCGCGCTGCTTTTCTTCGCTTTCATTTTCAAACTCGGTCCCAACCAGGCCATAGCGAATGTTTTCAAAAATCGTCGTTCCAAACAATGTAGGCTCTTGGTTAACCAATGAAATCTGACGGCGAAGCCAGCGAAGGTTCAGCGTGGCAATGTCGTGCCCGTCAAGATATAGAGTGCCTCCCACAGGGTTATAAAATCGCTCTATAAGGCCCACGATGGTGCTCTTTCCTGATCCAGATGCTCCAACTAAAGCAGTCGTCTTTCCCGCAGGGATGTCAAGGGTAACATCATCCATGACCACAGCGCCAGGGCGCGACGGGTAAATATGTTTGATATTTTCTAGCCGGATGTTTCCTTGAACATTCTCAATGGTATCACCCTCTTCGCTTGTTGAGTTGATGGGAGAAACGCGATCAATGGTGTCGAAAATCTTAGACGCGGAGCTGACAGCAGCAGTAAAAGCCTGGAAGTTGGGTGCGATGCTACCCATATTAAAGGCTCCCATCATAACCGTCATCATAACGATCAATACATGGTTGAGAGCAATCTCGCCCTTCAAGAGGAACGCACTGCCTTGCCAGAAAGCCAGAGCATAGCTCATGTAGAGCAGGAACATGACGCCACCAATCATAACCCCAACAGAGGCTTTGAGCCTGAAACCATGATACTCGGCTTTTTTCAGGTGTTCGTCATACTGTTTGGTCAGCCGGTCCTGCGATCCAAAGGCGATGGCAGTCCGAGCGGAGCTGAGGACTTCGTCAGCTAGGGTGCCACCAATGGCAAAGGATATGATGGACTGTGTGCTGCTTTTAAGCATGTAGCTCGAAAATACGGATCCATTGATGAGAATGGCGAAAATGACACTCGCGAGAATCAGCGTAAGCTTCCAGTAAGTGATAAAGGCAATAACAAAAGCAGTAAAGAAAGTCGAAATAGCCCCAATCGTTACCGACACTTTTTCCGAGATGCCATCCTGAATATTATTGGTATCGGAAGTAATGCGAGTGACAATTTCTCCAGCGCCAATCTTGTCGAAATAACCAATGTTTTGACTCAGACAGCTCTCAAGATAATGCTCTCGGATTCTAGTGGAAATATTCTCGCCCGCGTAGATGAACCCAACCGTGGCGATGTAAGTGACGACGAACTGGCCGACAGCGAGATACACAAAGTACAAGACATATTTAGCAAGCTCATGTTTGAGTTCACCTTTGCCGATCAGGCCTACTGTGAACTCGGAAAAAGTCTTCTGAAGGCCACCAAAGAGCAGTGTCATCAGAGGTAGAGCGGCGCCATTGGCAATGGAGCAGATGGATGCAATTATCATGATTAAGATATCGAGGCCAGTGCTGTATCGGTAGAGTGCAGCAACACCCTGCTTCAAGTCGGGCGTCAAGACCTGTCGCTTGAGAATCTCAGCTTCATTGTCAGGCAGGTGTCGAAAAGGTTCTTCAGGATCTTCTTTAATCTCTCCTGGCTTGGGGAGCTTGGGTTTCTTCTCTTTCTTGGGTTTCTTCTTCTTCTTCTTTTCCTTGGAATCTGGGTCGGGGTCCGGCTCTGCGTTGGCTTCTGCATCCGTCTTCTCGGCCTCAGTAGAATCAGGTTTTAACGAAGAGTCCTCGACAATGACCAAGTCACTGTCGAGGGTGGAATCGCCAGGGCTCGAGGAGCGCTCTGAGGCCATTCCCTCCTCAACCTTTTCAGATATTTCAGCGGCCATGATGGCGGTTGACAATCAGCTCGCCGAAAGACGACGGCGTCCGTATTAAATGCGGCACTCCGTCGCTTAGTTGGTATTGCTGCTGGGCGAATTCTGTGTCCTGTGTGCAAATAGCATGTCTCTCTAGCCAACTGTTTCCGCAACGCGACGCTGGCAAGGTCCAACGAAGTTCAGTTTAGGTCTTTCAAGAGATAAAGCAACAATGTAAGGGGAAAGCAGCAAGACGCAAGATGCGGACCTGGCCCTGAGGGTACATACACGGGCGTATTCGTAGCCGCGGAAGAGATTAGATCATGAGAGACACCAGCGGCAGTAGTAATACCTGCTGTAAGAAACGCCTGTCAGAGTGAACTGCCGCACAGACACCCCCCCAAAAGATAATACGCGCAGCTCCCTAGCAGAGATGGATGGTCTCAAAAGACGCGCCATGGGCCCGGCCGGCTTTTGTCTGTTTCAGTGCTACCAGCCCGAGCAGAAGAGGCCGCATTGCTGTGTTTGGCGGTGGAGCCAACCACCGAGAAACTGGCAGGCAGGTTGTTCAAGTTTCTCTCGACAGGGATGAGTTTGTATTCCAGATGTCATACAGAGTACATACCACGATGCAGTGTGCCGCCTCCATTCCCTAGCTTGAGCACCCGCGCACTGTGCTCGATCTGGTTGGAGATTGGCCACGGGTACACCACCCCCTGAGGCCTGTTCTTTTCTTCACTCTTGCTTGGGTTTATATAATGTGGACTTTTCTTGATTTAACACATTAAAGAGATTCTTGCCTCGCGCCACGTAGCGGCTCCGGCCCAAAAGGATCGGAACAAGATGCTCGGAAGCAGTCATGGATTTGACGGGCACCGTATATATATACCCTAGTAAGACATTTAGAGTCGTAGTCCACTTTGGCACACCACTCACGATGCTGGTTTTGAGACATGTGGAATGCTTGAGGGTAGTGTACAAGCAGTATAAAACACAGTAGGCGTAATCAGTGCCATAGTGCCATAACGTCCATCAATTAATGCCCTACCGCCCTTTGCGATAGCTTTCTGGACAAATTTTGAGCTCGCCATTTCAAGTCAACCTGTGGCTGTCCGTACTGTCTGCGCGGCAGCTTTAAGATCGTCGTGGGGCCGGCCCCGTTGACTGCCGCTCTGGCTAGGGCCGGCGGTCAAATCTTAGCACAAGATCAGACCTCTTTGATTCTCACACAGGGGTTTGTAGTGTCTTGTTTGCTCTTTTGCATCTCCTTGCGTCTTACGGAGTACATCTCAGATAAACATGACATGGGACTTGTTAAATCACCTGCAGTTTCGCCCTTTTTTTTTTTTTTTTGGCTTTCTCCGTCCTTTTTTGTTGAATCCTTTTCCGCTTGGCTGCTCCCCAAAGCCTCGACTTCGCTAACAGGGGCGACTTGTGGGGACAGATGCTATCCCATGGATCTCTTTTTTTTTTTTTTGTCTTCATCACATACACAGCGCTGCATCCAAACCGAAAGCTCTGCTGCAAGGGGCCACTTGGTCCAATCCCTCGTAACATGCACGACCGCCACGTATTGCCTCTTTGAGAAGCCGGAGGACAGTCAGCAAAGCGACAGCTGAGTCCTTAGCGCATTTTCGCTGCCAGGGTTCTCATCCACCAAAGTCCAAAAACATCCCGACCTCAGATCGTCCGTAGATAACCAGCTACGGTAGACGTGGTTGCAAAGGCACTTGGCTTGTGCGTGAGGTCTTCGTCTGCCTTGAGCTGAGTATCTTCATCTGTCTTGAACTCCATGATGTTCTACAGCCATACTGTGTGCGTTGCAGAATTCTTGGTTCTTGTTCCTTCATTCGACTGTCTCTTTACTTCGTAGATCTGGATTAAGCTTGCCTTAGCGCGTAATACTACGACTAATATCTCTCGTGACTGACGCACCCACCCCTGCCGTATTACGACAGGCACTGTGCGCTACGCACTGTCTGTCCATGTCGACTTGCACGCTCCTCGCCACTGCTGCGCTGGCTTCGTCTTGGTTGATCTCAATGATGTATTGATTCAGTTCTAGAAGGCACCGTAGGCCCTTGTTCTGCAACAAATCTAAGTAACGGCTCAGCATTCAGTTTAGTTTAGGGGATGAGCTCCGCTAATGTCCGGCATGATCAGATCCAATCTGCAAGATGCAGCAAGAAGCTTAAGCCTCTCTTCTTTTTTAGGAATATCATGGAGAAGCCGATCACCGTCTCGGGTCCATTACCACTAGAAGCCCCGTCTTCTGAGACGAGCATTGTTTTGATATTAGCTCGTTGCCTCGCCCTTACTTACAGCCTAGAAAAGCCAACGAGGTTGCCATAACGTGGTTTCATTCAAGGTATTTCAGCTACCCGTGGCTCTGTCCTTGCGAGTGTGTTCCATCGCGGCTATATGATCCTAGTGGGAAATTTTATTTATTTGGGTCATGTCATCTAGATGGAAACCCATCGAAGCCGCGTGTGCTAGTTATTACGACGAAAAGCAGTAACAAAAATGGCCAACAAGTTTCTTTGTCTCCGTCATTCCGTTCCTCTGCGCCTATTAGCTCTCCAACGAAGATAGATATCTAGGTGCGTCTAACGATACGGCATTTTGTACTGTAGCTTGTAAATCGTCTATATGAAATATATGAACAGGTAGTAAGGCGCTACCAAATCAGCTATATGACTACTGTCCCATTTGACAATCTGATCAAGGTTTGTCTGCCCATTCGAAAATCCGGCTCGTGATATTGAGAGTTACAACGGCAGTATCATAATGGGCAATTGAGACGTTATGTAATTGTTTGGAACAAAAATAAATTACTCTGGTGGATATTTATCCATGCATTAAATCATTACTGTCATTGTGAGGGTTCATATGACTACCCAGGAATCTTATTCTAGGTATATAGGTATGTAACATCCACCAATTGGACATAGCTTAGTTTTATGAGGATCATTTTGCTTCACAACACATCCCCAATATTATTATCACACTATCCCATCAATGGAACACATATCGACATCTGTTTACTACCTACTATTATAAAAAGGATAAATTTGATCGCATCATCAATAACCTGTGTTTACCAAATAATGGGACTCCTATGAGCTCTCCAATAATCCTCCATTCTGGAAAGACATCTTACTGGTTACAGGGTAGACCGCCACTGACTTCACCGAGCACACACTAGCAGTGCAGATCGGCCAAGCTGCCAATTAAAAACGTCACTTCTAGCTTTCCCACCGAGCCGTTCCTTTAATGCTAGACAAGCAAACGCAAGCTAACTTCAGCCTCGCCACCACCATTTTAATGAATCACTCAAAATCACTCAGGACATCGTGTCCTTTTCTATAGCATCAAGGCCTCCCATATATTGGACTCTATCCTTTGACCTAAGTGCGCCAACTGCTGCCATCGATTGTTGACTTTTGCTCTCACTCAACATAGCAGCATAGCAGCATCTTAGCACATTACGCCATGGCGCTGTAAAGCACCAAGCTGCTCAAACACGCATCTACATCTACCAAAACTCACTTCCATTAATTACCCACCTCAAATCATTTTTCTCAGTCATACACAAATCGCCTTACCAACAGCCCATCATGCTCTTCGAGCCCCTCGCCCTCTTCTTCACCCTCCCCCTCCTCACTCTCGCCGCCCGACCTAACAAAAACGCCATCCTCCTCTCCGAAGTACGCACCCTCACCCTTCGCGGCAATGGCGCAAAAACCACCTCTCGCCGCGTCGCCCCCATCCCTCAGCTCAAATGCATCTCCTCAAAGGCCGTCTGCGACCTCTACTCAATCGACGTCCTGCGCTGCACTAACCAGGGCTCTTCATACGGCACTGAAGATATTGAATGGAGCTGCAGCGCTTCGCTGCCCGAGGAGTTCAAACTAGGCAGCACGGACGTCATCTGCGAGGGCTATTCTTCACCCGACGACCCTTATGTCCTGAAGGGCAGCTGCGGAGTCGAGTATAGGCTCATATTGACCGACAAGGGCGACCAGCGGTACCCTAACGTGGCTAATCCGAGTGGCCGCTGGTTTAGCGATGGGGAAGGAGGCACAGATTTGGGCGCCTGGGCCTTTGCAGCCATTTTCCTTGCGGTTCTTGGATGGATATTATACTCCGCATGGCGTAACGGGGGGAATCAAGGACAGCGGCCCCCAAGAAGAGGAGGATATGGAGGAGGAGGAGGCGGCGGCGGCGGCGGCGGCGGTTGGGGCCCTGGTTGGGGCCCGGGAAACGATCCGCCACCACCTTATCCTGGAACGAAGCCTGACCAATCTCAGCAAGGATGGACGCCTGGATTTTGGAGTGGGCTTGCTGGAGGAGCGGCGGCTGGCTACATGGCTGGAGGCCGGAATAATCGACGCGATGACGCGTATGCTTCACGGGGATGGGGAGCTGGACCATCGAGCTCGCAGTCTTTTTCCTCCGGTTCTGGCTCAAGTTCCAACTCGTCTCGACGTGAGAGTACAGGCTTCGGCTCGACACGTCGCAGATAGCCATCTATTTGTTCTCCCAGCATCAGTTATACTGTGAGGTATGAAGGAATCACCAGCACGTGGCAGATCACAAATGAGCAGCAAAAGGGATCAACTTTGGGTTAGAATGGCGCCAAACTTGCGGCTTCTCTCATATCCAACCCACCTCACTCTTCATAGAGCTCTTGGGCAGCGGCCTGCTGACTGCCTATCATCGTTCATATATTATGTACAAGATTGGAAGCACTCCTCATATCCTTCTTGCTCGTAAACGTACACTGATACTACATTGTCCAACACGCCAACCCCTATACCTTTTCGAAAATTGGAAAACAAAATGACACATAGTTGGTAGATGTCACAACCTTGGCTGCGGATCCGACCGCTAGCAAAACCCCCCTTTGCGCCAGTAACACATTTGAATAGATCTCGTGATGATGTCGATAAACTTCTAGTCGTTCCTCCGTGGGATCATATGCGAAAAGATCAAAGCAGAATAAATTAACAAAACTCCTGGATGGTGCAAGATGATGTTGATGGGGTTCATCTTAAAAGTGAACCTGCATAACATCCATCTTGTCAAATGCCCTTGAACAGCTAGGACATTTCCGCATACGATTGCTTATACGATCATCCACACATTTGTTACAGAAGAGATGGCCGCAGGTTTTGAGCGCTGTGTTTTTGAAATTGGTGCGGCATACCGTACACAAGGCCATGGTCTGTTTTCATCAAGTTAGAACAAAGCAAACTAAAAAGATGCAACAAAACAATGGGCGGGAAACGTACTCGCAGCATATCTTCTTCCTCTGATGAATTGCTCAGCGCCTTGTTCTTCCAGCTGTCTCGGTCTTTCTGCACATGCTCGATTCGAACTTTGAGTTTCTCAACTTCGACCTCTTGCATTGTGTTTCGCTCTCGGATGACAGCCGTCGACGCGTCCTTTGACTTTACCAAGTTGGTCAGGTCTCCGACTTGCTTCGTGACAGATTCCGCTCGCCTCGCTGCCTCTAGGCTATTGGATTCTACCTTCTTGCTTTCAGAAACAAGAGTTGCATTAGCCTGTTTCAAATCTGCCACCTGCTTCTCCAAATTGGAAAGCAAAGTCCGGTTTTGAGATTCGAAATCCTTCAACTGGGCAATGATCTCGGCGGTTTTTCCGCTTTGGTGCCTTAGAGATCTGATCTCACTATTTCGGTTGTCGGCATCCTTTCGAGCAGAGAAATACTTTTGATCGGCTTTGCTCTTCTCAGCAATTAGAATGGCCACCTTTTCTTCCAGAGCAGCGTAATCGAGCACTTTCTTTTGAGCAAGATCCTTCATCTTCTTATACGCCTTCTCCATTGCTGGCAGCTCTAGGTTAATGGAATTGAAATCCTGCCTTAGCTTCTTATACTTTTGCCGGAGTTCTGCTTCCGAAGTGTCCTCAGCGTCGCCAGCATCACCCATATCTTCATCTCCCGTCGGTTTTAAGCGAGCAAGTTCCAATTCTAGCGCAGATATCCTGTCCTCCTTTGCCGTTACTAGTTCTTTGATGTGCTCTATTGCGATCCTTTCTTGTTCCGCATTTGCCCTTCGCTGCACGTTTTCGGCAAATATCTCATCTCGAGCAGATCGCACGCGAGTTAGATCCTGGTCCCGTGCCGCAATATCTGCCTCATAGTCCTGTGCTACCTGGTTCATGTCTGCCTCAAGTTGAGTTCGGAATGCCGTTCGCTCTGCCTGAAGCTTTTCAGCCTCCTCACGTAGTTGTTTGTTGGTGGCTTCCAGGGTGTTGATTCGCTTAATAAGATCCTCATTCTGGCTCTTGAACTGTTTGAAAACATCAGTTCTGATGTAGTCTTCGTCTGTTAGCGTGTCTCGCCGAGATTTCAGACTCGTGTTTTCCTCTTGTACAGTTTTGAGCTCTGCGAGAAGTGTATCTAGCTGCTCCTTCTGCTTCGTGGCGGCGGCTGTGGCTTCTTCATACTTCACTAATAATTCGTTTACGGTGCCATTTACTTCGTTAGGTTCCGGCGCTCCTTCGGTGGGCGTAGTCACGGGCCGCGTGGCATTAGCAAATGCCTGTTGTTCCAACTTTTGGACTTGCGCACTTTTGGCGCGATCTAGCTTCTTTTCGGCTTTGAAATACCGTAGAGTTGCCGCGTTGAGTTGTTCTGAAAGCTGCTCTTTCTCTCCGCTTAGCCGGTCAAGTTTGAGGAAATACTCTTTCTGGGCGGCGAGAAGATTGGCGACTCTGCTTTCAAGCTCGGCTGTCTTGGGCGAAAGAGTCTGCCGCTGACCAGCGATCTGAGTGAGCAGCGATTCGGCTTTCGCTTTGATTGACTTCCCCTTTTCCTGCAGGTGTATTTGGAAATCATGTAAATCTTTGAAATTTACGCTTGTGAGGTAGGGGGGTTCTGTTTGTAGAGAATTAGTATTTAAGTTGAATTAAGAATAGCCATCAGCTCGTCATAGAGTAGACGTACCGTGTTTTTCCACAGGTATTGTTTTTGACCCCGCTAGTAGTTCGACCTCTTCTAGAAGCTGCACACCGATATCAGCAAAAACAGTGGCTTATAACAACAGCAACGATATAAATAACACCTGGGACAAAACACATACCTGCCGCCACCATGCATCCACTATTCGCAAATGATCGTCGTGATGGACAGATCTTTTGTGCAATTCTTCTAAGCGCGATTCGGCCGTCAATGCCTTGCGACTGTACTCCTGCATTTGGCGATATATTGCTCCCTTCGTATACACCTGATATACCTAGTCAGCGCCACGTTGCTCCTCATGGATTGGTCGTGCGTAGAATGACGCGTTGAATAGAATCACGGTAGACGCAGCGCGCGGTAAGATGATGGATATGCAGAGCGATTTATTGACTTTGAATTGTTTTTTTCTGATATTTTGGAAAGCAAAGAAGCCGCTGATCGCTCTCGCTAAGCAATGAGCAACATCACTGGCTTGGTGAGCACTATCATCCAGCAACGATGCCCCCAATAAGGGCTGTAGCTGACAGGGCGAAAAAAATTGGTTGCGGGATGGCAACGTGCCCAGGAGAATGATGAGATACAATCCCGATACCGGGGTGTCTCGTGGGCGGATGGGACGGGGGATGGGATCATGCGACACTTACTTCAATCCAGGTTTCTTCCTTCATATCCGTGTTGTCGTCCTTGGCCTTGGATCCATTGATGGCAACTCTCTTGCTAGGAGGTGCCAGATCCTCAGCGCCGCTGATGGCGGGTCTCTTCCTGTCCTCCATCTTCACGAGCGTGGATGGACGAGGCGAGGCAGAGGGTGTCGTTGCCACAGGCATGAGAAGGCGCGTCAGGGAGGGCCGGCAGGGAGGATGGAGAGAGAATGAGGGCGAAGAATTAGAAGCAAAGAGGGCTATGAGGCTGATATCGTCCTTGGACTGCTCGCGCAAGCGGTCATACAGCAGGGCGCGACGGTCAGCGAGGAGATGATGGGGAGACGAAGTCCGGCAAGGAGTTGAAATTTCGAAGTTGCCTCGCAAATCAAAGAGGCACGTCTGCGCGCCAAAACGAGACTAGTGCCGCACTAGCCTGATCGAGATTTCTGCTTATCGTATGCACGTTTCGGCTAAAAGCCGGAGGCGCTTGTCATGCACCCCACTTCTGCAGCCAACTTTTCTGGCTTATCCGAGGGATCCTTTGGCGCATTGTAAAAAAAATTGGCCGATCGAGATTGACTAACTTTCCCAGCTCTTGCGCAACACCTTTTCCACCACCTTCATCTCCAATGGATTAAATCCAAACCGCCGGTAGCGCTTTACTTTCTATGCCACACGACTAAGCTGAAATGAGTTCCATGTTTAAGAAGAAGGGCGGCCTTGCCTTCAAGCCAAGGATCCCATCTGCTCGACCACGCCCCGCGGTCCCCGCTGCAGATATTGAAGTCGAGAAAGAGGTCATCGAGCCGGAAACAGCACCGATCACGGCAGTTGAAAGCCCAGGCCTCGATGCGCGAGAAAGTTCACTGAATATCGCTGGCACTAGCGAATCGGAAAATATCACCTCTCCAGAATCCTCCGATATTGCGAAAGCCAGTCCGATTATCACATCTGAGCCGTCGACTCAGGATGTCTCTAGCCTGAAACCTCAAGAACGCACACAACCGCCCAGCACACAACTACTAAGCGCACCAGAAGTCTCAAACGCATCTCCCAGTACGGTTGTAGAAGCTGCGACAGCAAATACACATCGCCTGGAGCAGCCGAATATCCATAAGCCAAGAGAGCCACCACCTACTGTTGCAGATGATAACATTGCGCCGGAACTAAGAGATCCACCACGCCCAACTCAAGATATCCAAGACACTACGCCCGAGACAGCAACAACTACAGATTTATCGCAAGCTTCACTGCCTATCGCTCAAGAAGCGACACCAGCACCTTCTACAGGCCCGAAAACAAGAAGTAGACGGAAAGCACCCAGTTCAGCGGCAGAGAATGCTAATGAAGGTGTGGATGCCGACGCACGACCCAAGAAACGGCAGCGCAAGGCATCAGAAAACGAAGATGGCGCGACGGCTCCCAAGCCCAGGCAGCGCAAGGCATCTTCTCAGGATGGAACAGCGACTCCCCGAACCAGGGCGAGGAGAGCTCGCTCAGTAACACCAGACGACGCGGAAGCCCAGATTGTGGACTTGCAGAACCTAAAAATGACGGACTTGACAAAAGACTTGCATATTGGCAAGAAATTCAGCCGCCACGACGAACTACGAGAGCGAGAGCGACAGTCGAGACTCAAGTCCAAGGTCAAGAAGGTGTTGGGAGACACCAGCCGCGATGGGTCGGAAGTCCCAGAAGCGTCCCCAGGAGACCCGTCAGTGAAGAGCAAGAGCGCTACGCCGACTGCCCTGTCTACACCGGCACCGGCACCTGCCTCTGGCCCCCAATTCCGAATCGTCGATGGCCAGATCATCATCGATCAAAGTTCACTGGTCATGGATAGACATGCTCGTGCCGCAGCAACAAGAGGAGATATGGAGACTGTAGAAGAAAACGACTTCACACGGCTCATTACGAGTAGCTCCTTTATGAACACTTCAAAATTAAAGGGACCGAACATTTGGACCGAAGAAGAAACAGAGCTATTCTACCGGGGCCTGCGCATGTTCGGGACGGAATTCGAAATGATCTCCCGGATGTTCCCCAACAAGCAACGACGACACGTAAAGCTTAAATACAACCGCGAAGAACGCCACTGCCCTCATCTCCTCACCGCCGCCCTCGTAGGCGAAAAGACGGTCCAAATCGACATCGAGGAGTACAAGGCCTTCACGGGCATCGAATTCGAATCCGTAGAATCAATCGAAGCAGAGCAGCGCAAGATACAGGATGATTTCGAGGCCGAGCAGAAGCGCGTCGCGGACGAACATGCCGAAATCATGCGCAAGAAGCGCGAAGAGCTGTTTGCGGACGAGGACGGCAACGAGGACGGCTCGGGAAAGAAGAAGAAGAAGGGCAAGAAGAAGGGGAAGCAGGCTGTGCAGTATGGACTAAACGGCGAACCGATTATCCCTGGCGAATCTTGATTCAAATTTTAGCTTCTCCCATTTGTATTTTGCTTTGGTTTGCTTCTTCTTCTTCTTCTCATGTTGTTTAGCATAGTATCGGCGTTTTTATCGGCGTTTTTAAAGAAAGTGAGAAATTTAGCTCGGGCAAGGAAGGATATTCTGGAAATGATACCCCTCATATGTTTTGAGAACTAGGGGTTTTTTTTTAGCGATCTAAGTAAGGTTACTTGTCAAAGACAGAACAAAGATGATTTCTTCATTTACAGAGAAAAATACAAAAGAACCAACTATTCAATTTTAATTTTAATTTCACGTGTCGTCGACCCTACATATATCAGTCTTACTATTCACAACAAGGGATTAAAAAAATAAAAGGCTTAGACAGAAATCTTTGCGTTTAATGACGTTTTTTTTTTTTGCCAAATTCGATATCAGTAACTTCCATATGACCTGTCAAAGCGTCCCGCCCCCGTCTCGTCTGTTCGCGTCCTGCTCGGATGAATTGAACCGGCGCTTTCTTCCTTTGACCGCAAATGATACTTGGTTTTCAAAAGCAGCATTATTACGGTCGTTTGCCCACGAGGTCATCCTACGCCTTAATGTTGCCAAATTGTCAAAATATTCTTCGATCTGCCTCCCCATGTCTTTCCCTCCTTATTATCATATGAAACACTCCAATCACTTCTCAACTTCCCACGACGGTTTGTTTTTAGTTTGACGGAGGCTCGTCATCTTCTGGCTGGTCGAAGAGGAAGTTCGCCGCAAGCTCTTCGTTCTTATCGCATGCAAAGTAAGCTTGGATGGCTTGATCCCGGTCGAATCCAAGTCGGCATAACTGTAAGCTTGGTTAGCTAGGACTATCACCACTGGTGCAGTAGTATGAAGGAATAAAGAGAAGAAGACTAACCCGCTCAATGGCATCACGCTCCTCTTCTGTGACAGAGATGGCCTGGGCACCCGGGGGCAGAGGAACATCGTCATCAGCATCCTCACCGAGGAGCTGCAGGAATTGGTCTGGGTTTGATGCAATTAGCTGGGCAAGCTGTGGGTTGCCGGCACCGAGTTGCTGGAGGATAGGCTCGAGCATTTGGGGCTGCTGCTGGACCACTTGACGAAGCTGTTGAAACTGGGCATTGTGACGAAGGAAATCCAGGTTACCCAGGTCACCTTGTCCAGCGCCAGCCGCCGCGGGGGTGCCACCAGTAGCGGGACCACCACCTCTTCGCTGAGCAGCGAGATCAAACAGATTAACGCTACCATCGTCATCAGTAGTAGGGCCAGCAGCTGCGGCTGCGGCTGCAGGGGCGGCCTGCGGCGGATTCGCTCGCTGTTGCTGCTGCTCTTGCTGGATATTGTCCGGGATACCCTTGAAACTCGTGTCAGTAGAAGTCATAACTAGGGAAGGGTTTCGCATGTTACCCACATTTAGAAGATACTCGACAGCTCTGTCGGGATTGTTGAAGGCGGCTCGCATAGCTGCCTCGATTTGGGTTCTCTCGAAGCCCATGGCTTCCATGCTCGTAATAGCCTCGGCGCGCTCGGAACCCATGGCCAAGCCGGAAAGACCACCGGGCGGCGACTCAACGGAACGATTAGGAGTTGGGGTTGCTGGAGGAGCAGCCTGGGTAGAAGCTTGGGAGGGCGCAGGAGGGGCAGCAGGCGTGCTTGCAACTGGTTGCGCGGGAGTAGCTGGCGGTGGTGCAGCAGCAGCGGGCGCGGCGGCGGGTCTGGGCTGTTTGGCAAAGATTAGACGATGAATGAGCGCTGCCTCGACAATCCGATATCAGAGCGTACCTTATTCACCATGCAGACAACAAATCCCTTCTCCTCGATATTATAGGACTGAACAGTATCGTCATCTTTCAAGATTTTGCCTACACCAAGTTAGAACCAGCGCAACGTGGTAGTGCTAAGCCAAGCCATGTCAAACCTGAATAGATGAGTTTCTGGCTCTTGGGGTCCCAGCCCTTTTCGGCGGAGATCTTCTCCTTGACGGCGGAGATCTGATAGAAGACACCGTTGTTAGTAATCGATTCCGATCACGGCGATAAGCAGCGATATCAAGAGCAGCTCCAGCACAGATGGATGACAAAAGACGTACTTGGTCTGTGGGCTCTACATCGAGGACGAATTTTTGTTGCTTGAGATCCTGGTGGAGAGACGGATGTTAGCGAACCAAAGAGCAAAATGATCGACAGCAGCGAATGGGGGAGACATCATGGACACGACCAAGCTCGTGTGATGCCCCGCGCAGGCCATGCCGAAGCTAGCGACATACTCGAAATGTGACCTTCATGATGGGCAGATGTATGGCAGCGAGGTGGCTGCGATCGGATGGGAGGGGAGAAAAGGTCGAGTGGGATGCCTCGCTGTTGTCGTGCCAGGCGAGCAGCGGCAATCGTTGCGCGAGAGTCGACTAGAGAGGGAGAGGATGGAAATGGAGATGGAGGAGTTGCGCCGCAGTAGGGCAGAGGCGACAAGCTGCGGATTGTATGTCGAGGCAGATTTGGAAGAGGTGGAAGTTATTCAGGCTGCGGCCCTGGGCTTTGCAGAGGGTGGGGTCAAAGCGAAAGACTGTGTGGCAGTTTCAGTGGTGGGGAGAGCGGCAAAAGCACTGAAGACCCCACAGGGAACTGCCTTTCTGTGTGGCTTTTTTTGGGTACATGCATGCAGATTTATTTACCTGACTTTTGATATCGGCGGTTTGTACGACCGCGATGTTTGGTAGTACGATACAACTGGCACCTGCCTAGTACTTAATGACAGTAACAATAACTTGCCCGTATTATCTCTCGAATAGGTTCTAAGATATACCTCCTGTAGTATCATTCATGTGCCTTGTTCGATGGTTGATGTATTCGAAGCCTTGCTCTAGTACCTCGGTGACAAGGCTACCTCTGAATTTGGCTACGAATTTAGCTATTAATCCCCAGCCACATCAACAAAGTATAAGAGCAAAAGAAGGCTTAAAGTTTGCTGTTGAACGTACGCTCAAGGTACCATCAAAGGCCGCGTAATTTCGTACCTAAATTTCCCCAGGCCAAAGCACCAGGTCCATGCAGATACACGTACATCCCATATTTGCATGCCGCTGCAGCTCAGCATCATTGATGACATACGCCGCTACTGCCTGCTGCCTGCCTGGCGCCATGTATTTCGGGTCCAGTATATCATGATAAGCACAGCCATGTATATGTACCATGCGAGTCAAGTCCTATGACTTGGTTTTATGGGAACTTGAACTTGAACTTTGGAATCTGAGATTATTAAACCCACGAATGTATTCTAGCGCCACTTGTGCCTTATCTTGCTCATATTGATGCCTTAGAGATAGGTACTATAGGTGCTGGCGCGTAATATTGGTAGCGGTACAGGTAGGCACTTGGTAAGTCTACCATTAGGCCTTTAACGAGAGGAATTCGCAATTCACATTTCACATGTCATTATCCACCAACAGATTGATTGACTCCGTTTAGCAAGCAAGCCATACGGACCGCTTATTCATTCACATCCACTTCAAGTCACAGAAAGCCATGAACGCAATAACATTGAGGCTTTGCCAAAGTACAAATTTGCTTTTATTTGCTAAATATCGGGTGCCGACGAAGCGAAGTGAAATCTGAAGGTATATATCCAAAGAAGAAGAAGCAAAAGGAAGAGGAATAGGGTGAAAAAAAAAGGCATCCAACGCCACGCTCATCTAAAACTTTGGCCAACAACAAATGGTATCAACGCCATGTTCCATCCATGTCCTTTCTAACGTATATTTTCCATTTGTTCCGTTGTTCTGGCGTCCTCCATGAATTCGATAAAATGGTATGGGTTCGTTAAAAGTGAAGATGTGAATAAGAAGTAAAAGAGGAAAATTCAGATACGTTAAGTCATTAATATCCTTCTATAGCCAATCATATTTCCCTCCGCAGCCATTCAGGCGCAGGAGGCGCCATGCCCATGTCGTCCTGTGCGTGCTCGCTGAGATCCACCTCGGATCGGTACATCTTCAGCGATCTGGAGTCAAAGTTGTCATGCCTGTTCAGGGGGATGGGTGCGGTTGGTAAGCTGTCGCTTCGCATGCGGTTAAGGGAGATGTTGCTTGACCGATGGACCACGACGCGGGCCGCATCTGGCGCTGCCATGACGATGGTGCCAGGCGTCGCAAAAGGATGCGGGTCAGGAGAGTCCGATCGGAACAAAGGGTGGATATGGGCCTCGCTGCTTGAGTTTGGCAGATCGCGAAGCTCCCGTCTAATAGAGACAGGGCTGTAGCTTCGACTTCGACGGCGGGTTTGAATACGGGGCGGCTCGAGTTCGGCAAAGGACTGTGGTGATGGACTCCGACTAGCTACAGGGCTGGCAGGAATTGTTTCCAGTCCGCGGGATTTGCCTTGCGTCGGCGTTGAAATTTCCAGGACAGCCTCTCGGTTGTGTACATCCACTGTAGATGTATCCCAAGAATCAAAGGCGTCGTCGGCCATGGTACTTCTGTTAGCGGTCGAATCTACAGACATTGATCGGCTCCTCTCCTTTGAGGAGCGCATCTTTGATTTGCTGGAAACGGAGCGGATCGAGTGGGACACGTAGGTCACGGATGATGCGACGGTCTCAGCCATTGACTTGCAGTCGGCCGAATTGGAACGGCTTCGAGTTCCGTGAGATTCCATGTGTGCAGTGGGATTTACCTGGTCCACAATAGGCATTGTCTGGCTGTATCTGATGGCCTTGAGGTTGACCTTGCGCGACCGTCCCGTCTCCACATCTTTACGACCTGGCCAAGAGCTCCCAGGACCGCTCGTTGAAGTAAGCAAGGAGTGGCGAATAGTATATATGAGTTGACTAGACGTGGCTAGTCCAAGTGTGACAGAAGATCCAATGAGGAGATGTTTATTATTATCCACTCCATCGGCTTTTGTCAAGTACACCAGAGCAACGAGCGAGGTCGCAGTTGCAATTACGCAAGCCGTGGCCTCGAGACCAGAGAGAACAGTTCGCAGCGGCTTGGATTGCCCTGGGAATGTAGGCAGAATGTCGGCTGCAATTAGCCATGCAAGAAGAACCAGAATAACAGCTTCGAATGCCGCAGCAACAATGGATGATGTCCAGCCAGGAGAGGTCTGGGGAACACTAACGCTGATTGCGATTTGTGTGCACAGCGTGGCTGTCGTGGTGATAAAAGCAAGCGCTCCCAGCGCAGCAGAAAGAATGTGAGGCATTGTGTCCAAAATGAGAGTGGCCAACCAAAGGGGGGAAATCGGAAGAAGAAAAAGATTGCTTTTTAGAAGAATTCCAGTATGAATGAGAGGACTGAAACGCGGAGGCTTACGCCAAACCAGTAAATGATTGGCGGGCTGTCAGTGGGTGACAATGCAGGCACGCACAGGTCGTCAACCGCCAACTTGACAAGGAATATAAAAAAAGATGTCAATGTGCGTGAACCAACAAAAATCTTGAGGCGTAGTGTGAGTGATGCTGCAGCTCGTCTCTAGTGCGCTTCCCTAGATCCGGCAGATGGTGGGAATCTGGGGCTTGTGATGTTTTGTGATAAGTGATAGCTGAGACAGGCGACAAAGAGCCACGGCAAATGAACGTCGGCAGAAAAGCCAGATGATGCTCTCATTGATTCGATTGAGCAAGAAAAAAGAATGTTAGAGTGGCTTGAAAACAGGCATTCCGGAGGGGAGGGAAAAGAGAGTAGCACCACAGGAGGGTGGATAGCCTAGAGTAGTAAAAAGAAGAAAAAGAGAGAGGAAAAAAGGAACAAAGGCAGTCCAGGATGAGGGGGAAGAGCTACACTAAAAGCTCGCAGAACCTCATCCTGTCGGGGAATACGCGTTCGGGGCCTGGCATAGGCTTTACTAAAGAGAGCTGCGCGGAAGGGCATCCGGGCGTGTACAAGTGAGATTTTTTCTTCTCTCTTCGCAGAGGTGGATGCAGGGACAGGGGACGGGACATCTTGGGAAGGGCAACCTTGCATCGTGACAGGGGTTTGTCAAACTTTGGCTCTCAGCCCAGTCGGGAGGGGGCTTGTTGTTTTGGCTGTTTTACACAAGAAAAATGGCGGAGCAGCCGGGAAAGCCTTACATGTACAAACGGCACCTTTTTTTCACTCTGTTTTTCTTTTTGGTCAGGGCTGTGTTTATGTTACTTGTATATACATACCGCTTACGAACTACTCCGAGCGTCGAACGGTTTAGGTCCGAAGTATATTATATTGACAATCCCAATAGATGCAAAACATGCTTTGCGGCGCTCTTGTGTAGCAACAGGCATTATTGACCGAAATGGCTGCTTAATATAAAAAGAGCAAAAAAAAAACCTGCAGCTTGAAGGCGCATGGCATAATCAGCATGCAAAGTCAAACTTAATCGTACGAGCTGGCAAGTAGAGCCCTTTCAAGTCTTCGTATATGTAACTCATCAACCCCAAGATCAAGGGCCCTTCATACTGTACAAATACAAATGAATGGAGAGGGGATGAATGAATACTGTACAGCAAGAGAGGCGAGAGAGAGAAAAAGAGAAGGGAAAAGCCATCTGTTTGAGGGCCAGGGGTCCGAAACCCCCGACATTGGCCAATCCTCCAACGCGTGTGGGCTTCTCGTCTGTGCCGTGCAAATGGACAAAGTACCGGTTGGGTCCACGGCTCTGGGACAACGGCTGCGTCCCATTTTAGTAACCCAGTGCCATGGAAGCTCCTGGCACGTAACGGAGTCATTGAAGACAAGTTTATGAGTTATGACGGGGATCCATGTATATCGGGCAGATGACAGGTACGTCGGCAACAGTAATGAAAAGTACGAGGTCCGAGGTATTGCCCCATAATTGCACACACTGTTTCGTTTTGCTGGGATCTGTCTATCCACTTAGTTTTGCCCGGCTGCTTCTTGTTTTCCCTTAGGGCTTGATGATTCCAAGAAAAAACCCTTGTTGGCTTCTCGCGTTAAAAGCTTTTTTTGCTGGTTAATCGTTGCCGTCGGATTATCACTTGGGGACATAAATCTTGTATAAAAGTATGTGGCACAAAACTTTTCTTCACCTTTACGAATTGGGAGCCCCTAACCTGCATATGTACATAAACCCCAACACCATCTATTTCGGGCAATATACTTGTAGGTTATGGGAAAAGGAAAATTAAAGAAATCGGTAAAGTCAGTAAAATGCACGAGGCAAGGGCACTTCACTGCATGACCCATATTTTCACTCTTGTCCCGTGAATGAATCATGTACTTTATTCCTTGCTCCGTATCTTACGTGTCATCAGCTCTCATCGCAGATTTGCTCCCATGTTTTGACTGTGCGAAGTGGACACAACTCCAGCGGTTGCCAGGCTGCTCCCACCCTTGAAAATAACCACGTTTTAGAAGGGCGAGGAAAAGAAGAAGAAGAAAAATTAGTCAAAGACAAAACAAAGCAGTTTTGGTTTCAATCATCCAATATTTTGATATTTCTGATCCTGTTCATTTCCACGACAGCGTCCAGGCTCAGACGCGAAACAAGGCGCGCTCAAACGTAAACAGCTGGCCCCAACTCTGCACCTAAAAGCCGGCCGCAGTAGCCTTTGCGAGGCACAGTAGCCCCAAACTCTGCCAGCGCCTCAGTGGAGAGCTGGTTCCCCCTTTTGGCCATCTCGCCCGTTTCTGTGCCTGGGCGTCGAAAAAAGCAAACCTCACGATGACGAACAGGAGCCTGATGGTCAGCGCGGGCTCGGGCCCGGCAGTCTCACAATGCGAACCGTCTGGAGTATGGGGAGCTATCCTATCGTATCGTGCCATCCGTCTCATCCCCAGAGGGAATCTCGTCTGAATTCCTCAGCCACGTGTGGGAAGTGGCTGCGACACGGCGTGTTGAAGAATGTCTCTCGCTTCTGCAGGGGAGAGAGGCCCCATCGGTACCTGCATTTGATATGGATGATACACAGCCATACAGTACTAGTAAGGCCATATACGAGTATGCATGCATGTAATCTCTCCTATGTATGTACGGAGTAGTACTGCCTCATACTGTACATGCATCGTATTGGTAAGCCTGAAAGGAGAGCCCCCAATTCATCGACTCTACAGAGCAGCACAAGTACTGGATGCTGTACGGAGTAGCATTGCCAGTAATGCCGGCACATGCAGTAGGCACTCGTACAGGCACTTTGTAATCCCACTCCTGCGCCAATGATTATAATTAGTTGCCTTGATTACTTCGTACTTACATACCTATTACAGTATCCTGTACCGGTGTTCAACCATGAGTGCTGCCCGCAGCCGATCCAAGTCAGCAGGCATCGGGAATTCGTCCTTGCACTGTAAGACTGCAGTACCGCTTCAGGCAAGGGGCCTTTGTTATGTACCAAGGCTCGTAGCTTGTCTATCTCTTGCATCCCAAGTGGAGCGGCGCAGGGCCGTGGCTTGAGCCCCTTGCAGCTCAGCTTACTAGTACTCCGTACCGGCCAGCAGCGCACAGGCAGCAGAATGCAAACAAAATTGGGGAGGGCCAAGTTATCCTGACCAGCTGAGCAGTGAGAAGCGACGGGGACCAAGGGAAGATCCGGCATGACGGCTAATTCTGTTAAATGCTGCTAATGCTTAATAATGTTCGTCAAGTGCTTTCGCGCTATGATGTACATGGCCTGTAGAACCTTACTGCACCTATCAAAAGTTCATCTCGTTGTAAACAAAGCACAGTACTATTTGTATTTATTACCTAACTCCGATCACTTACATCTATTTTTAAACAATACATGCAGTTTGCTCGTGGCATGACGTCAGCAAGTTCGAACGGCACAATGAGATCAGCATTCCAGCACTAATGGATCCAAGGCCAACACACTTAAGAGGATACAGACATGCAGGTAAACTGTCAAATGATCCTGAAAAGGATATATGGCTTGGAATTTAGTCAATGGCCATGGCTTGCTTAACCTTTCAATCTTGAGAAGAAGCTTAAATCCCGATTGCTCTCTTGATAAATAGACTCCAGTGACAAAGTTGACCCGATGTCACGGCAGCTTGCTAGAAAGATACCCGGAGTAATAATTGCAACATCAAAGGGCTAAAAAGGCCAACTTGAAACTATTAAAAGTCCAATGTATGTCAGCCACCTAAGGATCGACATCAGCACTCGACGCGTGATTATGAATGTGTGGAGCTGTTCCATTCATAACAGTATCACCTATTAATACATACTACCACTTCTTTGTTCGGAATTCTTTGTCTTCATTTGGAATTCAGAAATTCTCATCTTTTCTACATTCAGATTCGCTCTTTCTATTTCTGGTAGCATACCAATGACAGAATCCGTGCGTGCTTCAAACAGTTTGTCACATGCGCCTGCGTATGAGCCCCTACGCTCTCTGCCACTGTCACAAACAGAGAATGCTTTTCCAACACTCCTCGTAATAGTTTTGGTATCTAAGGTTGTATAAATAATCTATCAAGAAAAATATGAGTTGGTCTCTTATATGAAGTCAACTTTCAGCTATCACGGTTAGGTCCTACGACAAAACTCGAAATGGTCACGAAAAAGTACAGCTGTCAGTTTTGTCACTATCTTGTCATTTTGAGCCCCTAGAAGAAGAGTGCTTGGAAGAATAAGATAGTACAAACCCATTTGCCATCCTTCAAATCTCGAGAATTTACTCAATTCTCTATTAGTTTTGTGCTCTCTAACAGCGTGGCCATCTCACTCAGCGCAAACACATCTAGTACAGTTTCCAACCTAGATAGTCGTCATAGCGTCGGAGAGCCGTACAAACGAAATAAGAAGTATGCGACTCTTCTCACCTCCACTCGACGTTGGCCCAATGCACCCTTCCGGCTAACTACGGCCACTCTTCATCTCATCCCTCATACAAAAACTACATGCCCTGTTACTTGGGTTTTGCGTGAGCACATGATCGTTTGTGTGTGCAGGTAAATTCTCATATGAATGGAACTGTGCGGAAGCTGTACCCTGCTCAGGTCTCTGGTCCTGGCAATCTTGGAGACCCCTTACTTTGTTATGAGAGTTGAGAGATCCAAAGTCAAAAACTTGAAACGTCGATTATTCTCTTAGCTTCGATTACAAGAGATTTGGTACGGGACTGCTTGCTCGCCTAAACGGATATCGTCGCTATTGCCCAAGGAGTGATCAATCATTTGCCCTTCCCTGCATCATTTCAAGGTCATCTCGTCGCCCCGTGCCCTGGTCTTACCAAAACGTCGGATCTCGCGTCGATCAGGGTATCGCACGCCACTGCGCACGGCATGGAAATGTGAACCAGTACTACTTCTTATCTTGTATGTATCTGGGGTATCTAGGACTCCCACAGCATCGGTAACATTTACACAGACACTCAAAGACTGGGTAAACAGTACGAATTGCCCTCATTGTTATCCCCAAGGCCGCGGGGTTGCGCTCGCGATTTGCAAATCTAGTATTCTGTGCGCGGGTCGGCTAATTTTGACCACTCCTTGGCCCATCGTAAGAATTCCTCTTTTGACGCCTTGTCATCTCCAGATTCTGCAGCTCTTTCCAGGGCAATTTCCGATAATAAACTGAATATGTCGCCCCTCCCACTGGAAGCGGCAGCGAAGAAGTGTCTTTCCGCTGCATCCTTGTCGCTTACGCGAAGCAATTTACCGAGCTCGACATCCGCCTCAACAAGGCCAATCCCGGACAGGGACTCGAATATTGCTCGTGCTTCTTCATGCTTGTTCGTTTTGACGAATGCTTTGCCCATGCATAATTGACAGTAAGGCTTCCATTCGAAGTCTGGGGCCCCCACCTGCAGCGCCCGTTGCAGCGCTCTGATTGCAGCCTCGTAATTCCCCTGTTCATACTGGAGTTCGCCCTCCACAGTAAGAGCGTCAGGGTCTCTTGCTGTTGATACGAGCTGCTTGAATCGCGTCTCAACTTTTCGGAGCTGGGGGATCCGTCCGTAGGCGCTTGATCGCGCAAGATGCCTTGCAAGTGACAATGTGGAGGGCCGATAACCGGCGTTTGAAGCTGAGGCCCAGAGCGCGGTTGAAAATGCGTCTGCGCTCCGAGGCCCATGAATTTGTCGCATGATGCAAGCTGCCTCGTGGATCATGTCGACGGAGAAGCCGTCTTCTTCAGAATGTATTATTAGTCAAATCACCTACTGATGGCGGATTAGAATGAAGATGTTACGTACTGCCTGTCAATGCTACAGACCATGGATCTGAGCCCTCACTGATTGCCTTGTGGAATCTTTTGACGCAATCATAATATTCAGCAGCGGGTCCACGTTTGAAGGCCTCTCCGTTTCGGTTAATGACGGTTAAGAAAGCTGATTCCGGGATTTCAGATAATTTAAACACCTCGAGGGGTGATGGCCCAGTTCTTTGTATCCTTGGAACCGCATAATGGCGGACTTGCCTATGGCTGCCAATTGTCGAAGCTTGCGGCCTGATAGGATTTGCTGCGGAGGCGAATCTCAATGAACGTGCCGAAGCGATTAAAGGCCGTGTAGCCTTGCAATAGCGGCAAGTAGACATGATGCCAAAAAATTGTTATAGAGATTGAAGGTAAAAGAGTGTCTCTCATGAAATATCCATCAAGAGAACCGCCTGAAGAAAATGGCGTGGATCTTGATGTTAAAGCTGGTAAGAGTGAATGATTCACCGTATCTTCCCTATGAGCGTCGCTGAGGCACGAATATATGACAACCCGACTGAAAATATATGAAATACAATGTCACTTTGGCCTCATAAGCTTCACAATTGTAGTATCCGTATTATACCTTCATGAGACTGAGAATGGTAAATTGGTTGGCACGACAGGTGAGAGGTTGCTTTTAGGCGTATTCGTTTAGGTGGGCGGCCAATCAGACGCGCTAACAGTCCAGCAATTGTCCCGCCCAAGAGCTCCACCGAAATTTTTTTGAGCCTCGAACCTCAAGCAATCACAAATCGATTATACCAAAGCGAGAAGAACCAAAGAGAGAGTGATTCTTTTAAAAAAGGGCTTAATAAGGAGAAAAATATCTTCTTATTTAAATTTATAATCAGAATTAAGGGAAATTGAGGTGATTCGCCAAGCGATCCGTGGTATACGACGTGTCGGGGCAGGTACCAAATTCAGTGAAATTTTTCACAGCGCCGAATCTCATCACCAACATGCCGGTTCAAACCAGGAGAAGAAAGGCTATGCAAGATTCCATCGGAGAGGATGATGCAGATATTACACAGCAATCATTTTTGGAATCAAGTCCTGCGCAGAAGCTGCCAGTGAGGGAGAAGGATGAAGAGGCGGCTGTGCAAACCAAAGGCACTCTCAAAGTTTTTGGCGACGATGATGAAGAGGAATTGGAAGCTCCTCTTGAGCCGTCATCAAATCTTACCGCTGCTTCAACGGCTGCTAAGAAATCTGAGGTAGAAGAAGAGGAGGAGGAAGATAGCGATGATGAAGCTCCCGAAGCTGTGTCTACTGCCAAGGCGGCAGAGGACATCAAGAAGTCCGCTCAAGTTGCTCAAAAGGCAGTCAAGGAGTATGCTTTTCCTCTATCAATTTTGGGATTCCTTTTAAGCTAATTACCCTTTCAGACAAGCTGCTACTCAAAAGCGCAAGCGTCAACAGCGCGATGAGCTCCTCAAGAAACAAGCTGAAGAGCGAAAGAAGGCTGATGAGGCATTGGCTGTCAAGACACAAAACGAAAAGTCTGAGGCTAGGCAAGCTGAGTCTGGCGGAAGGAAGCGAGCGGAGAGATCTCAAATTCCGGCTGTTCTTCCCGCCGAGTTCTTGACGGATTCTTCAAGCGAAGATGAGGACGAGGATTCTACTGATATCGCAACAGGGCCGAAAAGACGAAAGGTCTCTGGAGTCGAGAAGAGGCTTACACGCCTGGATGCGGGGCCCAAGGATGAGGTTGTGAAATCTACGGTGTATCGGGTAGCCAAGAAAACAGACGAAAGACTGGCGCCGAAACTGAAGAAGCATTCTAAAGCTTCCAAGGACTTGCTCTTGAAGCGAAATAGGCCTGCTGCGAAATCTGCTTCTGGGTTTTTGAAGAGGAAATGAAGTTCTGGAGCGGCGATTCTGTGCTAGCTACGTATGATGATACCCGAAACATCATAATTACCATAATTAATGCGTAGAGCTTTCGCTCAGCAACACACTACACATCGACACATTTCATATGTTACTGGAGCCGTCTCTCAGAAGATCACTTTGACGGGCAGGTGAGACTTGGTGTGTTCCATGGATAACCTAAAACCTTCTTTCGACTACCTATATGGAGATATATCAATAGCATCAACAATTGGCATAAAAATGGGCATCTTGGAGTTCTATTCTAGGCTTTAGGGATAAAACACACAGGGAGAAGACATCAACCCGAAAGAGCGGCTACTTCAGCAGACAACCAAGTGATGGCTTCACGAAGTACTTTAATCACAGATACTTTAGGTCAACAATTTCAAAAGAATAGAAGTTTAATGTACATCATTGTGTTTCGAACAAAACTCTCTCTTCTCCCCGGGATAGCCTTATCAATGCATCTGTATTCATGCATACCGTCCCATGATTGAGCTCTTAACCTGGAAATTGAAGTTTAAGAAGCAGGTTTCAAATGGACAACCACGTAACGCTGTGTTCTCATAGCTAAATTTCCTTGTAAACTTTAAGACTGTTGCCTTAAAACGCATGAAGAGCAAGCATTGTCATCTCCGTATTCATCGATATGCGATGCACCTCATTACCAAACAATCGCAGAGAGAAAACTATAATTGCTTTTTTGGATTTCCTTTTTTAGAGTTATTCACGCTGTCACATATAACAAAGTCTCCTTAATATATCCGGAACGGAAAAAAAAGGAAATCCTTGTTCGTCTTACATTTTACCGCCAACGACGAACGTCACACAACGTCTTCCTTTCAGATCCTTTTTCTTTCTTTTTTTTCTCTCCGTAAAGGTTACATTCACATATTTTTAGTTTGTAGCACCACAGGCGCTTGTGATATAGCATGCATGCATGATGCGTGCGTTCATTCGAAGCACACCGCTAATATCACGTATAGAAGATATTGACATGTGAAAGTAGAGCTTGTACAGCTGTTAAACATATATTGATGTGAAACATTTTGTGATCTTACTCAGATAGTAGCTTCTGGTCACCATGTACTAAAACCTCCTTTGCTCACCTCAGTAGCAAGGGGTAGCAAGGGAATAGATACATACATCAAGGTGCGTATTCGTCAAGTATTACACAAGATGACGAAACGTGAAAGAAACAATACTCCTAGAGTGTGAAACGCGATGACCTCACTTTCGTTGGTAGCAGCTGCATCATCTACTTCGCATACACGCACTCTAATGTTCTCGTGCAGTGCTTTTGATACAAGCCCACCCAAAAGCGGTTACAATAGCGAAAAAGCCTTACGGAAGAGACGCGGACGGCGGGTTGTCACCCCGCCATGCAAGGCAATCTATTTATGCTTCTCGGTGTGCAACGGATTCATTTTATTTGATGTTGGATCATGTGCGATATACAACCAACGCACATTTGTAGACCGTTCGAGAATCTATACGTCGTATTGTCTTCTGCAAATCGTTTGCGCGGGTCACATCTCAACTGAACTGGAAACAGTCCTCCTCACAGGGTGTAGAATGGACTATTGCTCCTAATACTACCTACTATAATTCTTGGCAGCTTACTTGCAACTTTGAAACGCCAATTTTTGCCAGAGGAGGAGTTGGTGTCCGGGAAGTTTAATAAACAACCCATGGTAAGAAAGGCCAGTTGTAAACGTATGGCCAGGAGCCGTCAACCCGGAATATGGGCAGAGCAAGGTAGCAAGGCACGTACGAGGGTCAACCTGGCTCAGATGAGATCATGTTTGAGGCTCTGGGCCAATCGACAGCGGTAAGTCGTCGTTCTGCGTTCCCAACCGTCTGCCAGTGTGGTCTCGTGTTGGGACTTTTGGCTGCTACACTTGCTTTCGGTCATTTATGACAATGCATCGGCAGTCGGCACTCTCATCTGGAATAAACTGAGCTGAATAGTTAGAGAATCCCGCTAGCGATATTGTGGCGATGTGATTCGTTCTCAGAATACACGTCGTCAGGCAGTAATGCAACACCCTCTTTCACACTAAGGGGTGCCGCATCTAATACGTACGATGGGCAACCCTTACCCGCCAGAGGAATCGACGCGATAATGGGGGCATCTCTGCATACCATAGCCCAGATCTTGCCTAAGCATCCTCCAATGGCAGATAGAGACCCCCTTTAGCACATTACCGTATCAACAGTAGTCAATGTCGATTGAGCAACCTGATGCGACGGGGCTTTCTTTGCGGCCACAGGTAGCTAGCTGGCTGCCCGCGAGGACATTTGAACTAGTAGTTGGTAGTTAATCGACCGGAGTATAGACCGGATCGATAGCGGGGAGATCGAAGGATCCGTTGGCTTCAGCTCTTCAGACGGTTCGAAATTCTTGCTCACAATTAAGCCCTCTGCTTTCAGCCTACCTCAGCTTGCGGATGGAGTCTGGTGGCTTGAAGACGCTGGAGCCAGACGGGATATGCCCAACGCCAAGCGGGTGTGGCGCGCCTTGAAGCCTGTTGGAGACTTACGAGCTCAGCCAGGCGGACCAGTCCGTGCCTCTTTTTTCCATTTTCCTTCTCCGCTGGCTGCATTCGAATGGGACTAGAGAAGCACTGCGCGGGTAGCGCTCGTCTCCTTACCCAAAGAATGATTGATTACCGTCATGGCGAGTCATGCTCGAGCCAGGTGACACATCACTCTGCTGCCATGAGATGAAGTGGGGGATGGGAGGTTTGATAGACAACTTAGTGCTTCTTGGCTGCGATATGTCTTGTCCGCGGCAGTTAGGAGAACCCACTGGACTGATATGCCGTCGGCCTTTGGAAGTGTTGAAGCCGATGTCACGGAAGCCGATGTCACGGTAGGACGACTATCGCCGCTTAGGTTGGACATGCAAATGCGCGTTAGAGAAGCTTTATGGAGCACGTCGGACGGAGTTGATTCTATAGACAGTAATAGGTGCCGCTCGTTGCCTAGAGCTTGGCCGGGCGATTTTTTTCAAATGCTCCTAGCGCTTCCTTTGATATATGCATCCCGTCTAAGAGGGCGACGATATGGTCTGGAACATGCGAGTCTGCCGCCTCACAGACGCCGCTACCCTAGAACAAGCCAAACCAAGTATGGAGTACTACTCCGTATCACGAATTGCATACAGTATCGGGCATCGTATATTTATTCAGCTTTGGCTCGCGAGTCAATCATGCGGCTCTAGTGCCTCGGTTAAGGCTCGATGGCGGTTCCAAGCCACCCCTAGGTGATGATATGGCACAGACATGGTTCTATAAACTGAAGGAGAAACATTCTGCCTTGCGGCTTTCGGTCAGCAGCATGGAAAACAAGATTTGCCAGTGCTAACGAAAGTATCATGGCGCAATGCAATCGGCTAACATTCAACAGCGGATGGCTGCGTTCGCTCAACTTTTCCGATTTGCTTCCTGCTGGTCGGAATGCCAGGGAGCTTCTAGGAGTGTTGCATCAGGGCAATCAATGTACTATACGAGTATGTGCTAATGTACACATAAGTACTTGGTCCATCCGGAGACAGGTAGGGTATGTACCTATGTAAATCTCTGCATTATCGTAAAGTGCAGACAGGTGCCTTGCAGAAGATGGTTCGACAAGTGACCCCTTGCTCAGCTCCCCTAGTCCCACGGCCAATGCGACCTTCTTAGTCCTCCCTGGCACGTCCCGACGAATCGTATTGCACAAGATGGGTTAGGCCATTGACTCGGCTCGTTTCCTCCCATGTTCCGCTGGCGCCATCATGATTAAAAAAGGAAACAGGAAGAAGGCAGCGAAGGAAGGGGAGGAGAGAGACAAAGCCATGTGGCGAACTGCCGTGGACTAGTTACCTAAATCGTTTGAGAATGACGCCAGCCACAGTGATTCAGATCCATCAGTGGAATCATCACAACTCCCCCGCAGCTGTGAGTTTCTTTTGCGGCATCTTGCAACACAAAAGCCGCCCCCTTCTTCCACAATCAGCAAGTAGTATTGGGATGACGGGACGGGTGCCGCACTTGATACGAGGGCAAAGGCCAAAGCTGAAAGGTGGTAAAGACGCTCTTTGACGACTGACGCGCCGCGGAAGCGTCCCAAGCGCTTCGCGCTGTGCGTGCACGAGAACCGAAAGAACCGAGCCGTCTTCCGCTTGCGATGCTGCTACTAACAGTAGAGCTGCAAAAAGAGTCGCGCGGCCCCCAACGCCGAGATGCATACAGCTAGCACGGCGGGGGATATATCGATGTGGTGTAGCTCAGCGAGTTCCAGACGCCACACAACCGGTCGTTGATGCTATGCCATATTAAGCTGTATTCGAGAGTCTTTTTGCTTCTTAGTTCTTTTGTGACGACCACACGTGTGTGCACAAGTGCAGCACTACTGCGGTCTGTGCCCAGGATGAAGTGAGAAAAAGACCCAAAAAGACCCAGCACCGCACACCACGTTTGTTTCATTTGGGACATGTGGGATTGGAAACCCCGGCGAGCCCAGGCTGGTGGGATGAATAATCTTGGTTCGCAGATTGGCCATCCTCCTTTCGTCTCCTCGTCCAGCCCGCCAAGTCAACCGGGGCGATTCCATACAGCTGGGTGTGGAGGAGGTAATAAGACGAGAAAAACCGGACTTTGCTCAACCCCTAGCCTCCCACCACCATGGTACTCGAAAGTTGGGACTTGGGATGAACCCAGCAAGTGACGACTAGCACCAGCAGCATACGAAGACTCAGGATGCAACTCTGCTGGGACATGTGCGACAGCCCCCCGCCATGCATGTTAGCTGCATGCGTCAGTTTGATGAGCACTCTCGTACATACTGACAGGCGCAGTTCCAGTGAGGGAGCTGCCAGGATGTTGTATCTCTCTTCTCCCTCTCTCCCTAAAGCTAAATCTCCGGTGTTAACGTCGGAGCATCCCTCTCAATGACCCAAAGATTGGGATTTTATGCACCTGCAAGATGAGAGATATAGTAACAGCCGCTGAGGGGCGCCAAATTCAATGGCAGCATGGTTATTGCTTCATGACTCGGCGCCATCCATGTAATTCGACCGGTTGAAGTCGACTGGAGCCAGAACTAGCGAATCGACGGACTTCTGCGTACTAGATATGTATTTGGCAGCTTAGTACGAAGTACATGTCCGAAAGATGTACTAGATGGAGAAGGAAAAAGACGCAGATAGCAATAGAGATTTGGGCATGTAAGACATGCAGCACCAAGTCTCTGGATCCCACGGGCTCGATTCTACTAGCACCACAAGCAGGAGTTTGCCCGAAGACTGGGATGGGAAGGATTGGGTAAATGTGTCCCCGTCTTCTGGCTAAAAGTAAAAAGTCCGCGTCGCCTGTGCGCTCCCGCGCGTCTGTGTGTTTGCTGGCTTAGCGCCTGGCGATACAGTATGTATTAGAAGTAGAAATCCTCCGTGCTGGTGGTATTGATGAAGACGGAATGATTGTACATAGAGTAAACTTCCACCTATTGCCACCGCTAAGGCAATTGACAGCTGCGTCTAGCTAGAGGAAGATCGTGGGAATGTCACCGTCAACTGTCGGTTTCGAGCTTGTTGGGTTCGCACCGCGGGCCGTCTCAGTGGCTGCTCCGCAATAGAGAATGCTGAATCCGGATAGTATACTTCGTACTTCACACATTTTATGGAGTACATGCATGCGCCTAAGCAGCGGTAAATTGCCCGCTTGGCTTCGTGTTCTCATAGGCCGATGAAGCTGGCCATATCCACAGCCCGCCACGCGAGGCTAAGATAGTTGGTCTGAGACGCGAGTTTGAAGCTACTAGCACTACTTGTATGCCGGAAGGCATTCCGTAAGGCTTCAGGCGAACTCATCGTGGAGTAAGCTTGCGATATTTTCTTCTGCCATTGCACCGCCGGCATTCGTGATCGCGGCGATAAAAAATCAATAAACAGAAAGCGGACAAGGGAAGAGGAGGCTTTGAGTAGCGCAACGCACATTCCTACAGCTGAGATACTGCTTTATTTCGTACAAGGCAGGGCAACCCAGGACTCCGTGACGTGCATTAAACGCTTCCAAACAAACTGCCCTGGTGCTCTCCCGGGCAATCCTATCAATTAAACCTAAATGCTCAATACCCGCCAAGTGGACATACGTAATTGCTGGCGTACTTTTTGCTGCGTCGTCTAAGAGGGGTACCTGGGTTAGTATTGATGACGAAGTACGGAGTACTCTGGCCAAAACAAGGTATCAACCTGGCTTTGCTTGGCTTGCATCGACGCAGCGTTATCTGAGAGCCTCCATATGTATGTATGTAATGGTGCATGTTACCACGAGGCACCTGCTCCATAGGTAGTCGTACATGCTTTGACAAAGCACCTGGACCGTCTTGTCTTGGTATCCGAATATTCTTTGCGGTCCTTTATGAGGTACTCCCTGAGCCTTGTACTCCTGCTGTGACACCTTATTTTGTAAGTATGCGAATACATATAACTTACACGCAGGAACTTGGTCAGGTTCCTACAAGTATGTTTGTTTCGTATTCAAGCCAGGCGCTATTCTCGTCGCTCGTACTCCGTACAGGGCATAGAACCAAAGCATTTGATAACAGCTAAGGCCAAGGTGCTGGACGGTGGCATACGCCACCTATCCAGAGGATACTAGCCTGAAGCCACAGAAAGCCAAATCTTCGCAGACGTGCATGAAATTAGCGTTGATGACGGATGGAAAGGCTAGTACCAGCAGAACATTAGCGTCAAGTCGGGCATGTCCTGATGAAATGTGCATTTTAGAATTGGGAACAAACGGCTCTCCCCACCACCACGCAGGCCTTGCCCAGTTCGGGACACGATGACAGGGGCTCGCATTGAGTATTTTGGCAGGGATACCCAGCAGCGGAGGAGAAGCCAGGCACCCGGCGGCCAAGGCGAACGGCATGGCCATGCAGCGTCTGGGTCTGGGTCTGGGTCTGAGTCTTGGGATGGGATGGGATGCCATTCCTTTGCATTCTGTGCAGACTAGACGAGGTCGTTGCATCGGCCAGTCTCCGATATGCAGAGCAGGCAATCAGGCCATTCATCCTTCGCTCGCTCTTAGACATGTGCTGCCCATGCGCTGCCCTCCACCCCCCAATCGGCAGTCCTCGCGATTCGGCGCCTGTGTGCAAGGACTACTTCGTACTGGTACGAGTAGCACTCCTGTTCTTGTGCCTGGGCCTGTTTCTACGCAGGCTCGCACCGCCCGAGCCAGTGGTTATCGGCCAGGGCTCCGTTGTCGCCTCAAATGACACCGCATCTGACAGTTTTCTCCTCCGTGGCTGTCGTGTGGAGGCGCAAGTACGTTTAATCTCGCTCGGACCGTGTTGGCCCGGGATCTGCAGCAACCGAGACTCTTTAATACTACCGAAAGGGTTCGTGTAGCCCTGGAGATGCAAACAGGTTTGGAAAAGAAAAAAAGCAAAGAGAGAGGGAGAAGAAGTACCCATGTGCTTGCGTGAATACTACTACGAGTAGTTAGTACCCGATGTGCAAGTGAAGATGCCCTAGCTTTGTTGGTGAAGCAGTTGTGTGAACTGATAAAGGTGACATGGCCGGCTAACGGACTGCAGAGATACCTGGTGGCTACCTCCGCAAGCTATCAACCACTACCAAGGTTCCTAGCTCATCATCTTTTCTCGGAGAACCACTGGACTGGGAGTTGCAGCTTAGCATCAACGCTTGGCCAGCAATACTACCTACTGTACTCTGTACTCCGTGCAGATACTACAGTACCTGTATTGGTAGGCCATTGTGACTAGGTCTGTAACGCAGGAACCAGCGTCAGCTCCGTCAAGTGTCCGGGGTTGTGCTGGCACAAGAAGCAGAAGAAAAAAAGGATGACTGGGTACCGAGCTAAGAAAAAGAGTACGGTACCTTAGGCAAATTGTCAAGCCCCCCCTTTTCTTGGTACCTTTGGGTACTTGTAATTGCGAGGTACCTGTTCCTCCAGGCCTCATCGCGTCAATCTCGCCTGGACCATAGGCTTGCTTTTTTCTCGGATTTTCTTCACTTTTCACTTTTCACTTTTCCTTTTCTCCCTTGCCCCCTCATCTCTCTCATCTCTCTCTTTTCCCTCTCTTTTCTTTTTTCCGCCGCCCTCGTCCAATCCTTTAGCCCGTGAGCGGCGTTGCATCCAGAGACCGGTAGCTCAAGCATTGTCTCACCCCGTGCTATATCGCCAGTGTCCCGATCTACTAAGGCACAGCTTTTTTTTTTTTAGGTGGCTTGCAGCCATCAAGCATCATGCGCACGCGGTCCCCGCTCTCTCTAGCTTAAGGGCCAGCCATTGTCGAACCAGGAGCTAGAAACGCATCTGCGTGCACTTACTTTTTCCTTCTCAATCCCACCTCATTCCATTACTAGTACGAGTAGTACTACCACTACTTTACTTGACGGAGCGCCTTTCTTTTTATTTATTTTCCTTGTTGCCTCATCCTGCGTCGTCCCTGTCGCAGCTCGCACTTGCTCTGCATACAAACGCTTGTCTTTCCCCACCTGCCCTTCGGTCTTTTCGTTGTTTGTCGTTCTTTCAGGATATCTTCTCTTGCACTTTGCCATTTCGACGCGGCGTCTTGAAACGCTACGCTCAACCTTACGCCAATCCAAAAAAACCACTAGTCAAATGTCCAGTAACTTGCGACATTCCATACGCACTGATTAAGATTAAGAGGCACTTGCTGAAACACGCAAAAGCAGTCAAGCGCAGCTCTTAGACTTCAATTATTGATTCTAGCCGGTGACCCACCGCCCACCGGTTCTCCAATGTTCAGCCGAAGACACAAGAATCAGCATCTGTTCGACGGTGGCCGGAAGAAGAACTCAGACTTATCAAGTGCTCTTGGTGATCTGGGCATCATCGCCAGTCCACGGTCAGCAAGGTCGGCCGGCCCTCGATTTAGGCCTGGAAGCAGTGCAACGGATGCTCCGTTCCATCTTGAGGGTACGCATCTCATCTCTCGCGCCGGCTTTATATACGCCCCCCCTAATAGTATATGCGCCGCGACTCGTCCCCCTAACCCCCCCTCTCTTTCTTTCCCCTTGCCTCCACTTGAAGATGACTGCTTTTTATCTTCTATTCTATTTAGCAGAGTCGCTAACCTTGACTGTCTTCAGGCCAATCCTCCAGCAATTCTCCAGCATCGCGCAGCACCGTCTCTCTCCAACGAGGGCGGTCTGTAAGCACTACCAGCACCTCCACGTCTAGAAGAGTAGGGGGTATCGACAACAACGTCATGTCGAGCAGCGCGGATCGAAGCCGCATGCGGCGAGACAGGACATTTGTCGGGAGCGAATGTGCAGTTTGCGAGGAGCCGTTGGAGCACACGCTGCGAGGCGAGCGCATTCTGCAGTTCTCTTGCTCCCATGTTTCTCACGAAGCCTGCTTCTATGAGTTCATCCGTGGAATGGAGGCACAGTACTGCCCAACCTGTGATGCTCCGCTGCATCTAGACTCCAGCCGAGGCGGCAATGTCCTGGACATCAGTTCGTCATCTAGACGCACGGAAACGCTGAATCATGCCGCTAATTCAGAGGTAGACAAAATCAGCAACATGGTGCGTACTGCTGGCACTGAGTCAAGGGCTGATACTGTCACGCCTGCGCCCACCTGGGAGAGCCAGGCAGCGAGGCCGCCCAGTGTTGATAGCGCCCAGAGGCGGCAGATGGGGCAGACCTCGAGTGTTGGCAAGGGAAGTCATCGCGATGGCAGAGACGCCAACTCAGATCGTTATGGCTCAGCGAGGCATACTCGCAACGACAGCACTGGCATGGCCTCATCTAACGGCTATCCCGAAACAGCGCAGAGCGGTTCTCAATGGCGCCACGACTACGATGTTCAGACAGTGGAGACAACACCCAACAGTCCTGGCCCAGCAACGAGAAATCCTATTCCGCCCCCGATTGTTACCATTCGCTCCGAATTTCCCACAGTCAGCAGATCTCGCCAACAGCAGACGCTCACGTGCCTTGTTACCATCGAAGTTCCTGACAATAAATGGCGACCGGACCCTGAGGATATCGGCTCGCCGGTGCAGTCGCAATTGGGCGTTAACCCAGGTGTTACCGAGACTGCCACCCCTCGCGAGGTATCGCCCGCCCCGACGCCGACACCAAACGCCCCACGCTTTTATCCTTACGAGTCCGCCGATGTTTTGGAGGATATGACGGAGAGTCTACGCAGCCGTGTTGATAACTGGCATGGCCTAGAGTTCAACCGATTCGGACAGTTGAGGCTGTGCGGCACGCTACGAGTGGGCAAGGACAAGGTGTCATGGCAAGAATTGGAATGCTATCTCTTCGCGGAGATGCTCATCTGTGTCAAGGAGAAGAAGCTCCCACCCCAATGGGACGAAAATGGTGCTCAACGAAAGCCAGCGACCCGCTGCACGCTCAAGGGATCCATCTTGATAAAGAAACACCTCAACGATGTGACGGAGACTGGAGCTATCGATGAGAATATCCTAACACTGAATCTGTCTGTGGCTGAACTGCCCCAGTTTCATCTGAGATTCGACAACCGGAACCAACTCAAGCTTTGGAACCAAGCTCTGTTGGACTTGAACGCCGTCGACTTCCCTCCTTCTCTTCGAAGCCCTGACCTGGACCGCGGCGAGATGTCTGAGACGGATGAGGAAGCGGAATGGAACCGGCCTGGCCAGCATCGTGTATCCTCCACCGCCTCTTCCTGGGGCCACAAGTCCGGTACCACTGCACAGACCGAGTATACCAACGTGCCGACCAGGACTGTTCGCCTTCCCAGCCCTGCTCACGTCCCGATTGATGTTGTCGTAGTTGTCCCTATTTCTTCCTCGATGCAAGGTGTTAAGATCAACCTCGTCCGTGACGCCCTCAGATTCATGGTCAGCACACTCGGTGAAAGGGACCGTATGGGTCTTGTCACATTTGGCTCCGGCGGTGGTGGAGTGCCTCTCGTTGGTATGACTACAAAGGCTTGGCCCGGCTGGTCCAATGTCTTGGGCTCAATCAAACCCGTTGGACAGAAGAGCCATCGCGCCGACGTGGTTGAGGGTGCCAACGTGGCCATGGATCTTCTAATGCAGCGAAAGCACAACAACCCCATTGCCACTATTTTACTCATCAGCGATGCGTCGACGTCTGACGCTGACTCCGTTGACTTTGTCGTCTCTAGGGCAGAAGCTGCAAAGTAAGTTGGAATTTCTTCCCTCTTTATCTATCTTCATTTTCAAGGCAGAATATCCTAACAATGAACGCTATATAGGATCACTATTCATTCTTTCGGACTGGGAATGACCCATAAACCTGACACTATGATTGAACTCTCGACAAGGACCAAGGCATCTTACACATATGTTAAGGACTGGATGATGCTACGGGAGTGCTTGGCTGGGTGCTTGGGTAGCATGCAGACTCTGTCTCACCAGAATGTCAAGCTTAAGCTCAAGCTCCCAGAAGGGTCGCCTGCCAAGTTCCACAAGATCAGCGGCGCTCTGCAAATCACTAAGCGGGCAACAGGACGAGATGCTGAAGCGTCGCTCGGCGACCTGCGATTCGGAGATAAGCGCGACGTGTTGGTGCAGCTTGTCATCCTTCCCGATACGTCTTCTCAGGAGCAGCTCCCTCCGGACCCTTGGGACAATATTGTCTCAGGGTTGGAGGCCCTTGGTGGTCCGATGGATAGCGATACAGAGAGGACTCTTTCTGTGGAAGAAGTGCCGCTTATCCAAGCTGATCTCACCTGGGGCGACATCTTGAGAGATGGCACCACTGCCCCAATGCCCCGGCCGTCCCTGCTAGCCATTACCATGTTGCCGGCAAGCCATGGCCAGAAGAATCGGTGGCAGAATGCGCCGCCCATTCCTCCTCACCCCAGCGTGGTTCAGAGGCGGATGGAGCTGCTCACCTCGGACATGCTCACGCGTGCCCTGACGCTCGTCAGCCGAGGCCAACACGACCGTGCCCATACACTATTGAATGAGACCCGCTCTATCCTCAAGGGCCTTGGCAAGGGTGGCTTGCCTCCTGTACCCCCTAGTAAATCGTTACCCTCGACACCTCACCCAGGTCATGATGGGTCTCCGGCATCCGGAACACCAGATCGGAAGCGCAGCCCGTCGCCAACATCGGCAACGTCATCCTCTGGGAATGGTTTGCCCGGTACTCAGCTCGGCCCTCCTCCTTCGCTAGGCCGGTCGCGCTCCGCAGATGGACTGGCGCTCGGCGTCGGTATCGATGCCACGACGGTTTCCGCTCTTGATGCTGAGCTGGAGAGCAGCCTGGAATGGATCAACCATCCCGCCGTGTTCGGCCGCGACAGTCGCAAAGCGGTACTCCAGGCGATCGGAGTCATAAGCTCTCAGCGCGCCTTTACGTCCCGCAGCCCTATCGAGAGCCTGTGGGCAGTCCGTATCAGCGGTATCAAGCGTCTTGCAGAGCGCAGTCGAGAATGGCGGGAAGAGGGAGGTGGCGAGGGTGGAATCACAGAGGAAGCATGATTCAACTGTTTCTGGTCATGAACGAATGACAATCTCGTACGTTTCGTGTATAAGCATGGCCATGGCGTTTGGAGTGCGAATTTTTTTTTTTTGGCTTGTTTTCCTTTACACAAGTTCTACGACGATCTCATGGATTTTTTTTTAACATTATTCGGATTTCCCTTGGAACGTTCGACGTATTCACGACCTTTCCTTGCACAAGATATCATATTTACCGACTTTCTGGTGGTATCACCATGAAGTATTAGAAATCTATGACGCTGCAACTTCCCCCTCCCGCAAAAGTATACCCCCTCAAGATACATGCTCTCTCTACTTTTTGTAATGAGAGGTGTCGCTTTCGTGCTTGTTCCCCACTGGTTTTTTTTTTTTTTTTTTTTTTTTTTTGACTTCTCTTTTTCATTTTTCCATCCTTTCTATATTTTTTTTTCAAACCTCCTCTTAACTTTGCTACGCAAGATGATGTCCCTTGTTGTTTGCAAGTTGTCAATCTAAACGATATCTCTTGGTGGAGGACAATTATTTGCGCATCGCCTGTTACTGTCATTTGATGCAGCTCGATTTAGATTTTGTGTTTCCTTTTTCTTATTCTTCCCCCCTTTTTTTTTAATCTGGAACGGTTTGGATGGAATAATGGAGGAGGTAATCAAGCCTCGGGAATACTTGGCGGAGAGCAAGTTGTGCATTAACAAACACGCTTTATGTGTAACATACCTGTTTCTATTTGCATGGTATCACGAGGAAACATTGGAATGGACGGAGGACTGATTCTATTCAAAGATTTTTAGATAGTTTTGTGCTTTTATGCTGAATATATACCTGATGAGCTCGTTTCGCTACCCAACTAGACCGTCCACTATTTCTTCTGAACTACATGTACATATATACGTACGGATGGATCATTGTGATGGCGGCTTTTCTTCTAATGGAAAAATGGAAAGCCTTGAGTCGGGAGGGACGATAGAAGGCACTACAAAGGTATGAGCGTTTTGCCCCCTTTCTTTTTTTCTATTCTTCTTTTATTAGAAGTCTATAAAGATGATAGATACATCAGGTATTTCCTAGACGGCAGCGAAAGCTAACCAATTGATTCCAAAGACGCATATACACGCATAGCCATTCAGGACTTTTACTCCTTCTTCTTCTCGACCGGGTTCGCAAGCGCGTCCAAAATCTCCTTAAATGACTGGACAATCTCCTCGCTGTTCTTCTCCTCCCACTCCTTCTGGGAGGCTTCCCCTAGCTTACCCTCGCCAATAGCAAGGAAGGCCTCGGGCCCGACGCCTCCTGAAAAGGCAAGCTGGGGCCTTGTGGCCGAAACTCTCAGGCCAACGCCCTCAAGGGAAGTCTTGACCTGCTCGGAGGCGATCTTGCCGCCAGCAATGCCGTAGCTGACAATGGCAGCGGGCTTTCCATCCCACTCGTTCTTGAGGTAGTCGATGGCGTTCTTGGTGCTGCCAGCTACGCCGTAGTTGTACTCTGGGACAGTGAGGATGTAGGCATCGTGGGAGGCGATCTCGGCAGACCAGCGCTTGGAGTGTTCGTGGATGAAGGAGCCGCGGGCGGGGACGTTTGCGGGGATGACGGGCTCGTCGAAGACGGGGAGCTTAAAGGTGTCGACGTCGACGATGGAGAAGGTGACTGAGGCGGAGGAAGGGTGGGCTTTAAGGACGTTGTGGACGAGAGTGGCAACGTGAGGACCGACTCGAGGAGTGCGGGTGCTGGTGATGATGATGGCGATCTTGGAGGCCATTTTTGAAAGACTTAAAGGGGGAGAAAAGGTTGTTTGAGAGATGTGTTTGTTTTGTGTGTAAGTCGGCTTCTATTTGAGTTGAGCTGTAGGTCATTTGAAGGGGCAACACTGTGATATATAGATGTATGAATAGGGGGTTCTACGCAGCTAGCTACACTATCATTGCAACTATAGCAAATACGACCCTACGACTTTCACGATTCAAGCTTCAACGGAATCTTCCACGTCAAAGCCTACAATCACAACTCCGCTGTTTTCTACAGAACAAACCCCCTTCGCTACGACAACTCCGCTATGAGGAAGTGAGCCGCTGAAAGAGCCTCCATTGTGGATCGCGAGAGCGGCTCGCCCAAGCCTTATGCCAGGAAAGGTAATACATCCCGGATAGTAACTCGCTGATTAGAAAGGAATATTGCTCTCTAATGAGCTCATACCAAAAAAGGGGAAAGGCTACTATGGGCATGAAGATAGAGAAAAAGAAAAAGGTGATGGTTCGAAGTAAGGGAAAACTAACGCTCGAAAAGAGAGAGAGTGGGAAAAAAGGATCCTGGCGTTGTCACTTCTGATTCGCCAGCAGGAACGTGCTCAGACTCGTCTAGCTTTTCTTTCATTTCTCACAAGCGCGCGGGATGGGGAACAAGAGAGTAAAGGTGCGGTTAATAAAAGGGAAATCCTACGAGACTTGGGTTCCTCGTGGGGAAATTTAATCGCCGCGGCGTTGCGAGGAATGGCCTGGGCGTTGTGTCGTCTGATTGGGTGGTTTGGGTATGGCATGGGTTTGTTTGTCTGAGTGTGTAATTCCGAGCATTTTTATACGCGCGGACCCGGGAGTACTAGCAGGCTTCGTATTGTTGCTAGTAGTTGGGCTTTAGTCTAAACGCCGGATCCGTAGTCCGCATCATGGCAATGCACGTCGGAATTACAACTTTGCATACTACCAGACTACTAGGTACAATGTAACTTATCGGCCATTGCTACAACAAGACAGTTGGTTCTGCGAATCTGACTAGTAAGGGTTTTGTTCTAGACTCCATTTCACTCTGTCAACATACAGAGATCAGATTAAATTCTATTTTTGTTTCTTTTGTCCATTGTCATCATATTACATAGCCTGCCTCAAAAACGGTCCGGGATTATCTATGCTTTTATATGTCCTTCCCCCACCCTCCTTTGAACCTTTTAACAAACCTCAGCCCATCTAGTCCTCATCCCAGTTCTGTCAAAAGAGTTAGTAACAAATTTTGTGTATGCGTATTGTGAATGCTCATAGGGGATCAAAGAATTAAAGACGGGGTTAAAAACTTACAGGGTTGGGACCAGGAGGCTTCGGCCCACCTGCCTGTCTCGCTACGATAATCTGGTCGACTGACAGGACTGTACGGGCAGCCTCTGTGGCGAGCCTGATAGCCCAGTTCTTGGACGCCAACAGGTCGACAATGCCCTCCTTGGTGGCGTTCAGCACTCCATTACCTTCCTCGTTCTCAACATCGACACCGGTATCGCCGCTCTCGCTCTTGTGGTGGGCAGCGTACAGCGTGCTGAGAACCTCCGTAGCATCCAGGCCGCAGCTCTCAGCCAGGGTACGGGGAATGACCTCAAAGGCCTCGCCGTACTTCTTGATGGCATACTGGCTCAGACCTGGTGTCTTTTCGCCATGTGCCTGTATCCTTGCGCTCAGCTGAATCTCCGTAGCACCCGCTCCAGGAACCAATCTGGGGTCTTTAGTGATGGCCTTGAAAACATTGACGCCGTCATCAACAGCTCGCTCAATGTCGTCAAGGTGGTTCTGGGTGGCGCCACGGAGGACCAACGTAGCAGTGCGTGTGACTTCGTCCTCTTGTCTGAACACAGTAACGCGATCGCCACCAATCTCGATCGTCTCGACAACGTCGATGCTGCCCATCTCGTCGGGCATGGGGGCACCCAGCCGAGCCAGCGGCGTAGCGCCGACGACGCGGCAGATTCGTCGCAGCTCGAACTTGCTGAGGATTCGGATGCAGAGAATGCCGTAGCGGTTGAGGTAGTGCATGGCCAGGTCGCCCACTCGATCACCGCACACGACCACTCGCAGGCCCGAGTCGTGAAGCTCCTTGATTGCCGTTTCCAGCTGTGCCTCCTCGCCCTTGGTGAAGTCCATCATCTCCTTTGCGTTATGTAAGAGCACGGTGCCCTTGGTCTCTGTCTGGCTTGTATCGATGGGACACGTGTAGACGCCGACCTTGGCACGGCTGGCCTTCTTCACCGACCCATCAGGCTCCTTGGGGAAAACCATACCCTTGACAACCCTGCTCTGGTCCAAGCTGCCACCCATAATTTTGACTACTCGGATGTTGTCGACGTTGAAGTTAACGGGGTTCTTGGGCAGGACGGCCAAGACGGCCTCGGCCACCAGGTTTGATAGGAACTCCTCGTTTCCGTTCTGCTTGCTGGCAATGACGGTTCGCAGAGCCTTGCTCAACTCAGCCTGGTCTTGGATGTTCTCCACTTTGTCTACGGAAAGCTCGTCGAGGGTATCTAGGGCAAACTTCTGGGCCTTCTCGAAGCCGATGACAATGTCGGAAGTCTTGAGGCCCATGCGTAGCAGGTCCTCTGCCTTTCGCAGCAGTTCACCAGCCAGCACAATAACCAAGTTGGTGGCATCGCCCATCTCAGCCTCCTGTTGTTGAGAGGCCATGACGAGGAGCTTGGCGGCGGGGTGGACAACATCGAGCTCGCGGAGGATGGTGGCGGCGTCGGAGGTGAGGATCATCTTCTGAAGGTGGTTGATGACGATCTTGTTGCGGCCGTAGGGGCCTAGCGACGTCTGGACGGTCGAAGCGATGGTCCGGCAGGCGTCAATATTCCGCAGCACGGCTCCATCTTCTGAGTCGTAGCTACAGGCGCGCAAATCGTTTTGTCAGCCAAAACCCGGCTCAGGCTTGAATGGATTGTGATGGGATGGCGGGGTTGGCACTTACTTGTTGTAGCCATTCTTGAAAAGGCCCGCGTTGGGCGCGTTGGGGATGTTGAGCGACATGATGGGCAAAGTATGGCCGGATCAGAGAATTTTCCCTGGATTGTTTTGTACACCCGCCCAGACACACAAGTTTGGGGAGTTGGCGATATTCCCTTTGAAGAGCTCCTTGGGAAAATCTTGGGGGTGTAGTTTGCTGGTAGCCTGGGGGGCAGTTTTTGTGGTGCTTAGCCAATCATGGCCGCTTAGGAAAGGGTGTTATTCCGCTCCCAGCAGCTGCCCCTCCATGAGATTCCAAAATAGGGGGGGTTTATATGGAGTATGAATTACTCACCCAGATAGAGACGAGAAAGAGAGAGAGAGAAAGTAGGAGTACTGTTAATAACTCTGGTACATATCATTTTACATAGGCTAGGAAGATGGAGAGGCAAGTTTTGATACGGGTGACAATTATGAAATCTTTGGAGGAATTGCCCCTGAAGGAAGCCATACATGTGGCTACAGCATCGGTACACAACTGGGAAGCTGGTGAGAGCTGGTACCGACAGATGATTCAGCAGCAATTGGCCAGACCGTAACAATTGATGATCAAAATACTATTCTTATTAACCATTGTTTTATTTTATTTTATTTTTATTTTTTTAATATTGCCTACTACTAGGTATTTCTAAACGTGTGATATCAGGTTATATACCCGACAATAAGTCGATGCTATCTCGTCGTGTACTTCGTAAGACGTGCTGATTAACCAGATTGGGACCTGTTGCTATCTTACTTACCCACTGATGGGCGCTGTAGCCCTGCCTCAGCTTAGCTATTACTGGTGGTATTGGCAGCAGCACGCTATTATATTACCTTCTGAATTGCAGCCTCGCAGCACCGCCCAAAATGGCCCCCTTCTTTAATACCTAGTAGTACCGTGTTTGTTCATCGTCTTACTCCGGACACCTAATCTTCTCACACGTTCATCATTAGAGGAATTTTTAGATGAAGATATAGTACACTGCGGTCATCGCGACTGGTGGAATTGGTTGTTTTTTTATGCTTATTGCTTTATTCTTTATTGTTTCTTTTTTATTTCCTCGCTTGCAAGTCCCAATTGAAGCGCTCCTCCGCACCATCCATTAACTCGTACGCGTTACCCGCGCCTTGTGGAGCGAATTCCCAAAGTCTCTTGTTCTCTTTGTACAGGTCCGCTTTGTTTGGCACGCTGCGCTGTACTGCATACATTCCGCAGGTTGGTTGTCGTGACCAAACCAGAGGTACAGTGTACATCGGAGCGTTGCCCATCCACTCAGCGCATCGCTCTTTAATACGTACCTCAACTTATCATCATGGCGCCCCAGCCTTGTGAGTCCTAAACTTTTTTTGTTTCTGTTTCCTCCCTTCAACAACGTACAATCTCTCGTTTCAGCCGCATCGCACACCCCATCAACTGCTGCGTCGCGTCACTTGCGAACCCCCCGAGAGCATCATCAATCGCTTCCTCTCGGCCCATCTCGCGACTCACTGCGTCTTCGCATCTTCGCATCGCATCGTCCCTTGGCACTCTTCGCTCTTTACGACCCGCGCCAAAACAATGCCTGCCAAAAGAAAATTGGTTGCCGAGGCTAACATTGAGCCAGCCAGCGTGCCTTCTCCGCTGCCACCATCTGTTGAGGAAGCCTATAGACGGAAGTGTGTCCAGCTGAAAAATCGCACAAACGAGGTCGAGGATGCCAACGACGCTGCCAGACTGCGGCTCGCTCGCATAAAGCGCCAGGTCGAGAAGCTGAGGATAGAAAGGGCGTTTCTGCTGGAACAATTGGCTAAGCGCACCAGCACAAACGTCGAGGACTCCGAGGGCAGCCCCAGTCCACCTCCTACGGTATGCTTCCTGGTCAAGTTCATTTTGTCTTTTTCGTCTATTTCTTTACGTTGCGCCATCCGACATGGCCAAATTTCTCTCCTCCTGCTCCTTTCCATCCCCATCGCCAGTACCGCGCCTTGCTACTCTCCCTTTTTTCTCCCCCACCAAACACCTTTTTTCAGTGTTGATATTTGAGTGCAACGAAATAGGCAACCACATTCGATATCCCAGTTGAACCGAATGCTAACCCCCGAAAGCCTAAGGATAAGCCGCTGCGTATTAAGAAGGGCCACCGAAAATCCAACGCTCCAGCAGATTCCGATGCCAAACAGGGCACCGCAAAGGATCCCGCGTCCCCGGCTTCCGAGTCCAATAGCCAGGCCAAGGGTTCTCGTGCCAACGGCGTGTCCAAGTCTTCCAAAAAATACAAGGACCCCTTTGAACTCTACTGTGAGGAAACTCGGCCTGAGCTTGAAGCTAAGAACAAGGATGATGCCGATGTAAATGTCGAGGAGGAGCTTACGCGTGGCTGGGAGGAACTACCAGAGACGGAAAAGGAAGAATACCAAGCCAAATTCGACCAACTGAGTAAAACTCAAGAGGAAGAAGAAAAAGCCGCTGCCGAAGCTGAGGCCGAAGCAGATGCCGAAGCTGAAGCTGAAGCAGAAGCAGAAGCCGAAGCAGATGCCGATGCTGAAGCCGAAGCTGATGCTGATGCTGATGCTGATGCTGATGCTGATGCTGATGCTGATGCTGATGCCGATGCTGATGTCGATGCTGATGTCGATGCTGATATCGACGTTGATGCTGACGTTGATGCTGACGTTGATGCTGACGTTGATGCCGATGTCGATATCGATGCTGATGCTGATAACGAGACTCCCAAGAAGAGCATCAAGGCCGAACCCAAGGCAGAGAAGTCTGAGGCTCACGACGATGATGTAGAGATGAGCAACTACGACACTGAGGACCAGGAGACTCAGATGGATAAGGATGGCGATGATTAAACAAAGAGGCAACTACGCGGTTTATAGGATGGAAGACGGAAACATGTGCGGGAGGCGTTTTTTGGTACAGGACAAAGAGGGCTCTTTTCTTCTTTTTTTCTTTTTTTCTTTTCTCTTTTTCGTTAATGGCACTGTAATTGAATTGACGGGGTGCGTTTGTAATTTGGAACATTTTAGATGCATGTATATTAAAAAATTCTAAAGCCAATCTGTGTCTGAACTGCTATATGTGGATTTGGATTTGCCAGAGAAGATTATCAACATCATGTTTCTGCGGCCTATACGTAGATGAATTTACTTTTCTTTTCTTCTCCTTTTCCCCATGAAATTGTTCGGTTTGCATTATTACGATGCTAAAGTTCGCTTCACCCAGAATATCAACGCCGTCCATCTCTGTTACCCTATTCGCTGTATAATAATGACTTCAAATATCCATCCCAAGCATAACTCCGATTCTCTCACAGAATTCCATGCCCATTGCTATCAAAAACAAGTGAATAAACATCCCATTCAAGCCTCCCCAGCATACAGATCTACAACAATATTTATCGCAGCCACCAGAATCTCCATGGCAATCAAGATAATAACTAGGCAAACCAGTCAGCACCACCGTTTTAAATAACGAATAGGAGATCAAAAGAAGAAGAGAGTTAACAGTTCCTTAACATACCTATCCATTCAAGCATTTCACCGTGGCCGTGAGTCAGCTGGTCTTTGAGAACAGCCAGCAAGTCAGCAATGACGTCCAGGCGTTCTGTCACCAGACCAACTCGTTGATCCATCTCGAGATAGCTCCTGACAGCTTGATAAACCGGTTCTAATTGAGGCTCTACCCAGAATAACTCAGGAGTATCCAAAACGGAGCCGTTGAGATGGATGTTAATCCTCAAGATAAAGAGCTCTCCAATTTGCATGTTGATTTGTTTCCGGTTCAGAGCTATCTTGCCCGTCAAAGCAATTTGAGTCGGGATATCCTTGCAGGTGTCAATGGTGGAAGCGATGAGCTCTTCGAAGAGTGATGTCTGTTAATGCAGTTAGTTACCATGTCAGCCTTTGTTGTTCTTCGTTTCATTATCGTCTTTGACAGGCCAATCCTACCTTGACGCTTTGTGCTAAAGCATGAGAGATGGCAAGCTTGGTCATGTAGTTATTCTTGTCTCTCAACGTGATAAAGTCGTTGTATATCCGCGCTTGGTATTCCCTCGTATAGTAAAAGTTGAAATGCTCCGTCTCGACATCGTCAGGGGCCAGCTTCTCGAGTTCAAACTTGGCAATGTCTTTCAACAGCTTGGCCTCCTGTACCTCCGTCATGCCCCATATTACCACCACGCCATAGTCAAACAGGAAGATTTCTGGTGTGTGGATTTGAATATCAAAGTCCGGCACCGTGTCTTTTATGGGCATGTCTTCCGGCATAGTAGGGCCCAGCAGCTCTTCGCTGGGTAGATCGCCTGCGCTCTCCCGGCGCTCGTCAATCATTAAGCCTTCCCCGTAGCCAGAATCGTGTTGATCTTGATGCTGATCTTGGTGCTGAGGCCCATAGTCCTCCCGCCCTGTCTCGCCATCTACTAATTCACTCCCCGTAGAGTGGCGTCTTTCAAGGTTCTGCTCGGGGAGGTCATGAGTTCGCTGACTTTTGCCGTACATGTAAGGCGTATATATACACTCGTCAATAAGCTTTGGATTCGCGCCGCGAGTTTTGCCTCGCCCCTTGAGGAATCTCATGAGTCCATCCATTTCATAGCGATTTGCTGTGCAGTATGCTGTGACACGCGGGAGTCGATCTCGATCTGCCTTTCCAAGCCGCGCCGCATCTCTTCGCGCCGTCGGATCTTTGATTCGCGTATACTGGGAATAGACATCTCTTCCGCTTTCCTCATCTTCGCCCTCTTCTCCGAAGTCTGGATTTGGCAGCAATTTGAGCTTTTCGGTCTTCTTCGTACTTCTCTGAGGTCCAATCTTAGGTAGCCCCTGTACCGAGGCAATCGCAGGGACAAATCCCTGACTGTTTCGACGGCGGAGTTTGCTGTTCAGCGCCGCCAGCATTGGCGGGCCTACGATGCCGCTGCTGCTAGCCTGATGATTCACATTATGGGAGGCATAACTCCTTGGCAGGCGCTGAGGTTCCGGCTCGATGGTTCGACTGACGGGGTTGGCGCTGAATGTGACTGTTCGTACGGCTTTTGGTCGAGGGGTTTCGGACGCGGGTAGCAGAGGTGTGGTCTCGCCAGCGTTTGTATTCGTGGCGCCAAGAGACTCCATTCCGAATGCCAGAAGCTGAGAACTAGGAACTGGGACCAAAGTAAGGGCTGCAGCGGCTTAGAGAAGTATCTCCGGAAGATCGCTTGCAATGGGTGAGAAGGGTGTAAGATATGCTGATTTGCTCATAAATATAAATGTCGCTTAGGTATTAAGGATGATGATGGCATTGAAAGCGATTGGCCAGGTGAGCACGCGGTAGATGCTTGGATGAAGTTTGTGAGAGCAGAAAGATTGAGAGGCTGCCAGCCAGCAATTGCTGCTCGATGACGGAGTACAGCCCAATTTTCTAGCCCAGATTCGGTGGAAAGCGGTCTAGACCCACTACGGAGCGCTAATTTTGCCTGTGCTAGTTCTGCCGCAGGCACATGCCTCTAGAATTGGGGCACTTAGGGGATTGCTCGCCCCACTAGAGCTCCGTGTAAAAAACCGGAAGCATGGAATACCTCTACAAAGCAAAACAACGTGGTACCGAGCCGGGCTATGGCTGCAACGTGGAAACACAAGTACTATCCGTTTCAACGCGTTGAAAGAATCTTCACTTTGTGTGACCCTTCGTTGGAATCAGTGCTCTTTCTCCAAGCTGGAGTGGTAACTACACGTAGCAATATTGATATATTTCTGCATATTATTGTACTTTTTCTCTGAAACTTTCTTTTATTAAATAAAAACTGTAAAGTGGGAGTCCCAGCCAGCTGCGGCTTGAGCGCGCTGCATTTCCGTTTCATTCAGGCACTGCCCTCCACTGCTAAATCATCTCCACCGACATGTTCCCCACAGAGGCAAGAGAAATAAATTGTCCCATTGCGCGCCGTATAGTTCTACGAGCTCTATATTCCCGAGTAAGAAATCAAAATTGTTCACGCATATTCAATGTGGCTTATTTGGAATATCCCCTGGACTTGTGCCATCTGGTTATACTACTTACATTGGTATCTAGTAGGTAAAGCACCTGGGTCTTTGTGCTGGTGTGTAGCCGCCTTCACATTCTGCTTCACAAACTTCAAACTACATTCCATCTTCCCAAACAAAAATTCATTTATCAAGTTCATATGTCTAAACTTATATTCCTTTCGGCTATTTTTCACATGGGAATATGATAAGATGTGCTGTCCTGACTCATTTATCCTGGATTCGTGTCTCGATTTTCAACCCGCCCTCATGAGCTCGATCAATGAGACGCTGCCCAAGGCAACATGGGGTATAAAAACCTCCATCTAACTCAAGGTCATCTTCCAAAATTGTACGAGCACCTTCGCTGCAAAGCATTGCCGTCACTGCGTGTACCCAGTGGTTAGTAGAGGACTTGATGTCTTTGGTTTAACGGGACTACTAGTTTCCACTTACACTTGTACATACTACCATGGTACCAAGCTCGACAAAAGGCTTGCTTGTGGGAAGGTAACTCCGTATCAGGATTTGCTATACCACGCCACTCAACTTCTTCCTTGTCCATGTCTTCCCTGGAGGGACCTGTGCCTGGTTCCGGAGCAAACTTTTTAGCTATCGCTCTGATGGGTGCTATAGACACGAGCAGAAATGCGACAACGAGTGCCCAATGGGTGAAAATTCCTTCCAACCAATTGCGGGCTTTGCGATATTCTGACCAGTGGAAATTCGGCCCGTAAAACTGGTCTTTCCGGCTAGGAATTTCCGACAAGAGGCCCCATGAGCGTTCAATTACTCCCTGGTCGGTAGAACCAGTCAAGGCCGTGGTCAGAGCTCCAAGATTAGGCACATGGTGAATACCGAAAATCTTCTGCCATACGGAAGTTTCGTGTCTTTTCGGTTCCGCCGGATGAGGCACAGGAGAATGGGCAAAAGGTTTTCCAGATTCAAGCAGTTCGCTCCAAGTGAGGTAATCGAAGATGCTAAGAACAGTAGAGATGGTGCCCGCAGAGGGGGTCGCTCTGGATATAAAAGCTTTTAGTATATGCGTAACAATGCTTTACCACTATAAGACGAACGTAACTCAACTTACCGAAAGGTGTGAAGCGAAAGGACGACGTCCTTAGTCTTAACATCCATTTGTTTGCGGAGTGTGTTAGCTAAAGACCAGGTACAGAAGTCTGGAGGAGCAGACTCCAAGCCCATCTGGGGAATTAGAATAGCACCGCTCTCTTTGGCGGCCTTGTCATATTTCTTGATCATTTTATAGACCCAAGGCGCTTCACCAGTTGCATCAAAATAGTGTGTACCAGCCATCACGCATGCCTTCACAGCTTGCTCTCCATACTGGCTATAAGGGCCGACAGTTGTAATCATTACGAATGTCTTCTTCGCCAACGCGCTCATTTCCTCATCGTTATCAACATTGACAATTTCAATTCCTATTTCTCCGTGTTAGTAGTTCTGTCTTATGGTAACATGCCATTATAAATAGGCTGGCAAAGATGGCCATAACAGACCAGGCGGGCTTCTATCAGAATGCACCGTTTTGCAATGTTCGACAATTACTTGAAGCTTTGACACGGAACGACCTGCAACGGCCCATTTTGTATTGACTGGGAAATTGGCGGTAATGTACTCAGCTACCACGCGGCCAGTATACCCTACAATATATGTGAGCCATCGCTGTACTTCAAAACTCGCTACGGTCTCAGCCTCACATACCAGTAGCTCCAAAGACGACCACGTCATAGAGGCGATTATGCTCCTTGAATGTCATGGTGAGGGGTCAAAATGCTGTAGAGGGGAAGAATAATCAATATCGCTAATAATGGAGAGGTGCAGCAGGATACAGTGGTCTCTTGCTTTGTTGCTGTCACCTTTACAGAATGTACAAATCAGAAAGGACAAAGAATTGATGCAGAGGAAGAATGCACTTATTCAATTTCACGTACTACTCTAATATGTTTCTTTTAAGGGAAGCTATTCTAAAACAGGGTGGCTCGACACATACAAATCAATGATGTTTTGATTTCTATTCAGCCGACGCCACCGCTTTCGGATGGACGCAACACTCGCATGAGGTTGGACTGATGAAACCCTTTGCTCATAGGTGGCTTATCCGGATTTATCACCCAATCCGAGCACGCAGAGTGACCACGGAGGAACACGAAAGATGGTAGAGTGTTTATCACGTGACTGCCGAATGATCCTTATCGATAGCTATTTTGGAAGAAAAAAAGCGGTGGGGCTTCGCTTGGCCCATCGCTCACGTGTGTGCCCTAAGGAAAATCACAACTCCAGCTTTCCAGCACATTTTCGTGAGCGCAGCCTGCAACCGAAGTCAAGCATTCCATCTTCGCCATCCCTCACAGAAATCCGTCAAGATGACCAAGCGCACCAAGAAGGTCGGCGTGACGTACGTACTATCTTTTGATATAATCAATTAATGAAATGCATCTTTGCTAACATATTGTCTTCAGCGGTAAATATGGTACCCGGTAAGTCTTTGAAAGATACCCATCACTCTTGTCTTCAATACGAAATATCGACCCCGAACCCCGACGAAACGAGTTATCAATTATCTTGCACGACCTCTGTATACGATTCCATGCGAAGAACTATCAGATATATCGGCTGTGTCTATGGAAACCTCCAGAGACATGACGCGAGATACTCGAGACCCTTTTTCATGACCGAAAGCAAACTAAAGACGAACTGGCAACTAATACGACTGGTTATAGTTACGGTGCCTCCCTGCGAAAGCAGGTGAAGAAGATGGAAATCACCCAGCACGCAAAGTACACCTGCACTTTCTGCGGCAAGACCACCGTCCGAAGAAAGTCTGTTGGTATCTGGAACTGCCGCGCCTGCAACCGAACCATTGCTGGCGGTGCCTACACTGTTGCGTATGTCTATACCACCACAGAAATCTCGAAGATCGCACGATACAAATTGCGATCCGGAAATGGATGATGAATTTTACTAACTTTGCCATCTCAACAGCACACCCGCCGCCGCTGCCATGCGATCAACTCTGCGACGATTGAGGGAGATTGCTGAGGTTTAAGGCGTTTCTTGGTAGAATGATGAAGGATTCGGCTTTGCTTTTCGGTCTGGTGTATGGGGGACTTTGTTTGCATGCATACACTGCGAGCTGGCGAAAAATGAACGTCGACGCTCGATCTTTGGTCATAGACACCGGTCGATAGGCAATGAACAAAAAAAGAAAATTGCATTATCTCGGACACCCGAATCAAAGAATGAATGATGCCACCAATATCTTAGCGCTTTGTGAAGGGAAATATGCTGCCGGGCTGGGCGATTGTGTGTGGCCTGACGTGCGCCAGTTTTTTTTCTTTTTTTCTTCTTAATTTCTCACAATTGAGAGGCAGGGCATGACTTGTCCGATTCAAGAGATGATCGAAATTAAAGCGAGCGCTCTGAGAATATTGTAGACACGCCAGTGCGTAGCATCTCCAGACATGACTTCTCACAACGTCACACTCAACTGCCAACGGCAGCATTCACAGAATAGGCTAGCAGGACCGAAAAGTTTATAGCAGCTTCTCCATACCGACAACGTCTTGATCCACCAGCGTAGGTCACAAGGGTTCTCGCTGCGGCACCTTTTTTTTGTAGCGAGAGTCGCAGTCCGCGTTCAAGGCATCTCGGTTGCTATATGCGCACGCTGGGCAAATCCGTAGTGCCTCTCTAGTATGATGGCGGTGCCTGTAAACGAAGTCCCACCTGTCACCCGATCACAGCTGAACCCGCCAACTTAAGATATGCCAAGCGAGCCCGTGCAAGACATCTCGGAGACTTGGAAACTGGAATAAAGATGGAATCTTTGGCCTTCCCCTTGTGCTGGCGCGCGATCCATGAGCTAAGAGCAAGGCTCCTCAGAGCAAACAACCGAGCAAATACAGGCACACGATACAAGCGTTCAGGGTATACGGTATGGTATGGTACTTGTACTCTGTGCTCGGCTGATGGGATCGATGACGAGCTGACTGCGACAGGGTGTGTGGATATCGCGGATGGATGGCATAGCGCTTCGTAATGCAAGTGCAGCATATTGCATTATCGCAGAGAGGGCCGCAGCCATGTTGCTGATGGGTAATATGTGGCCAATATTACGCCCAGCGGAGAATGGAGGGAGGTGAGGCAGTCTAGCCCGTGACGAATGTAGATGTGGTTCCTTGCATGCACGGACCGGACCTGGACAAAGTCTGTCCTTTTTCTTCTATTATCTTCTTTTTTTCTCCTTTAATAAATATTTCATTGATGCCTTATTCGATATTGAATAAAGAATCATACTTGGCCGAGGAGTGAAGCTACTGCTGTAGGTCTCGTATACGGTATTTCATGCAACAAGAGCAACATGCACTTTGAGCAGGACGAAAGACAGCTCTCCAAATCAGACACCGATGCAAAATGAATCATATATAAAAGAGACGAGTCCTTCCAATCAACATCCCGGCAAATCACCGCCATACACTAGCCCTTTCATTCCTCCCCTCAAGAACCACACCTTGTCAGCGGTCTTCGGAGCACTAACAGATCCTTAACATGCCTGGGTACCTAGACCATGAACGAACTCCATTCATATCACAAAAAACAGTCACCCTGACCTCTTCCCTTTCCCTGTCACAATATTTCACCAGGCGGTCGGTTCTGGGAGCCCAGGTCCAATAGCAAGTGATACCGTATGGAGAAAGCTATGTATGTGCAGCATCTCATCCATGTACTTCGTATTATGGAGTTACGGTTACAGCATGGCCTCCTACACGCGCCCTACCTTGCCGGCCTACTAGTACCACCTTGGCAATTCTTCCATCAAAAGATGCATTCTACCATGCCCTTTACGACATCCGGAGAAGCAGGTGCTTTTGCCTAGTGCCATGTAAGTTCCATGTATCCATACAAGCTGCTCCATAATAATAATCATAATCATAATCATTAAGAACTTGTACTGTAATATCAATGTGCTACAAGCACAAGCAGTACCAGGGAAACATGCATGCACCACATGCTGCGCGCATGCCGGAGCCAGAACTTGGTCAGCCTATTCTACCTACCTACCTACTTATGTACTCTGTACAAGTACTGCAATAGGTAGCTGCCCCCCCCTTGTGCGTTGACCAATTGTAGGTTCATGTTTCATCACCACGCCGCGGCACGTGAGACCGACCAAAGCACATTCGCGCAGGCATCGTTCCGTTGAAGCCCAGGTAGTACCAAGTACGGCAAACCTTGTGCTTTGCGGTGGCACCTCTGGTACCTGGTAGTCTATTGCTTCTGCGCGTGTCATCCGAGCTCATCGTACTGTCATCCTTCTTCCCCATGCCTCCTCTGCTGATGACTTCCATGGACTTCTAAACCAACCAGGCTCTATACCGTAGTGTACTTCGTGCATGTAGACATCTACCTACTGGGTAGATGTCTGACTGGCATTATTACGCGCCCTGTTTGCCCCGAGAAGCACTGCCGCAGCTGCAAGGAGCGAAGGAATGCGCGGGTGGTAATATAATACCTAGCGGATATACGGAGCACTGTAAATCTGTACTTTCGAACCTATCAGTGCTATGTCTCTTCCTCTGAATGTGACCCCATGCACACGCACACGTCTTTTCTTTTTTCTCTTTTTTTTCTTCTTTTTTCTCTTTCATGTTCTTTTTGCGGCGTGCTAAAAGTCTCTAGCCTAGCGTCCCAGGTAGCTACCAGCTGATAGGCTCTTCTGCTCTTCATCTTTCCCAGACACCTCTTCCCTTCGTTGCCTAAGGCAGCGTCAAGCCATCCGGATATTTCCCTATTGGCTTTCCATTGTAAATTACCGACTTGTCGTATTAGCCTGGTGGTTGATTGGTATACGAGTTCTGACGTCTCCCGTCCCGAGCAGGTACCTGCCTGGTAGTATCCAAGGCTACCTCTCTATTCCAGCGCAGTTCGTTCCGGTGCAGACAGTACCGTTAACGACATAACAAAAAGTGCACGCAACTCCAGTCACTCTAGCAGTCACTCTAGCACGCCCTAAGAATATCGTCTCCCTGCCCTTCGAATGGCATAGTGAGCAGCCACTCAGCTCTTTTCCCCCCTCTCATTTCAACGAATCTCGTTGACCGACGAGGCACCTACAGACGGAGTACTCCGAGCAAGCTCTCACGCTCACGCCAAAAGAGAAAAATCCCCCTCACTCTGAAATTCTGCCCTCTGCCGCCACCTCCAGCAATCAATCCAATCCCACAGCGATTAACAGGCGTGGCGCCTCCAGCGCTGTGACTCGCTGATTGGCCCCGCCCAGACCCCTAACAGGCCTGCGCTAGCTTGCCAGAAGCCCGCCTTTTCTGGGCTGTCTCTAGCTGAACTCTCCCTCTTTCAATCCTCTTGTCTTGTCGTGTCGCCTTTGCGTTGCAAAAAAAACCCCCCAGGTACCTTTTCCACTGTGCGCGGTACCACTGCCGCTACCAGCAGACCTGCCTCTACCGTACCCTTACCTGCTCACCCACTTCACCACTAATACATCATATTAGCCTTCATACCAAACCCAGTTTCTCGCTCTCTTGCAGCACACGCCACAAACCAGCGCTTCCCACGTCTCAAAACAACTTTTTTTTTTTTTGCTCCATCAGGCACTTGTTTACTTCATTGTCTTTTTACATGTGTTCATCAGTTTCTTGCGTCTGTTATCACAATCGGCATCATGTCTGAGCCTGACCAGTGTATCATATGTTTGGATCCGCTGCCGCGCCCCTCGTCCTCGACGCAGAGCAACGAGGCGGCTGTCGACACCGCTTCCGCTTCCATCGCTGAAGCCGCTGAGGGCGATTCGAGCTATCTCAACATAGTGGCAGCCCTGGATGGCTGTGATCACATAATCCACGATGCATGCATCCGATCTTGGGCTCAAAAGACCAATACCTGTCCCATCTGCCGCAAACCCTTCCACTCGGTTCGAGTCTACAACGGCCTGGATGGTAAGTTCAGCTACTGCTACTGCTACAGCCCCTCTGTGTGCAGAGTACCTCCACAACTACACAGTACAAAATGCTAACTCGGCTGGGGGAATTCTACAGGCATCGCCATTTCAACCTACGAAGTCGAAGATAAAAAACAAGTTGCCGAGTTTGACGTGCAGCAGTGGCTTGGGGAGAACCCTGATGAAGAGGAGGAGGAGTCCAACCCATGCCCCATCTGCAACTCGGCAGAACGAGAGGACATCCTCTTGCTTTGCGATAGCTGCGATGCAGCCTACCACACGCACTGCATCGGCATCGATTACATCCCTGAGGGCGCTTGGTATTGCATGGAATGTGCCCATCTATTCCAATCGACGGATGAACAACCAGAGTCGGGAGCTGCGTCAGAGACTAGCCCGAGACCTCAAAACGCTCGCCGTCCAGTTCCTCGACCTAACCGAAGCTTCCACGTCCGCACCCGCGCTCGCCTTAGGAGGGCACGCCGCCAAGCACGCAATCTTGAGTGGCAGGGCGCCTGGGGACAGTTCTCTGGTCGTTTCTATGAGATAAGCGAGCTTGACCTGGATAACCATGACGACGAAGACGAAGATCTTGAGCGTTTTCGCAGGTTCCAACAGCTGGATCGGCGGGAGCTGCAGCGGTGGCAGCAGCGGATAAACATTGCACAGCGTCTTGGCGCACGAGAATCCTTTGCGAGCAATATACCGCCTCAGATTAGCGAACGCCTTCAGCCCTTACCACCGCCCGTTGAGACGAGGGAAGAGAGGCAGGCTTGGGGTGCATTGGATCGTGCTCGAGAGGCTGAGGGCGTCTCTAGTCCAAACACTCGCAAAAGAAAGGCTCGATCCGTGACAGCTTCACCTATTGAACAGCCCACCCAAGAACCCGAAAGAAAACTCAAGCGCCCTCGAACCAGACGTCTCCCCACGCACGGAGAAAACTCTGTGGCAACTGCGCTTCCGCCAGCGGCCGGCCCATCCACGGGAAGACCACCAAACGGGACTTCCCTGAGAAGCAGCAATGCCGGCCAGAATGAAGCTGAGCCAACTTTGGTCGTATCCTCCTTGCTCAAAGAGCTAGAGCCAAATGCTCACTCTGACGATGAGGCATCCGGCGCCGCCTCTGGTTGGCGCCCTTTCCATGAGGCATCATCGCCAGCTCTTTCCCCATCGTCGCCGTCCGCTTACAGCAGCCCTCGAGCTCTCTCATTAACACCGCCTCCACTACCCAACCTCAACGGGCGGCCGTCATCTCCGACTCTATCTCTCAGCACGCACATCGAACCAGTATACCCACCCGCAAACTACTCACCCACAAATTCACCCACGAGTTACTCACCCACTCGCTTTAGCAGTAGCGACCATAGCGATTCCGAATCGCGGCCAGCAAAACCAGAACCTCGAAACGAAGGCCGCAGCGAGAATAGACTTGAGAGTCGGCCGCTGGAACTTCGCCAACCTCGGCCGCGGCGCGCGCATCAACATCAAATGTCGCCCGAGTCCAGTCCGACGCGCGGGGATGAGAACTCGATGAGACATACTATGACAACAGAAGAAAAGAAAAATATCAATGACATTGTCCGCAACGCCCTCAGGCCACACTGGCGGGCTCAGAAGCTGACGGTAGAACAATATGCAACAATCAACCGTGATATATCACGAAAGCTTTACGACGAAGTGAAGGACGCGTCCTCACTTGATGATGAATCTCGACGACAAATATGGGAGAAGAGGGTCACCCAGGAGGTGACCCGGGCAATCTCCGAACTTCAAGCCTGATCACGGGTGCACAAGCAATAAGCATTTGGTCTGGCGTTTCAAGGCTTTTGTCGGCGGTCCATATCATGGTTTGATACCCCCAGCCTCATTGACGGCGAAGTGCATTTTATTTAGGGACACCGAGGTGTAATAGGAGTCGGGCATTTGTTTTAGTTCTTGTCATACTGATAGCGCTTGTCGATCCTGCTACAGCGCATTGCGAATCGTGCTTGAATATGTATCGTACTTTTTTCACACATGATGCCTCTTTTTTTTTCTTCTGTGGGCGGATTCTAGGGCTTAGAACTAGTTGATCGAGAGATAGTTCGAATCAAATCGATTCCAACCACAGTATACATGGTGGAGGTTGTGCACCTGATTGAAGAAAATTTAGCCAACGGGTCCTGACGACTCGAGAGGAGTTTTACCGGCCATATTTTCGACGAGAGGAAGACAAGCCGGTAGCACTTCTCAGGAGGTCTGATGCTATCTCTCAGCGCTCAGTCGTTAGTAAAATAAAAATAATAAAAAACATCGAGATATCCACTGCGCGATGGTCGCTTTTATGTGTTGATTTTTTCGCTATCACGAGGACACTGCGACAAGAAACGGAGAAAAAGGAACAGAGAAAGCTTCATTCATAGTCAGTACGATGGCGGGGTGGAACACTAAGAAAAAAAAAAGTCGCAAAAAAAGCAAAAGGAGAAAATGCGCGAAAGGCTCTCATTTGGATTGGATTGTAGTAATAAAATGTCAGCAGTAACTATCTAACAGAACCCAGTGGGAATTAATCAAAGGTGCCGCTAGCGAAAAAGACTGCAAACTAGATAGTTCTCTCTCGGCACACGAAAAATGATCAAGACGCTTTGGAGGTGGAAAAACAAGACTTGACGATAAGGAAATGGTGCCTTGAAGAGAAGAGAAAAGGAAAAGGAAAGGGAAACAAGTTTTTCGTTGGGTTATGTGGGAATTATTTAGCTGCGAGTGCAGCTTTGGATGTTGTAGCCTGAGGCAGCTAGAGGTTCTTTGAGCTGAAAATGCGAGTAAGGTACGTACCCACTTTGTTATGTAATATTTTGCCTTATGTAATCCAATCCAAGTTGTTGGTGGGATGAGGTACGTACTAGCGCTGAGATGGAGACAAAACCACCAAAAAAGTTCGAGGCGCAAGGACATCACGGACTGTCAAAAGGTGGTGCTTGGGTTTACAGAGCAGCCACTCAGAATCCCGCCATGATGGCAGCGTCAAGTAGAGGCAGCAGAGCCGTTAGAGGCATTTTCTCATGTAAGTAACCTTTCTGCGGCCGTCAATTGGGACAGGAAAAACTGATAAAGAGCTCGCATGTATAGCATCCCCCACATTCTGCTCGAGATGCGCAACCACATATCCTGCGATATCTGCTCGATTCTACTCTGAGGCTGCGGTGACGGAGGCAAAGGCCCCTGTTACCGATGCTCCTCCTCTGGCCCCCTCGACTAAAACACCTTACCCTTATGATATCCGCTCCGGCCTCGTCCTCACACGACCACCCCTCCTGACGAGATCACTCCACCCCTTTGAGAACGCCTTCTACTTCTACCAGAAACGTTTAGAGGAGCGTCTTAACACGCCATTCATTACGAGTATATACTTCAAGCCAGATACAGCGGCGCAACTAGACTGGAGTCTCAAGGTCCAAGAGCGAGGCGGTACGGTGGCCAAGGAGTTGGGAACGTACCACGGAAAGAACTCCAAGGCTTGGGACGATGAGCTGAAGGTTGGCGATCAGCTGAGTGCGCAGGAGACTGTGCTTGACAGCTTACTCAAGGATGCCGCCGCGCGTGTCAGTGACGATGCGGAAATCATTGCCCCGGAGGATGTCGTCCCTGTGGAGCGACCAGTGGAAAGGTTGTCCGAGGCGGATAAGAAGAACGATGTGAGGCGGCTGGATCGCCAGATGGAAAAGACGCTCTATCTTGTTGTTAAGGGAGCGGATGGGTGGGGCTTCCCTGCTGATGTTCTCCAAGATGAGAATCTCCACGAGGTACGTCGAGTGATTATTATGGGGAGAGTGCTTTTGTAGCTCTGGTCTAACTTGAAATGTGAAAAAAAAAAAATAGGGCGCAAAGAGAGTGCTAGATCAGGCTGCCGGTGTCAACATGAACACCTGGCTTGTCGGCCGCGTCCCCGTTGCCCACCTCGTCCAGCAGCCCGTCCTTGGCGCAAACGGAGAAGTCCAAAAGAGGGGCCGGAAGACGTTCTTCCTCAAGGGAAGAATCATGGCCGGTCAGGCTGACTTGAAGGGCAACCCGTTTGGATACACAGACTTTAAGTGGTTGACGCGGGAGGAGCTGGAGAAGGAGCTGACACCAGAGTATTTCCGTGGTGTTAAGAATATGATGGCCGACAGGTGAAAAACAAAAATAAGAGGCGGTTTGAGATATATATATGTGATGATTAAGATGCCAATATCTAGAGTTGGCGATCTACGTGTAACATTAGCAATTGTATAATTTACACCTTATTATACAGAGCCTCGCAGCGCCTGTTTGAACTATGCACATTCATGTTTTGCTCTTCTTGTTTGCCGGGCACTTGCAGGGCTTTATAATTCTACCACCAATTGTTTTACTAAAGATACGGCTTATCATGATCAAGCTAAATACACAGAACTCCCAAAACTCTGTCTGTATCATTCTCACCTTTACACCAATCCACCATTACCGGAAAAGATCTTTGGACCTAATCCGCCACAGCCCGGTATCGTCCACTGGTTTACCACATACTCTTCGTCCGTATGGTGGATTTTTCCGTTCGCTGGATTGTTTATTGTTTTTTTGGATTCCGCAGTCTAGTTCTCAATAAGAATGATAGGCTGACCAGCCAAGGTATTACTTCTGGAACCTAGAGGGAAAAGAAAAGGGAAAGATGGGCTTAACAGCATAAAATGCAATATAATACCGGGCTTTTTTTAAAAAAAATAAAAAGGAGGGGGACAAGAGAAAAGAAAAGAAAAGAAAATTATCTCCCCAAAATGCCAATGGATATGAAATTGAGATCCAGACGCCTACACATAAACACAAGAAATATTTAATGTCAAATTGGTCATAGCAGCCAAAAGTATCCTGGTATAATCCCCAAACGTCAACCTACTCTACCTCGACTATACATATAAGTTTGTCATCTAAAGGGGCTATACCAAACATGAGTTTCATTACATCAAAGAACTCTCCACACATTAGCCAGCATCGTCCCTTTCATACAAGTTATAGCAATATCCACCAGCCTTCAAAATGCACATGGGTTGTCCACTTTCCCAACGCCGTACTCCGCCTTCCCGGTTTTTTCAGATAGTCAAATACTGCTGTCATTATGCTCAGTCAGTCAAGCGTCATGCTGTGATGCACCAACACTCGCTTTATTTAATTTGGTTTGGCCTGTCCCTCAACAAAGTTGAGAGCATCTTCCGTGCTGACACAGTTGATTGAACTCGTCTTACTGCGGAATGTCACACCATAGCACTTGTCTGCAATATGAACAATCTCGGGTCGGAAAGTAGTGCAAATAAACTGGGTACCAGCCTCGTTGGAAATGGACTCAAGAAGCGAGGCAACAGCAGTTCGGTATTGCGCATCCAAGTTGGCATCAACTTCGTCGAAAATGACCATGGGGCTGCTTTCGGTTTGCTGCAGGGCAAAGATAAGGCAAAGAGCACACAGACCTAGGGGACTTGCAGTTAGCGGCAAAGTAACAAACGGGTGGAGGATGTACTGAGTTCAGTCAAAGAATGGCACTTACTCTTTTGGCCACCACTGAGCTGTTGAATCTTCTGCTGTTCATCAAGATGCTTGGAGTTGAAAGACACGCTAATACCAACACCAATGTAATTCTCGACGCTGCCTCTTGCTTCTTCGTCCGATTCTTCGGCATCTTGGCGACGATCTGTCTTGCGCTGGATGACCAGACGACCATGGCCTGCCGGTACGAGCTTGCTGAAAATAGTGGCAAACTCTTTGGACACCTGTTTAAAAGTACGCTCAATGGCCTCGTCCTTCCGCCGGTCAAGATGCTCCACAAGCTCTTCAATGGATCCTTGAGAATCATCTAATTCCTTCCGGCGCTTCATCAGCTGGTCTTGCTGCGTCGTGAAGTTGTTGTACTGTTCAAAAGCTTTTTTGTTGACATGTTTATACTTTTTCAGTGCTTCGTTGACCTTTTTCAGTTTTGATGTAATCTAGCAAGTAATTGGTTAGCCTCCCTCCGTTCTCTCTCTCTCTCTCCCTTTCTCTGAAGAAGCATCGAGGTGCCACGACTTACTGTATTAGCTTGCATATTCTCGTATTTATCAAAAGCTTCCTCAGGCAAGACTCCCAGCTCCCGAATATTTTTCGCACATTCCGCAGCCTGTGAGATCAAGAGAGCCTTTCGCTGCAGTGTCTTCTCCATCCTCTTCTGCTGCTTCTCAATCCTTGTGGAAATCTCCAGCTGGGTCTGCTCACGATTGATCTTTTCTGATTCAAACTGTTCCAGGCGAGTGTTGAGCTCGTCAAGTTTAGCCTCAGTCTCGTTCAGGTCAGCTTCAACGGCCTTCAAAGCCTTCTGGGCCTTCTTCAATTCTCGCTCAGTTTCTTTCAAGGTACCCGATGCGCCACCGACCGCAGAGTTTTCGAAAGCTTGGCTGTTGAGCTGGTCCAGCTTCATCTGAAGGTTTTGCCGCAAGTCAATCTCCAATAGCTGCTTCTGTCTTTCAAGGACTCTTCGGGTGTTGCTGATATCGTTCCACTGCTTCTGCAGCTGTTGGACAGTGAGGCTTGATCCTTCGAGCTCTCGTTCCTCAGCCGCCGTCAGGGTTTTCTTGAAGTCTGTTCCTAATTCAGACTCATGGGCTCCGACTTCTTGCAAAAATCCATTCATGTTCTTTTCAACCGCATCTCGTCTCCTGATGGCCCCATCGAGACGGTTCCTCTCATTTTCGATGTGGGAAGACCTATTTCGAAGCTCATGTTTCAGCGGTTCGAAGCCATCTTCAGCTTGTCGGAGTCTCTGCTCAAATTTTTGAACTTCGGACATTGCACCAGTAATCTCCTGGTCTTTGAGCTCAATCTGCCTGCGAATATCGCGAGATTGTTGAACAAGCCGCTCATACTCCTCTCTCCATTTGTTGGCGGCTCGCACAGCTTCGAGGCGCGACTTTCGAGGATCGATATAGCCACCAGTCATGGCACCTCTCTTGTTGGAAGTGTCACCCTCCGCGGTGATACCATCCACACCGTGGCTCCTTGCGTATTGAGCAGCCACGGCAAGGTTAGGACACACAACAACCTTTCCAAACACCTGCTGGAACGCCTTATCAAACTTGGGATCATAGGTGATCTTGCTCAGCAGAGGAACCGCATCATTGGAATTTGGAAAGTTGACTTTCCGAGGGCGAAGTTGGGCCAGCGGCATAAATGTTACTCGACCGCCATGCTGTTTGTACATGGTGTCTGCGAGATAAGTAGCAGTGTCGGCATTATCCACAACAAAGTGGAACAAACTGGCACCGGCAATTTGTTCGACGGGTAACCGGTATGCATCGTTAACATCCAAAAGGTCTGCCAAGGTCCCATAGGCTCCTGGGATGTCTTGCTCCTGCTTCAGCCGACGTATGGTGGCCAAACCACGAGCAGTGGCTCCATCTACCGCGTGGGCTAATTCTCTCTCGGCATGCTCCTTCTCTTGCCTAGCGTTGGAAATAACAGAATTCAATTTGTCGTCTTCTCGACGAATTAATTTTCGTTCGTCATTCAGTCTATCCAACGTAGCTCGTGCCTGAGCAGCTTCGTCCACCACTTGGCCTCTATCACCACTCCAGTTGGCTAAGCGTAAGCGAAGTTCGGCAACCTCCCTCTCACCCTGCTCAATTGCTTTCTGGACTCTGGCGACCTCCTCGTCAGCGTCCAGTTTGTTTGCCTTTTGGGTGCTAATAGTCAAGCTGAGTTCTTCGATTTCCTGCTTAAGCCAAGCATCACGCTCAGCGCGGTTCTTGAATCTGGAGCCACGGCTTTGCTTCGCAAAGAGGCGTGATCTTGACGCCTCAACAGCATCTAGCTGCCTTCTAACCTCATCTTCCGCGTTCTTTTTTTGTGTATATTCTGGAAGCAGCTGGGCCAGCTCCTTTTCCTTGGTGCCAATCTCACCCTGTACAGATGCGAGTTCAGAATCATGGTATTGCCAAGCCTGTTCCAGGGCAGACTGTCCTTCTCTCAGATTTTTTACTTTAAGCTCAACCTTGGCCAGCATCTTTGCATTATCGCGTCTGTCTTCCTCCTGCTGGCGTCGATCAATTTGCAAAAGCTCCAGTTCTCTCTGTAGCTTATGAATTTCGACATCTATCTTGGAGATTGCCTTTTCTCCTTCCAGGAACTGAGCGCGGCTCGAGTCTGCATTGTCAAGGCCGTCCTGCCTAGCACTGTCGATTTCTTCGAGGGCAGCCTGGACAGTGGTTTGCTCTCGGTGGTGGTATGCATATTCCAGACATTTCCTCTCTCGATCCTTCTCCTGGAAGCCCCGCAGCTCTTCTTTTTCCTCTTCGAGCTCTGCCAGTCTCTCCTTGATATACTCAAGAAGCTCGTCAATCTTCTCTCGCTTGTTGTTCGTCTCATGCATGATCTTGAGGGATTCGGCACGGCGGGCTTCGTAGACTTGGGTACCCGCAACTTCTTTGAGCAGGTTCAATCTCTCAGACTCCTTCATGTTTGTCAAGGCAGTGACGCGGCCTTGGGGTACAATGTAGTACGGGTTAGAGCGTGAGAATCCTGCTGCCTCCAACAGGTTCGTGACGTCCGTCTTGGTCACAACCTTGCGGTCCACAGAGTATTCATCCTTCTTGAGACCAATGGTACGTCGCAGCACAACTTCCTTGCCTCCGGTCGGAAATCGATCGTCGCTGTTGTCAAAGATAATTTCAACATAAGCCGACATGACAGCCGAGCCAGAGCCTTCGTGGAGAAGGCCCTGGCGCTCTTCACGGCTCATTTGCGTGTATGCATCGCTGAGGACAAAGCGAATCGCCGCGAAGAAGTTGCTCTTTCCCGATCCATTGCGGCCGACGATGACATTCGTCTTGGGAGAAAAGGGTTCAATGACCGTCTGGTCCTTGTAGCTACGGTGACAGTCAGCACGTGCACCACCACAATGTGTCTCTCAGAGCGACTTGGCGGGGTTGCGATTCCGCACCTTTTGAAGCCTTGGATGATGATTTGCTTGATATACATGGTCGGCTGCGCGGGCGCCGATGCGCAACGTCCGAGGGACCAGGAGGCTGCAGACTTGAAATTCTGCCGAAGATTTGCGCAAAATCAACGAAGTGCAAATGCTCTACTAGTATGCGATGCGACGCGTCTCGTCTAGGCCCGCGATTAAACAGAGACTCGGAGTCGCGTTGCACTACCAGCCCATCTAAGATTAGCGCCTAAGAAATCAGGTATCGATGGGAGCTCTTAGTTTGGTACCTCCCAGAGCTGCTTTGACCAGGTGCCTGAAGCACTGTATTTCGCACTACCCTGCAGTTCCAGGACAAGGGGAAAATCAGACATTCAGCAATAGCAATACTAGCAGCTGCAGAGAATTTATGTTGCAGCGGCTCTCTGCATATTTCTAGTTCTTTAAGCAAAATCGAACATATTAAAATACCTGGGCAATTTTGTATTTAAATTTTATAAACCAGGGTTGCTTTATATTGGCGAGTACATTAGTACTACCAGACTCATTTTCAAGTCACAATCTTCAGCTTTATTGCCTACACCCAAAACCCAAAATTCAAGCATGAATTATTGAAACACCTACCTGTAAATTCACAGTAAATATAGGGTGCTCATACTCACTGATTTTGGTTTATTTTGGTTTATTTATTTATTAATTAACTTGACACTGCAACCTGTCCAAGCAGAGCAAAGAGGCAGGTAGATCGCCAACCAGCGATACGGGTCCATACCATACAAAAATGTTAGTGGCACCGATCCTTTGGAGCTTTCCCTTGAGCTCGAAATTTCAGCTCAGCTTTGCTCTCGTGCTTTTATTATTCCCATGCTGTCCTCCAAACTCACACACGTGGCGCCAAGCACCAGAAAAGTGCGGACAGACCATGGTCGAAAATCGTGCATAGTGATCGTCATAGACGGGTGGATATTGCAGAAGCCAGTCTCCGCGAGTCAAACAAGTTGGGGATCGATGGCGTGTGTTCGACCAACCACTGCTGAGCAAGCAGGGACAATAGCGTCTCACGGCAATTTTAGATTACGGCCAAACGGGTCGATCTAGACAAGTCAGATCTGGTTTGCACCAACCAACCTTGGCCCTTCTTGTCTCAAGAAGCCAAGCGGAGAAATTTTTTGCGACAAGGCATGTAAGGGGTTGCACCTTTGAAAATCATGTACGTATTGTAGTTGAGTAAATGCCCCATGAGGAAAAGAGGCTACTCTAAGTTTGTAGTACTACTAGTAGTAGTACAGAGCAGTAGGAAAGTGAAGTTACTTCTTCTTTTTTTTTTTCCACCTTGGAGGCGAATAGAGTATGGATATCCACCCGTTTTATTCCTGGAGCGTGGCTAGATGAAGTGGTCCGGCGGGCAATTTTTACAAGATCTGTGATAGTATTCCTAAATATTGGTATTGTCGCGAGCTGCGTCACCAGCCGGTACTCAGGTAGGTATTCGACAATCTCAAATTCTTTTGGAAATAACATGATGGAGAGATGACAAGGGCTGCATGAAGCCATCAGCCTCACGAAAACGGATGGCTGCTCACCCAAGCGTACTGCGTGTGTGGGTGGTCGACTTGGTGGCGAGGCAAATCGACGAACGCGTCCCGGTAATATAGAATCAAGGTTGGATGGACATGGAGGCCACGAAGGGATTGGCACCCGACATTTGCCGGGAGAAAACACATTCTGCTTGCTTGATCCCTTCTCTTCCCGAACAGGTTCTACCTTACTTCATTTTATGTTCTATTGCCACTGTCCAGGTACAACACGTCGGAGGCAGAAGTGCACCATCGGCGCCGGAAGTGAGCCTATCTCGATAGACCAGCGCATCAGGCATCTAAAACGGCGGTGGGATTATTGATGTGTAACCTGCATCTGCGTCGACACGCTACTAAGTGCCTGGACGCTCTACATCAATATCCCAATACGCCCGTCCAGATGCATGCTGCATAGAGAGATCCTTTTCGAGAAGCAAGATGTGTGGCGTGCTACCTGAATGCTGGCAGGTTTGCGCCGCCTCCAATGAGCAGTTGATTGCATATCAGCCGGCATATTGCCGTGTATTTAGGATTTCTACCTACAGAGTACCAGGTACGAAGTAGGTAATAGATGCCAATAAATACAATTGCTAGGTAAGCCTTGCTCCGTACGAGCCGGCTAATTACGTAGAGCCAAAAAGAAATCTATCCACGGAGTAAAACAACGTGGTGAGAGCCGGCAGACATGTAAGGTGTAATAAAACCTAGGCTACTAGGTACCTTATTACTCGATAGCTCTGACGCTCTGACGGGCGCCAAATATGTACAGTACAAGCAAGCAAGCACGGTAGGGCACATGGACTTGTACCTCTACGGAAGCCGGAGCACTCGCGCTACTTGGTATGGTACAAATCCCAAGAAATCAATCAGCCAGTCCAGGCAGGGCTCAACGGCGATGAGAGACAGGGGCCCCGCTTTTGCACGAGAATTGGCGCTAGCGAAGCATTAGGGACATTAAGCGAGGCCTGGCGTGCGAGGCCGTTGGTCGTTGGGACGGCGAGCGTGTATAAAAATACAGGCATACACATATAGAAAGCCCGGCCTGCCCTCCACTCAATTCTCCCCGTCCCAGCCCTGCCCGACCTTCTGCCCGCCCGCGCCAGCCAGAGCCATAGTCGCATCAGCCAGCGTCGCGAGCCCAGAGCACAAAAGCACAGAGGCAAAACAGCGCCACTCTCCCGCCCACTCGCCCGTGGCCAGCCGCGCCACTGTGCTGCATCGCTACCTTACGTGTCAGCTACAGTACCTTTTGCTTTTTGCCTTTGGCTTTGGCTTTTGCCCTTTGATCTTTGATCTTTGACCTGCGCTGCGCTTAGGTGTTGCTTTGCTGCAAAACAGCCGGCTTGAAAGGTACCTACCTATAGCTCCCAGGTACCATAGCGTACCCGGCTAGTACTACCTTCCATCCTTCAATTGTTGCAGTCCGCAAGGTAGCAGCAGCTATCCACGCTTGCGCGCATCTGCCTGTGCCTTCCCACGCGATCATTGGGCGGCCCTTTTTTTTTATTTTTGGCGGGTGACGCCCCTCCAGCCTCCTTCGCAACCGGCACGCTCCTGCCCAATAGTGCATGCGCCATTGAGAGGTGCACGAACCAACCCCGGCTCCAGCTGCCTTGCGTTACGGTGACAGGTACCTGCCCACGCCAGCTCCGATATAAACCATCGCATCGCATCTCCCTCGCATCTGAATCTGCCTCTTGTCCAGCCGCGGCTTTTTGTTTGGCTGCACTCCCGTCCTTTCGGTGCACCGCACTGCACCGTTAGGGCTTTATCCCAGAGCACGCCGGCACTGTTTTTACAGGCAAGTTCGTCCCTCTCTCTGCTGTTCGATGGTTTCATTACGCCATTTCATCTTCCTTCCGCGCCCCATCCCTCCATCCCTGCCACCCTAGTCCGCCGATGTACATGCTATACCTTATCTTATCTACACTTCTGTGTCATCGTCGCTTTCATCATGTAAATCGCTTTTGATATCACCAATTCGCTGCATTTCACCATCATTTCACTGTCACATCACCGTCCCCTCAAGTAATACCAGACCTGGAAGGTTTTTGAGGGCTTGCATCACACTGCGTATGCATTGTGAGCTCCTCAATTGGACTTAGCGCCATATCACTGCCCTGCGCTTATTGCTGTTTCGAATCTCTTCGTCACATCTTGTCCACGAGCCTCGACACGATGCATGTAACCACATTTCCCCCACATGCACATGATACGCTGCGATTCAGATGGGCAGATCGCTTGAGCTGATAATTAGCTATGCTGCTACATCTATTTCAGCCGCTTGGACGCACCCACGTCAGCCTATTTCAGTTGCTTTTTATGTGCTGCATTTTTTTTTAATCATCTTATTTCTGGACTCGCACGTCAGCTACCACGAATAATATCGACTAACCAGATGCATAGAGCCTCTTTTTCACTATGCCATGAGCCCCAAAATACCATTTATATATCACTCTAATACGACGACGCAATGACTTCCAGGCAAGTTTCTTCAAATTATCTTCTTTCTCCGGTGGTAGAGCCAGTTGCTAACCTTTTCGGCAGACTTGATCGATTAGTTACGTAAGTTTCTCTTCCCTCTTTGATTCTCCCCATTCATCTACCAAAGAGGTTCCCGATTCAAAACCCAAACCCCCCATCGCTAACAATTTCCAGCATCCTTGAGACAGGCAGCACTAGGCTCATTCGGGATACCGCAGTTAACCAGCTCGCTGACTGGCAAAAGCAACACCCTGATGAGCTTTTTAACCTCCTGTCGCGTGTCATCCCGTATCTACGCTTTAAGGATTGGGAGACGAGGCAAACAGCAGCCAAGGCCATTGGTAAAATCGTAGAAAACGCCCCGCTCTATGATCCCAATTCAGGAGATGCGCCAAGTGAGCCCAAGAAAGAAGAGAGCTCCTCTGAAAACGGTACGATCAAAAAAGAAGAAGATAACAAAGCCTCATCAGTCCTTTCCGACGATGATGTCTTTAGGCTTGAGACGCTCGATGTGGACACCATCCTGAAGTTTGGCCGGCCGCTTCTACGTGGCGGCGGCATAGAGTATAACCTTGCTTCTCTCGACCCCCAAGCCCGTCTGGAGTATCAGAAAAAGACACTTTTAGGTCGACTGGGCTTGCTTGGGAGGAGATTTGAAGATGAGGAAATTATTGTAGGAGATGGGGTACCGAAAACCCCCCTTGATACGTCTAATGGTAATGGCCTTAATAAAGGCGAGGGAACACAGTCCCAGAGTCAGCCCGCAGAAGAGTCTCAATTAAGTTCGAGACAACTTAACGTGTTAAAGCGAAAGCGAAAGAAGGAGGCAATGAAAGCACAGGGCAAAGGCGGGTTTGGAGATCTCTCCTTGCGACGCACAACGACTGCTGGGTCTGAAGGATTCGGAGACGACACCCCGACGGGAGAACACGAATCAAAGAAGAATGGGAAGATGAATGACTACTTTAACCTTGAACGCCCTGCCGATCTCGACGAAGATGCCAAAGTTGTCAGCGAATTCAAGGGATCAGTGATGCAAATCAAATCTGAACTCGAGGCCGAGGAGTCCATGGAAGGTGCCGAGTGGCCGTATGAGCGACTCTGCGACTTTCTCAAGATTGATCTTTTCGATTCCTCTTGGGAAACACGACACGGAGCCGCCATGGGATTGCGTGAGGTGCTTCGAGTTCATGGTGGCGGAGCTGGCAGAGTTCGAGGCAAGACGGCCGAGGACAATTACGAGCTGAATCGTGCATGGCTTAACGACGTTGCCTGCAGGCTCTGCTGCGTTTTGATGCTGGACCGCTTTACCGATTATAGTTCCGATACGTCAGTTGCTCCTATTAGGGAAACCATTGGACAAACCCTTGGCGCTGTTCTCAAACATGTACCTTCCGAATCGGTCTACGATATCTATCGAACCTTGTATCGAATGGTAATGCATGAAGATCTCAAGCTAGACTCGCCAATTTGGGCTGTTTGCCATGGTGGCATGATTGGTTTGAGATATGTTGTTGCCGTCAGGAAGGATCTGCTGCTTCAAGATGGAGATATGATTGACGGTGTCATCAAGGCCGTGATGAAGGGCCTCGGTGACAATGACGATGATGTTCGCTCCGTCAGCGCTGCCACCCTGATACCTATGGCTCAAGAATTTGTCATGATGCGGCCGGCAGCCCTCGACGGCCTTACTAATATTGTGTGGGAGAGCTTGTCCAACTTGGGCGACGATTTGAGCGCCAGTACGGGTCGCATTATGGATCTTCTTGCTACGCTCTGCGGCTTCCCCCAAGTTCTCGAATCGATGAAGACGTCTGCTGCTCAAGATGAAGAGCGATCTTTCACTCGACTGGTTCCCCGCCTCTATCCATTTTTACGCCACACTATTACGTCTGTTCGACTTGCTGTGCTGAAAGCTCTCTTGACCTTTGCGAATCTTGGTGATGAGACATCACAGGGCTGGCTCAACGGCAGAATCCTCCGCCTTATCTTTCAGAATATCCTTGTCGAGAGGGATAAAGAAACTCTTGACATGTCCCTGCAGCTTTGGGCAGCTCTTGTTCGCTCATTGGCAAAGAATCCCGTTATCCTCGCTGACGAATTTGCTCCTCACATTGACCCATTGATGCAACTGACGTTGCATCCAATTGGCGTGTCGCGGCATCCGATCCCCATGCATGCCGGCCTATTCCAGAAGCCATCTGGTGGAACCTACTCGGCGCCAGGCCTGACGCAACCTGGCGGGAGACGACTTTCCTCGCCTGATGGCCTTGAACGGCCAATAAAACGTCGTCGCAAATCTACCCGGGTTGAAGAGGCCACTCCTGCCAACCTGACACATGATGTGGATGGCCATATGATGCAGGGCGATGTTGATCTCGTTGGCCTAGAGGTGCTAATTCGGTCAAGAGTCTCGGCTGCCAAGGCTATGGGTCTCGTTATGTCCTTGGTTCCCTCAGCAAATCTCGATGATTATGATGCCCTGCTTGTTCCAGGCCTTACCTCAGCTTTCTCTTCCACACAGCTGACTGCTTGCCTTGTTATTGACGAATTTGCGAGAAACTGTCAAAAAACCGAAGACCCTGCTCGCTATTTGGATCATTTGCAACGGATTGTGGAATCGGATCGCCCTTCGGCTTACAGGGATTTGGTGACCTTTGTACAGAGAACTAGGACCCAATGCCAGCAACTACTCCACTTATTTCGTGACCATGGCAAAGTCTCTCACAGCAAGCTGCCTACTCTCCCTGTTGTGGTTCAGGGCGAAGCTGAAGCTGGCCCCAGTGCCTTTTCTATTGCTACCGCTGAGAAATGCGTGGGCGAAGACTTTGAGAGACTGAAGAAGCTCATGCCCCCTGGCCAACGGCTGATTGCTGGTCAGCAACTAACAGAGGCTCGTGCCGATACAATATCAGCCATTGAAGAAGCCAAGACATTCAAAGATGCCCGCGACGTTAGAATTAAGGCTGGCGCGGCTTGCGCCATGGTTGCGATGAAGCTCTTACCGAAGAAACCCAGTCCCCTTATCAAGGGTATCATGGATTCTGTCAAGACCGAAGAGAATCATCAGCTTCAAGGCCGCTCGTCAGAGACCATCGCAAAACTTGTACAGCTATTTGCGGAGAAGGGAAGGCGCGGCCCTGCGGATAAAGTTGTCGCCAACTTGGTCAAATTTTCTTGCGTTGAAGTGGCAGAGACTCCAGAGTTTCCTGTTCATGCCACCAAAACTAACTGCATTCTCTCTATGCAGAAAGAAGAGGATCGCGTTGACCACCCCGATGCCGCTAAATGGGCCAGGGAAGCCAAGGCAGCCCGGATCACGCGCAGGGGTGCAAAGGAAGCCCTGGAGATACTGTCCAAAACGTATGGCGCGGCTTTGTTCGATTCCGTGCCAAGTCTGAAAGGCTTTATGAAGGATGCGCTAGTCAAGGCCTTCACAGCGGACTTGCCTACCGAAGCTCGGGATCCTGAGCTGGCATTTGGCCAGGAGATTGTCGACGCGTTGTCAGTTATTCGGACTATGACGCCTACCTTGGACCAGAGCCTTCACCCATTCGTTATGGAGATGATGCCTCTCGTCATCAAGGCTTTGCATTCCGATCTCTCAGTTTTCCGTTATATGGCCGCCAAGTGTCTGGCTACTATCTGCAGTGTCATCACCGTGGATGGAATGACAGCACTAGTGGAGAAGGTCCTGCCTTCGATTAGTAACCCGCTTGATCTCAACTTCCGCCAAGGTGTTATTGAAGCCATCTATCATTTGATTGCCGTCATGGGCGACGCGATTCTTCCATATGTCATCTTCTTGATTGTGCCTGTTCTTGGCCGAATGAGCGATTCTGACAATGAAGTTCGTCTTATCGCTACCACATCTTTCGCCACGCTGGTTAAACTGGTACCCCTCGAAGCTGGCATTCCCGATCCGCCCGGCCTATCCGAAGAGCTCCTGAAAGGACGAGACCGAGAACGAACGTTTATTGCTCAACTTCTTGACCCGAAGAAGGTCGAGCCGTTCCAGATCCCTGTGGCTATCAAGGCAGAACTTCGTTCATACCAGCAAGACGGCGTTAACTGGCTCAACTTCCTCAACAAGTATCACCTCCATGGTATTCTCTGCGATGACATGGGCCTCGGAAAAACCTTGCAAACCATCTGCATTGTGGCCAGTGACCATCACCAACGACAAGAAGAGTTTGCCAAGACACAGGCCTCTGATGTGAGGCGGCTGCCGTCTCTAATTGTTTGCCCTCCAACACTTTCAGGCCACTGGCAACAGGAGATCAAGACCTACGCTCCCTTCCTCAGTGTAACTGCATACGTTGGGCCTCCAGCAGAGCGTAAAGCCATGAAGGATAGACTTGGCGATACTGACATTGTTATTACATCATATGACGTTACGAGAAATGATTCTGAAATCCTGGAGAAGTATAACTGGAACTATATTGTACTGGACGAGGGCCACTTAATCAAGAATCCAAAAGCCAAGATTACCCAAGCTGTGAAGAGACTGCCTAGCAACCACCGACTCATCCTTACGGGTACGCCAATTCAGAATAATGTCTTGGAGCTTTGGTCATTGTTTGACTTCCTTATGCCTGGATTCCTCGGAGCCGAAAAGGTGTTCTTGGACCGATTTGCGAAGCCCATCGCGGCAAGTCGATACAGCAAAGCATCTTCCAAGGAGCAGGAGGCTGGAGCCCTGGCCATTGAGGCTCTTCACAAGCAAGTTCTTCCTTTCTTGCTCCGTCGTCTCAAGGAGGAAGTGTTGAACGACCTGCCACCAAAGATCCTACAGAATTACTACTGCGATCTCAGCGACCTACAGAAGAAGCTGTTTGACGATTTTACCAAGAAACAGGGCAAGAAGATTCAAGCGGAAGCTGGCAGGGATGATAAGGAGGCTAAACAGCACATCTTCCAGGCTCTGCAATATATGCGAAAGCTGTGTAACTCGCCCGCCATGGTTATGAAGCCGGGCGGCGACCTCTATAATGAGACGCAGAAGATTCTCCAGAAGCAAGGGACATCTATCGAGGATGCTCATCATGCACCGAAGCTCACTGCCCTCAAAGATCTCCTAATTGATTGTGGTATTGGCGACGACAGGGACGATGCTAACGATCCACTATACCAACCTATCAAACCTCATCGTGCTCTCATTTTCTGCCAAATGAAGGAAATGTTGGACATGGTCCAGAATAAGGTACTCAAAGAAATGCTACCTTCCGTTTCCTACCTGAGACTCGATGGCGGAGTTGAGGCGAACAAGAGACAAGATATCGTGAATAAATTCAACAGCGATCCCTCATACGATGTGCTCTTGCTGACCACCAGCGTCGGTGGCCTTGGACTGAACCTTACGGGTGCAGATACCGTCATATTCGTGGAGCACGATTGGAATCCGCAGAAAGATCTGCAGGCGATGGACCGCGCTCACCGAATCGGTCAGAAGAAGGTGGTAAATGTCTATCGTCTCATCACTCGTGGCACATTGGAGGAGAAAATCCTCAGCCTCCAACGGTTTAAGATTGATGTCGCTTCTACGGTAGTCAACCAGCAGAATGCCGGTTTGGCGACGATGGATACAGACCAGATCCTTGATTTATTCAGTCTGGGCGACACAGGGCCGAGTCTCATATCTGATAAGCCGCAGAATGGCATCGATGGGAGGGAGGAGGACATGGTTGATCTCGAAACTGGTGATGTGCTACGGCAGCCAAACAAAAAGGCGTGGCTGGACGATTTGGGAGAATTATGGGATAACAAGCAGTACGAAGAGAGCTTCGACTTGGATGATTTCATGAAGACCATGGCGTGAACGAAATAGCAGATAATACATGAGCTGATTCTTGAGATCCTAGGGAGGGAACTCGATCTCAGAAGGGAAGAGTACAAAAAGGGGGAAGAAATTAAAACAATGATTACATACTTTAATCCGCCTAGACAATGATCTTTTTTTTTCTACTCTTTTTTTTCTGTTTTTTTTTTTTTTTCAATTTTTCTTCTTCTTTTACTCTCAACACTCCAGATAGCTTTCCCTTGGGCTGTACAGTAGATAGAAGAGATATTCAAATTAGCGGCGGCGCGACGTGTGTTTTGTATGATTGATCGTACAGAAGACAGGAAAATAAGAATATAGATATAAAAGCTGAGAGGTGAGCAGCCATCGATTAAATATGTATTTAATCAACAGCTGCTCATCTAAGCTATGGCATTGGTTTAATATATGTCCCTCGAGATTGATGATGAGAGGGATGATGCCCTGTACTGCTTTTGAGGTCAAGTGCTTCAATATACCTCTACTTGTAGGTGCCCACAACTGCTCGGTGCTGGTAGGGATTGGACCCCGCCAAAGCTTCGGTGGACTTCTATCGACAAGAAATTTGCCCCACCTTCGCGTACCTCTTCTATCCAAGAAGACCTGATGGCAAGTTTGGAAACTTATCCTTACAACTTTTGTTAAATATCATACATCGGTGCTACGAGATCTATCGGTGGTATACCAACTAAACACCATATTTTCCCTCCTCGGGCCATACATCAGACCCACTGAACAATCACGACGAGCTCTCGGTAGCTCCAAGAGCAGCCCGCCATGCCTATTGATTACAGCAGATTTGTATGAAGTCATTGGATGCATTGTCTCCCAAACTGGCTACTTTACTGACTAGTGGTATTGATTCATTAGGACGCTATAGAGGTGAGCGACGATTCGGATATCGAAGTTCATCCCAACGTCGACAAGCGGTCTTTCATCCGAGCGAAGCAGAATCAGATCCACCAGGAGCGCCAACAGAGAAAGAACCGCATCACGGCCCTCAAGTATGAGCGTGTGATCAACAGCGCTTTGCTGGGTCGGATAGTGTCTCTCTTGGACTCGCTGAAAGCTCATGCCTCTGAAGCTGCCACAGGAAACCAGGCCGAGATTGCCTTCAAGGCAGTCTTGGCCACTGCTGGCGACCCGAAAGACGACCAGCCGCCTCCGCGACCAGAGGGGGTTTTCAGCGACGACCAGCCCCTCCCTTCATACTCAAAAATGTTGATGCAGCTATTGGATCAAGTGAACAAGGCTCTTGAAGAGAAGAAGCCCGATGACCGGTATACGGCAATGCTTGAAGAGATCCAGGAGCATGTGAATAAGATTAAAGAGCTACAAAAAGAACAAGCAGATGAGCTGGAGAAACTTGAGAAGGAAGAGGGAAAGAAGATTACGAGCGACAACGTCCGAGACGGATTCAACAGTTCTCATGTGAACAAGTCAAGCCCCTCGGAGAAGAAGGAGGATACTAAGGTGGAGCTACTAAATCCCAACTTTCCTGCCTCTACATCGGCATCGGGCGCATCTTCATCAGGCAAGATTGCGGTGGATGACGACGACGAAATAGAAGCATCACCAGCAGCCAAGAAGTTCGCCGCAATTAGTATCAAGGACTATTCAACCAGCTTAAAGTTCCTGGCTCAGAATCCAGAGATCTTGACGGAGCAAGAGACGGACGGATTGCTTGTACTTGCATTTGACGCAGCCCTGGAGCGCAAGGACGATTTGTCTCGTCAGTGTGTGCACCAGGCGCTGTTACTGCAGTACTGTCGCGCACTGGGAAAAGACGGCGTGGCGCTCTTCTTCAAGCGTATTACCACGAAGGGACACCAGGCACAAGAAGTCTTCTACAAGGACGTTCAGGAAACGTACATGAGAATCAAGAACAGATCGCTAGAAATCATCGCCGAGCGGGCCAAAGAGCCAGAAGAGGGCGTCGAGCAGATCCAGCTACATGCCGTGGAGCCCGGCACCACCATTCAGATCAAAGTCCCCCCTGCCGATAGCGAGGACGCAGATATCCAGGCGGCCCGGAAAATCTACGAAAGCTTTGACCCCGATATGAAGAAGGCACTCGAGTCAGGCGAATTGGACAAGGTCAACAAGGTGCTGGGGAACATGAAGGTAGATGACGCGGAGGAGCTGGTAAATCTCTTTGGAGAGGTAAGTCAAGCCACCTATGTTTGGATGACAGACAAGATATCCTATTGTTAGAGAGAGAGAGAGTACAAAGCTTACAACTGTTAATCTATTTAGGCCAACATTCTTAGTCTTGAGGATGAGCTGATCGATGCGACAACGGAGGAAGGGCAGAGGCAGCTTCGAGAATTGGAAGCAGCGGCAGCTGCTGAGAGAGAGGCAGAGGCAGAGGAGGAGACAGTGGGCGATCCTGAATAATAGTGACTTGCACAGACTCCAGGTTTTGCTGTGAGCTGGAGGAGAAAGGATGAGAATGGGAGAGGGAGGGGTGGCAAGATGATGACGATGATACCAACCACAAGAATGGACTACGTGGGATCACACGATCAAGTAAAGGGATATCCGAGCTCTTTGGCAAATCCTTCATTGGAGCTCGACTTAGCATGGGGTGAATAGCTAAAGGCATGTAACAGCAGAACCAAAAAGAAAAGGACATTCGGCTGTATTCTTGCCAAGACGATGGCATCATTTTCAACTGGTCAAGAGTGACTGGGGGCGAATATTTGACGCCCTACGCCAGCATCAGTGGCTTACATGCAGTAACAGAGATGGGCCTAGACGGAACGTTTTTCCCAAAACGGATAATATAATATAAATGGCATGATGGGGTATCACTTACCAGGAAGATGCTTATACTTGATAAACGCAGGTTACACAGGCCAATCCTGTTCAATCCCAGTGACACAGGACGAACTTTTGGATTTGAGGCTATAAATGATACGACTGCAAAGCCTCCACTGACCGCGCGGCCTTTGGGGGACGGTGAAGCAGTTTAGCAGGTTCGTTGTGGTGCCTTTTTCTTTTTTTCTTTTTTGACGTGGCTTTGCATGCATGATGGGAGGAGAAGAGGTGGAGGTTTACGAAGAGATTACGTATGTTTGGGATGAGTGTGATGGGTGATAGCAGACAAGGTAGTAGTCGAATTTGGGGAGATACTGAGAGAGAGAGAGAGGCTTAGATGAATAGGAAACTCGTATGGTTTTATGGAGTCTTAACGTGGGGAGAAGAATTTGCTGAGGATAGTCAAATCTTTGCGGGAGCGGGAAGCCATCGAGTAAGTGTATACTCCCCGCATCTGTCAGCTGTCAATACGAGACATTCTAGCATCGTACGTCTGCATGTGGCGGTGTACCTCGTACCTCAAGGAGAATTTAACATCGTATAAGAAAGAAAAAAAAGCTTAAATTTTGTAAGCTGCATCTCTATCGGAAGGAATCGAGAGAATGATAGAGATGCAGTATAGAGAGAGATGCGCGCGGCTGGGTTTACGTATGACGGTGGTGGTGAAAGTGGATTTTTGTTTGTTTGCCCGCTTGGCCCTTTTTCTCTCTCGTTACGATATACCGATTTGGAAAGATGCTCAGACTAGGGCCGATTTTCGATGAGAGATAAAAATAGCAGGGCGAAGTTTGCTTGGCTGATCGGAGACACACACAGCCTCGTCACATTGGATGTTTCGTATTGCAGGGCGGTTCTTATCTACCTCGGCAGTATATTATACTGATTGTTGGTAATGAATTTTGAAAGATGCATCTCTCTCTCTTTCGATACAAGATAGGTACTAGAAAACAGTAGCGGTCTGTACTCCGTAACAGGAAATATACTGGGGGATCAACTAGGAGTACTTTATTTGTTTGTATTTCACGCACGATTATAGCACACGATCAAGGTACCGCTGAGGGCGTTACTTGTATCTTTTTCTCTCTCGAGCCAATTGCATGATGTACCCTAGCACGTTTTAGAGTTGCATTGGGAGATGGGGCGTTTTACATCTGCCACTACTAGTACGAAGTACCTGTGGGCACGTACGGAATAGACGGAGAAGGGACGGTATGGAATGGAAATTAAACGTTAGCTACGAAGTACATGTTAGCAGGCATCTAAAATGGAATGGAATTTTGAATTAATATTCTCGACTTACGATAGGTATGTCGGACAAAGCCAAATGATCCGCCAAGGCGGACCCGGAGCATCCATTGGAGTATCCATCTACCTACTTTGTACTCCGTAGACATCAATGGAATCCATCACGTACAACGTACAGCCATGTATCTTTTTGCATGCCGCTAAAAAGAGCCTCAGCTTCCGATCTGCAGTTTTAGGGCCCCTTCTATAGCTGGATCAGCTTCTGTCTCTTCGCCGTTTCAGCGTGTCTCCACTGCTGACGACTCGAGGCGCAGTCTCGCACTGCCAAAATGGCTGAGCAGGGATCTTTGCTGAAAGATTGTCCTCGCTAAAAGCTTGGCTCCATTAGGGGGCTCTTTATTTCCCTATCGGACGGCGATTGAGGCTGGGGATGCTCTTTTTCTCTCATAAATTTTTCATCTTCTTTCCTCTCTCTCTCACTTACTGAAGCTGAGTGCGGGTTATTTTATTTTATTTCTTTCTTGTATTGATCTGGTGACTAGAATTTTGTTTCTTCTACAGTTCTTCATAAATGCTCCTCTAGTGTTTCAAGATTTAAACTTTTTCCTTTTTCCCTTTCCTTGTCTCTTTCTTGTCTCTCTCTATTGGAACCATTTATACTATTTGGGTATACTTCATACCTTTTTTTTTTCCTCCTCTAAAGAGGTTACATCATATCTACCTTACCTTATTTATATTCTATCCCCCCCTTTTTGCATACCCCATACCTTGTTTAAGACATTACCGGAAACTTAGCACGACGACTTGGTGTGTGTATGTACAAGGGATAATCACTAAGCGATTCATCCCTCAGCAATCGACAACTGACAAGGGGGAGCTAGAGGGAAGAGCATAGCATATTTGAAGATCGATAATCAAATAAAAAGAATATGCGGTTTTCAATAGCTCGCCTCTTGGCTGGTGCCTTGGTCGGCGTTGCCGGCGTCTCAGCCCTTATTCCCACGCCTGAATCGTCTACTACACCTTCATCACCATCATCGACATCGTCATCGTCTTCATCATCATCAGAAATCTGCAACAACTCACCCGTGCTATGTGATCGCCATTACAACGACATCACCTACATGGGGGCTCACGACAGCGCCTTTCTCAGGGATGCAAGCACCGGCAACTCCATCGCCGGTAACCAGTTCAAAAATGCCACGTTTGCCCTTGATGCTGGACTTCGATTCCTACAGGCGCAGGTCCACAATGAGAACGGCACACTTCACCTGTGTCACACCTCGTGTGGCCTTTTGGATGCTGGCCCCCTGGAGACTTGGCTCGCGGCTATCAATGACTGGGTGGTTGGCCATCCTACGGATGTCATCACCCTTTTGCTAGTCAACTCTGACAATGTGAATGTGTCTCAGTTCGCAGATGCCTTCCAGCAGTCGGGTCTTGACAAGTTTGGCTTCACCCCGCAATCTGCCACTGATTGGCCTAGTCTGCGGACTATGATTGCCAATGACACTCGGGTAGTGTCTTTCATTACCAACATTGATACGTCTCCTACTAGCCCTCACCTCTTGCCCGAGTTCAACTATGTCTTTGAGACACCCTTTACAGTCGTCGAGCTTGACGGCTTCAACTGTACCGTCGACCGACCCTCTACCGCTGGCGATGCCTCCACAGCCTTCTCTAAAGGGTTCATGGGTCTCATAAATCACTTTAAAGACCAAGAAATCACGGGAGCCCTCATTATCCCTGACACGGCCAACATCGGCATCGTCAACAGCGACAACACCACCACGGCCGGAAACCTGGGCTTGCATATCCAGCAGTGCAACTCGCAGTGGAACCATCGTCCTAGCTTCGTCCTCGTCGATTTCTGGGATCAGGGTACAACGGTCCAGGCTGCGGATATCAGCAACGGCATCAACGACGCCACTGGCAGGACCAATGTCACCGATGGCTCAGGCGGTTCATCTTCAGCAGAAGGGACGACCTCGACACGAGAGTTTGGAACGGGGGCCCTGATTGCGTTTCTCGCAGCAACACTGTTGATGATCTAAGAGGCTGCTTCATTCTTGACTCGTATAAAAAAATTGAATATGAGAGAAAGGAAGGAAAGCCGTCTTTTATTTTCACAAGGCATGTATGCATATTTGGGCATTTTAGCGAGGCGTTTTTTTTTAAGGCAACCTAGATTGCGATATATATGGGGTCTTAGAAAGAAAAGGAAAGAAGAAGAGAAAAAAATTGTCTTCTGGGGCTTTAGATACTATTCAAGCATTCATTATTACATTTTGTATAGACATTGGTAATATTGCCGACCAATTGAACATTCATTTTCATAGAAGAAGAAGAAGCTCTTTTCTGGAACCAATGTGACGTGAACTTATGGATGTAGATAAAGGGCTGCTGCTAATACTATTCATATGCCAGATGATAAAAAAACACGAATTTCTCAAATTAATATCTATAGCTGGTTGTATCATTTCTCTTTTTATGCATTTTTGTTGCGAATTGCTCAGATATGTCACCAAGCAGAATGTTGTACTTCGTACAGGCACGCATATACTCGGCATCTCATAAACCCGCTAAAACAAAACGTCGCAAAAACCCAGTATTAATAACCCCTCCACCACCGCATCGACTCATATCGCCACAAACGCAAAGCATCTTCCAATTCCCATCTCTCCCTGTCTCTCTCCGCCTCCTGTCAAATCTCAAATCTCAAATCACCTCGCCTCTTCTCGACTCTCAATTCATTACATGTTCCGTCTTACTTCGAGGACCTACGGCGCCTCGAGGCATATACATCTACAAACTTCATTTCGCCGAGCCTTTGGGTCTACTGCTGCGGTCATGGATTACGCATCACTCCCGACGCCGACTTCGTGTTATGCTGATTTTTGTCTGATTCCGGTGCGTTTTTTTTTAGACCCCTAATTTCCATTTAAAACCTGCTTCCTCATCTTTCTACGCTGTAATAAACCGTATGATGTGAGTATATCTTTAACGGCCTATACAGATCGGCACAAACACGGTATCTGTCGCAGAGGAAATCGCCCAGGTTCAGCGAGTTCTCAAAGCAAGTGGTCTGAAATATACGATGCACTCTGCCGGAACTACAGTTGGTGAGTATAGCTTCATTTTGCCACACTTCGTACAATACTATCCTTACTGCGGATATTACTCAGAAAAGGCTGACTTCTTCGTAGAAGGTAACTGGGAGGAGGTCATGACGGTGATTGGCAAGGCTCACTCAGCAGTTCATGAAAAGGGCGTTGTGAGGGTTCAGTCCTCGATGAGAGTTGGGTCGAGGTAAGTTTTTTTGTGTAAAGAATGAAGAAAAAAGAAGGCTGCATATACTGACTCTCTCTGGGGAAAACAGGACGGATAAAAAGCAGACTGCTGAGGATAAGGTCAAGAGAGTCCAAGATTTGCTGAGTACAGACACCAATTGAGGTTGATATTACGAGTTGAAAAATACCGGCCTCGTGCTAGGGCTTTATCGTTCACATCATGAAAAGTAGAGTAACAGCTGAGTGACATTAATGTAAATTTTAGATTACTAAGTACTTTTCCCTTTTGCCTTCCTATGACTACCTGAAACTTTGGATCATTGCAACTCAACCTCCCGGTGTCCGAGCCTCAAATACTGAGGAGAAACAAGAAATAGAAAAAAAGATCCCAGCATTACATAGTACAGGCTACTTGTACAAATTAAAACTTCCACATTTTCACCCCCCTCTCCTGTCATCCCAAACGCCACCATCGTGCCCGTCATACACACACATACACACATATGAGTCCGTTACATTATCCTCGGGTCGTCATCCTCTTCTGTGATTTACGCATCTCCTTCTCCCTCTCCTTCTCGAGATACCTCTTCTGCTGCTTGGCATCTAGGCCCTTGAGATCAGCATCTCGCTTTGCCTTCTTGGCCTTTTCTTTCTCAAGCTGGCGTTCCTCGTTCTTCTCGTCTTCAATCGCCTTCTTCAGTTGAGAAATCATGGCTTCGCGAGTGGCACGGACCCGCTTGAGAACCTCAGGCCGGAAATGGCCTTCCTTCACAAGAGCGTCGGGGATGCGAGTGAATTGCTCAAACAGCGGCACGAACTGGTCATAGTTGTTGTTTGACGGAAGACGGTACCTGAGGAACACTCGCTTGCGCGGTGCAGTGTCTTCGAGGCGAGCGGGCTTGTCAATGGGCTGGTCAGAAATGATGACGTAGTCGAACAGTTCGCCGGCCGTCTTAACGGCCTCAATCAGATCTGCGGTCAGGAAAGTATCGGTAATCTCGGCGCTCTCGCTCATAATGGTCAGCCACTCAGGCAGCTTGGGGTGGTCCTTAGTAGCGGTCAGAGAGACGTCATATCGGTCATCACGCAGCTTTTGCATGCTAGACTTGTTGACAATAGCCCAGACAAAGCCGTCAAATGTGCTCTTGCTATCCTTTGAGCGAGCGTCAACACCACCGGCCGAAGGGGGGAGAGTGAGCTCCTCCTTGCCATCAAAGGGGTAGATGGTTGCCTCTACGAAATCCGATGGGGCGGCGAAGGTATCAGTGAACAGGGAGAGTGCCAGCTCGATGTAGTTCAAGAAAGGGTTGAATCGCTTGGCAAGGGTGATCTTGATGTCAAGAAAGGCAACGTTCTGGCGGCCGGTAGCGTACGAGGCGAACTCGAAGAGCGACTTCTCCTTGATGAAAGACTTGGTATCGAAGTCGGCATCCAGCGTGGGCACCCCTCGGAAGCCGACAGACGCGAACTCGTTCTTCATGGTGGGGGCATGAGCCTTGACCCATGCCCTCGCCTTGGAGCGGTTTGCGCGCGTACCAAAGATGTGGAACAGGAAGATGATCGAGGCGAGGACAAGGATGATGCCCTCGGGCTTGAACTCGGACAGAGAGTGGCGCTCATGGACGTTGTACCACTTCGTCCAGACCACGTCGCTGGTGGGCTGCGAGGCCGCTCCGGTCAGCGTCGAAGCCTGGGCGGCGGCTTCGGGGACGGGATCGGGAGCTCCAGCAAAGTCGGCAAAGTCTGGTTACGAGGTCAGCTTGCTGTATTTTCTTTTCTATTCATTTCTTTGCAACATTGCCATTGCAGCTCCTCAAATCCAACTACAGGCGCAAGTCAAGCAATTGAACAATTGAGCAGAGCTAATGAGAGAGGATGAAAATGCTTACCAGAGTCTGGCTGGCCCGCACCGGGCTGCTCTGGCTTTGCGCCTCCAAAAATGTTCTTGAGGACGTCGGCCATGGCTGATCGGGGATCAATGGCTTGAGGTTGGGGGAGGGGAGAGAGAAGAAAGACGGGGATGGAGATGGAGTTGGAGTTGGCGATTCAGCCAACGTGGAATCTTTTGCGGAGGTTCTCGAAGGCTGAGTGGGGCTGGAGGGTCTTTTGCTTCTTTGCGCTTCGTTCTAGGCTCTTTGCTGGTTGGTTGACTTTGGCACTAAGGATCAGCTTAATGAGCTGCGAGCTATCTGTATGGGATGGCGTAGAACACCTGTACTTACCTACGTGTACTTATCAATTGACTGGCTCCAATCGGTAACGAGTTATAGATTAATAGCGCTGCGGGAATATGTATTTGATGGCTCTTTTATTTTTGCTTCCGTCTTGTACAACTCGACCACTTTGTTTTATTTCTATTTTATAAATTAGACGCCTTTGCTGCGAGTTGCTAACCTAACCCATGTACTCACCAAGAGCTTAGCTTCCCCAACGCCATTCTGCTGCATACAGCGTAGTAATTATAACCGCATGCAATTAGTGCTATTAGCTACAGGCCATGTTAGGTGTTTACCAATTACCGGCCTAATTAGTATAAATGCATCAATATCTACTCAAAAAAAAAAAAAAAAGGTAGCTGAGGTGAGGCAATGCGAGCCTCATTGCTTTGGATCTGTGTCGTGTGAACACCTATGACGTTGAGCCCTACGGACATTTCCGGCTGACTAACATGAGGACCCCTAGCCACTGTTGCCTAGCCAACGTTGGGACTGATAATCTTCAAGCCTAACATGAGCGTTGGATCAATAAGTTGAAGCACTACGCATTCATTCAAGTAAGAACGACAGTGTAAAGAAAATGAGCAACAATGCCACGCGCAACGGCAGCCCGTCAGTATGGAAAGCAGTCCAAGAAATCCAAGGCGGAGAGGATGTTTGCAGAACTAGTTCAGAGCCCGGTTCGGGAGCCACCCACTACACAACATGAAAAACGAATTGACGATCAAATCACACCCCTAACCACAAGGTTATCTGAGATTCAACTTCAAGAGAGCCCCAAGCGACAGCAGAAATCGAAAAAGGTAGCAAAAGAAAATGTATCGATTGATGTATCGATTGTGGTGGACGAGGGGAGGCCCAAGAGAGGTTCTGTCAAGGGGCTTAAGGCAGTCGCCATTGAACCAGACATTTCGGCAAGGGACATTCAAATTTTAAAGGACGAAGTCAACATAGATTCAAAAATTGAATATCAAGAAAGTGAGATACAGACAAGCGAAACACCACCGAAATACAGGACAGAAGAGCTTAATTCTTCAATAACGGAAGAATCAACCTTACGAGTTCTTACATGGGATGATGTCTGCCCCCAAGGCGACCAGATAGCCAAGATTGCCGAAGCTTCATCGGCAGAAGTCTATCGAATCACCAACAAACGAGGCACGAGCATCATTAAGACTATCCGACTACCCTCGCCAATCAAAGCCCTGACAAAGGCGCAAGTGGCATCCGGTCTTGTTGACGAAGAGCCTCATTCAGAGGGGGACGTCAACAATGAGCTGCAAATTTCTGAATGGCTGGCCGACATTCCAGGTTTCGCCGTTTACAAAGAACGATACATTGTTCAGGGTAAGACTACAAGAGAGCTTCTAGAAACGCATCAAGCAGTCCAGAAGAAGATGAAGAGGGAGGATCCAGGTAGAGCGCAGTATTATCCATCGCCGAGCCGGTATTTGGATGACACCAGATTTCTAGTTGTAGAACTGGGAGACGCGGGGAAATCGCTGGAAAATTGGCAATTGGACAGCGTGGATCAATTATGGGACATTTTCCTCTTGGAGGCAATTGCATTAGCAAGGGCTGAAGAAGTCGCTATGTTTGAGGTAAGATTTTGCTCTCTTCCTTTCTTTAACTCATCTGTTTCCAACATAATTGCGGCGTAACGCTGACGCACGATAGCATCGTGACTTGCACGAGGGTAATCTCTGTATCAAACAAGCCCGCCCCCCTCGACAGAGGGATCCCAAAGCAGACGGGTTCTTTGGCTATTCGGGCGTAGACATCACAATCCTGGACTATGGTCTGTCACGGGCCGAAGACTTGACAACCGATGATTCCGCGCCTATTGTCTATGACTTAGAAAGGGATCTCAGTCTGTTCACCAGCACCTATAATCCGCAGTGCAAAGTCTATCGGCAGATGCGGTCCTTCTTGCTCCGAGCTGACCGAGACTGGCTTCCTCCAGAAGCCCACCACGTGCCCTATGCCAAGGGTATTGATGGGCCACTTTCTTGGGATGCATATGTCCCTTACACGAATGTGCTCTGGCTGGCTTATACGTACGAGTATATGGTGGACCACTTCGAAGGCAACAAGAGAGAGCTCACAAAGTTCAAGAAGGAAACAGCAGAATTGTGGAAATATTTGAACCCAGACGCTGCCAAAAATGTGCCTTCTTTTGGATGCGCGGCCGATGTAGCATGTTTTGCGTTGGAGTCTGGCTGGATACGGGAAGACCAGCTCCTGGGAGCATCGACAACTTTGCTAGAAAGAGAGGACAGCATCATCGTCTCGAGGAGTGCAGTAGATATCGAAGCGTCGCCGCGAAGATCGCGAAGAGCTCGTGGATCTTGAAAGCGGTTTGCATGGAGGCGAGTTGGCTAGAAGAGCCGTAAGATATAATGTAGGGGCTTATATGTACACTAGGGGCGTTTTCTTGGTTCGTCTTTTTGGTCTGGGTATAGAGGAGGCTTATGATACTATGAAGTTTATGAAGATAATATTGAAAATTCACATTAACAAGATATACTGATACAAATTTGAATTTAAAAGAATGCACTATTAATTAATCTGTGCACATATACACAGAGTGATAATTCACAGGTTTGTGCTGCCATCTCGTACTCGCATAATAGCCCGTAAACAAGCAAACAAGGAACTAGGGATTGCCGAATGCAGATGCATTTCCAGGGTTGACTCAGGTGCTGAGTCTGCAGCGCAGCGCAGCGCAATTGAATAGTAATCTGTCAAGTTTTGTCCAAACCCCCATTCACAGGTCTTGGCCAAGGCGTGCAATCCCGTCACGCGGAAGCACTTAAAATGAATGGATGCACAAAAGCGCACGATGCATATCGCCTGTTTCTCGAAACAGCTCTTCATCTCCGGAATTAGACGGGCGAATCCCTGCTAGAGGAGATCAGATGTTGGTGTGCGATGTAGATCGGGTAGCGGAGGTTAGTGCTGTACCTAGAGCGCCATAGAAAGCCCCGTGCTAGGCAAGGTAGCGGATAGCAGCTGCCATCACCAGCCGGCCTCGGCTGACCTGCGCTGCTGCTGTGGAGTCGGCTGTGCTCCCTTCTGGAGCTGCCGAGGCTAAAAAGCCCGGGCTTCCACTGGCTGGCAAAAAGCTGGTCTGCCCACCGCCAGCCAAACCGCAAGTGGTTGGCATGCAAGTCATTTGGCCAGAGTCGAGTCGCGACGGAAACAGGAAGCTTTGACAGCTGAATCATCACCAGCTGACGCCTCGCTTGTTCTCTTTGTCTCCTTTCCTCTCTATCCCTTTTCTTCATTGATCAGGGCAGAGTCTTTTTCTTCTTCTTGCGAGTCCTGCACGACATAGTGATAGGCCCGCATCAATCCTTGCTGCTGCTCTTGTTTACTACCAACTGGCGAATCCATCCACCCTGAGTGGCATCGCCAACATCGTCATTTCGACCGTCTCCTTTGGCACATCGCGTTGGTGGTGAAGTGCTCGCAGCACGTCTTCCGCCATGGCGTATGGGGGCTCTTACACTGCCTCGTTCAACCCGGCAATGTCGAATAGCGAGTCCTTTGGAAATGGCCTCCTCGCCTCGTCCATCTCCTCCCTATCATCTTCCGGGTCCAAACGCCCTTCGCCCGTGTCCAAGACGTATCGACAGGCTTCAACCTTGTTCTTGACGCGTCGGCTTCCTGAAGCTCTCAGCACGCTACGCCCGATCATTATCCCTCCCAGCTCTGCGGACGATGGCGAGCCAGCTCCGGTGGCCAAGTCTTCGCGAGGGACGAGGATCAAGGTCTGGAGTCTATATTTGACACTTCTGAATGCAATTGTCGAACTGGAGCCTGAAGAGGGCAAAGATGCCTTTGGAAACCAGGAGTGGAGAGCACTGTGCACCAAAGTGCGAGACGGCTCCATCTGGGAGGAAGTGGTCAAGAATGGGTACCACGGACTAGAGGGAGATGTTGATGCAGACGTCGTCATAAATTTGTGAGTTGGGGACCAGCATTACTGAACATTATTCCAATAGGAAACCCACTAACCATGGCGGCGACAGGACGACGCTATTACTTGCGCATGCGCGTGACCAGAGCCTGAACCAAAAGATGCTGGAAAACTACCTAGCCTCATCGAACATTCCCAATCTTGATTTGAATGATTTCGCAACGCCATCGCGCCGCTACCAGTCCCCTGCCAGAAGAGCCAACGGCGCGAATACTCCTGGAGACCTGAATTCTCGAGTGAAGCTTTTGGAGCTCTATACTCTCCATGTTCTTCCCCAGAATAATGAGTGGGACTATGCTCGCGAATTCATCGATGTGAGCGCCGTCCTCGACGAGGAGCGCAGAGAAGCCTTCCAGCAGGCCCTGCAGAGTCTCCAAGAGGAGCAAGAGGAACAGGAGCGACAGGAGCTGCAAGAGCGCCAGCGACAGGAAGAGCAGCTACAGAAGGATATCGCCGAAGCAAAGCGGCTAAAGGCTGAGAATGAAGAGAAGGAACGGAAACGGCTCGAAGAGGAACGGCAAAGCCGAGAGACCAGCGAGGGTGATTATGGTGTCGAGCAGACTCCTAGCTTTAGCGGAATAGGAAGAGCCGAGCCCCCTGGATCACCCCAAAGCAGCGTCGCGCGTCCTCCGCGTCCAACTGGAAAATCGCGATCCAAGGCCGGAGCGTCCTCAGCGGCGGCTGGGCCCATGACTATCACGGCCCGAGCTACCTTAATCTTATCCCGTTTTCGACACATATTTGAGAATATTGCGACCTCCGTTACAGGAAACCCGGCTATAGTAATGAGGCTGTTGGTTTTCACCATGGGTCTACTCATTATGCTCGGCCATAAAGCTACGCGACAGCGTGTGGAGCAAATCCTAGGAGCGTCTTGGGCAAAAGTTGCAGCGACAGTGGGAATGGGAACCAAAGTGAGCTATATTTAAAGGGATGCGGATGCTGGGATTGTACACCAAATTTATAATTTTTTTTGTATTATTTTTTTATCTTCTCTGCATGAGATGGAGTTTAGTCTTGGATAGCTGGTATTGGCTGTACTGTAGTCCCACGTCCTCGCGGACACGATAATTATGATGAATATGCCTTTCTTATTTCTGGCTTTCAATCTAGAAAAAAAATAAAAAATAAAATGTATAGATTTAAGTCATGCTGCTGAAGACCGCTGCCACTTGTATTTGCCAGAGCGAAGAAACTTCAAAAAGTAAACAGGTTGCCAATGATGCCCCGTAGTCAAAGCGCCGCCAAACTCCGATCCATTATGTACGATTGATTCCAACGACGCATACAATCTGTTCGATAATCCACCACTGCTGTCCTGCCCAAGCCCGGGCCACTGCTTGGTTAGTAATTTGCTTGCCGATTCGTTTTCTTTTGGTAGAATAACTGTATTTCAGAAGTATGGTTAGCATATGCATGTACTTTTACCAATCGCGAGATACCACGCGCTTTAAAGATAATGAGAGGGTTGAAGCAGGGAAACATACGTCTGTCCTTGAACTACCCAGATTTATAATCTTGGGGCATCCATCGCGGTCCTTCTCTAGGCGGGTGCATTCGTAGCAGTAGAAGGCATCTGAGATGCCCTCACCGCCGCAGACGACGCACTTGTTCTGGTAGTTGCCAAAGCTGCACTCGTCGCAGATACGGACGAGGGTCGTGGGGCGGACATAAGAGTCGCAGACGGGGCATTTGCCGTCGCATTTATCGCAGAGACGGCCGATGGCGATGCCGGATTGCTTGCGGCACATGACGAGATCGCTGGAGAGAGAAGGCGGTTAGCAAGACGCCTTTTTTGCAAAGAGAATGGTGACAGAAGAGTGAACTTACGGATGATGGCGAGACATGGTGGGCGAGAGGAGTTTGTGATACTCTGGATGTTGTTGAGTGGAAAAGATGGAAGAACGGTTGATCTGAGAAAAAAAAAAGGGCAGAAGACAACCTTTAATGCACTACAGGTCCAAGTTCCCGGAGGCTAGAGCTGCAAGGGCAAAGTCGTGTGGATTTCTCATCAGCCTTGCAGTGACGTTGGATGGAATCAAAGGCGGAAACAATAGGCTTAGCCAATCATGTGCTAGAATTGCTCTGTGGTGGGGGCGAATTATTCCCAAGAAACCTCCACGGCTTCTTATCTTACTCAGCCTCGACAACTTTCGACAGCCAGCCTACGCCAATCATTTCGCATCAGCTCCAGCTTCGAGCTTGTTTCGGTACCATGTCGTAGTAGCAAGCACCTTTTGATGAGGTAATTTGCATTCGGACGACAATGGCTACGATGGGGGAGTCAGAGAAGTAAGTATTAGTATCCTTCATTGTCGCAATGCTTGGAACCTGACAGATGGGACGTTTTTTTTTTTTTAAGTGCGGTGGCGGCAGAACTACCGCGGCCAGCTGATGAGCACCGCTCAGCATCGGAGAATGCCGACGACGTATCACTCAAGAGAAAAGCTGAAGACGAGGGGCCCGAGGATGATTCTCCTAAGCGCGCGAAGCATCACGACGATGACGACGACAATGACGATGCTGCAGCCTCGAAACGGCCACCATCACCTAGCCGTGACCGCGACGACAGGGAGGTCGCATCGGCCGCAACCCAAGACCGACGCAGACAGGCGATGCAGGAGGAGAAGAAGAGGGGGAAGCGACTGTTTGGCGGCTTGATGAGTACCCTGAGCCAGACATCTAACACGTCTCAGCAGCAGAAGCGCCGGCAAGAAATTGAGCGCCGGCAGCAAGATCGCATCCAGAAGCAGAGGGTTGAAGATGACCAGAAGAGAACTGAGAAGCTAGAGAAGCTGTATCAAGTCCGCATGGCGGAGCAAATTGTTTTTGACGAAGAAGTGGTAAGGGCTGCGCCTGCGATGCGAGAGGAGAATACCGATGTTTCTATGAGAGAGACGGTACTGATTCGGAATACAATAGATGAAGAAGAAGCACGAGAAACAATCGGCCATGGCCAGGTTCCTGCAGACCAAGTCAGAACCTGCGATTGTATGTATCAGCTGACTTAATCAACCTTCGAACATACGCTAATACTGGATATGCAGTTCTACCTACCATGGAAAACCACGCCGGCTCAAAAAGATACCATCGATGACCAGATTGAAAGGGCGAGAACCACAGCGGAGAAGGAGGTCGAGCAATTCAAAGCTCGGAAACAGCGGCATATTGAGCGGTATGGTCCCCCAACGAGGCAAACAAGTGTGACCCCTGATGAACCTGCTGCCACGAAAGTGCCTGAACGCGAGAGCCCTATCCGGAGCCCGCACCGCAGTGCCGACAAGCCACATGTACAAGAGCGAAGAGTGTCTCAAGACATGCACAAGGGGCATCACGATGAATCTGGTGATGACCTGGAGGAGGCTGAGGAGGATATGGTGATTTACTGACCGATTTCCGCGATATGATTCCCCCCATTTTAACTACTGGAGGCCATGTGATACCTTTTTCATTTTTCATTTCAATTTTCTCGCTGTGATTATTCCTAATTATAAGTCTATTTAACTACGCTGCAGTATGGGTAACTGGCTGCTATGGGGGGTTGCAAATATGTACTGTAGGTAGAGCGTTCCAAGCAAGTGCACAAAGGGGAAGCGAAGCGCTATGTCAAATATGGAACTTGAACATTATAATTATCCTATACGAAGTAGCTGCAGCTGGAAAAGCAATGTTTTAGTACTTAACAGCAGTCAACCGCTACTATTCTAAGAATTAGAAGATAGTCTATGTTTTACTACAGATCTTACAAGTAGGTGAGCGTTGATGGGGCAATTCAACATGAGGTCACGTACTGGATCGGACGGACACACTAGATGCTCCATAGTTCCGGATCTAGCTCTCATAATTACAAGGTATATGATACCGGCATTGAGATAAACAATCTCGTTTAGAATTAGCATGCATGAGCTTCCTCGGTATGTTTCCCGCGCGGAGCACGGAGCATGTACATGTAACCTGTTGCAACGTGCCCCACCGCAACTACTCGGTGATGGGCGCCGGCCGAGGCTCATAGTGGAGATGCATACAATACAACGCTGCAGGTCTAGGGATATCTTGCAGTGATCAGGGTGTGTTTGTACCTCAATTGCTCGAACCGGTGAAGACGAGGCTTGTTGTTGAACCTAAAAACCTTGTCTTACATTTTAGGAGGACTGGAAGCGTCGCTGACGGTGTTCGTAGCACGGGAACCCCTCATTACTACTAGGTAGTACCCATGTAAGTTTGTCTGTCTAACCAATTCGTTGTGAGGCCACTTGAACGAACGGAGGTGTCCCTCTTCTCTTGAACATTCTGTTGATATTTTGATTCTAATAATATCTTTTTTCACTATAGCTAACAACGAATCATAATCGTAAAAGCTAGAAGACAATATGGATACCAGCAGGTTGAAGCCAAACGATCCTCGGGTCAAGTACCTGACCAAACAGATCCGCGGCAAGACATACTCTTATATCCTCGGTGAGCCACAGGGCCCCAAGGTCGACACCATTGTCCTTGTCCACGGCTGGCCGGACATGGCTTTTGGATGGCGCTGCCAGATTCCCTACTTGATGTCGCTGGGCTTCCAGGTCGTGGTGCCCAACATGCCTGGCTATGCCGGCACCGATGCCCCTCAGGATCTGAAGGAATACACCTTAAAGAGCGTCTCTACCGACATCGCTGAGCTGGCTCGCGAGTTTGTCGGCGAAAAGGGCCAGATCGTTCTTGGCGGTCATGACTGGGGTGGTGCTCTCATCTGGCGACTCGCTTACTACTACCCCGAACTGATCAAGGCCGTCTTCTCCGTCTGCACTCCTCTGCATCCTCTGAACACTAAGGTGGTTCACCTCGAGAAAATCATCGCTGCAGGAGGCTTGCCCAACTTCAAGTACCAGCTGCAACTCAAGGGCCCTGACGTGCAGGCTCGCATTCAAGGCAAAGACATGCTGCGCAAGTTCTTCCTTTCCATATTCGGCGCTCGAGGTCCCAACCGCGAGGCAGGCTTTACGTCGAGTGATGGTGTCGTTTTTGAGAACTTGGATAAGCTGAGAGGGCCTTGTCTCTTGAGCGCGGACGAGCTAGATTACTACGTCGATCAGTATTCACTACAAGAGGCCCCCGAGATGCGTGGCCCGCTCAACTGGTACCGGACGCGAGAATTGAACTCCCTGGACGATATCGATGAAGTGAAGAGTGGGCGCCTGTTGAGATATGAGATGCCTGCGTTGTTCATTTCGGCGAGCAGAGATGTTGCCTTGCCGCCATCCATGTCCAAGGGCATGGACGCGTTTTTCACGGATCTTACCCGAGCAGAGGTCAATGCTTCGCACTGGGCTTTGGTGGAAGCTGGTGATGAAGTCAACCGCTATATTGCACAATGGTTGAATAAGGCACTGAACGGTGTTATCAAGTCTGTGTTGTAAGCCAGAACACGTTAGTAATGCCTGAAATGTAAAAAATTAAATATAAATTTCTTTGAACATGATTATCTTAGTCGCCATTATGTTTTTCCTGTCATTTGATATCTATATTGATTTATAGGCTAGAGCCATGACTAAATACTTTTACAACATAGTATTTCGAATGTTTGAAGCCTGGCTATACCTCTTTACTCTCCCTTAGATTGCTAGATAGCCACTCTCTAACTACTTCGGAATTAGGGGCCTGAAATTCATGTACATGAATAATGATGTACTAAACGGGTATGTTGCCTCGTGGTGATGAGATGTACACATAAGTGCCGGGTGAGATTTGCTCACCGCTCCTCAAAAGGTGTCTGTCTGGTGTGCTGATTCATGCGTCAAAAAAGTGACAGCTTACCTGCCGTATATGGTAGTGTCTTTATTTTAACGTGTTTTTATATGCATCAATGGTTGGGGCCTTGGGGTTAGATTTTTTGTTTGGTTTTCCGCACATTGGACAGGCTGTGATGATTGTGAGCCCAAGTAGCCTGGAGAAGGAAAAAGAAAGAGAAAGGCAGATAGGATGAATGTGCTTACAGTCCGTTGTGAAGGCGCACTTTTGGCAGTATGAGTGTCCTTGTGTGATTTTGGTTTTACATTTCGTACATGAGCTGTCGAATCGTTAGTTGAAGTGTACCAATATCTTGATACCATTTGACAATACGTACCTAGCGTACTGTGCATATGGATTCTTCGCTGCTTTAGATAGCAGCTTACTCTGAGACCTCGTTAGCATCATTTTTGATGAGAGGAGAGTAGAGCATGGTCTTTACCTTTGATACCCCGGTGTTACCTAGGGTGGCTGACTTGGAGCCGCTCGCCTTTGCGGTGGCCGGTGATCCATAGTACATTTCACTCCTCTTCTTGACATCTGGGGTCGCGAGCTTTGTGCTCTTGGTGAGCTTTAAACACTTACCGCAGACCATGGTGACGTCTAGGATGGTGTTCGGGTCCGGTCCCGCTTGAACGCTAGTTTTTCGTCGAAGAGACTATAGAGCTGAGAGAAGGAAGATGGGATTACTATCTTTCAGCACTGTATTTCAGCCTTGCGTATTTGATGTTTGATGTTTGTGGCAAGGCTGAGATAACCATAACCAGTGGCGGATTGTAGTCTTAGTCGGTACCCGGTACTCCGTATGGGAATCGCCGCTGTACTGTTTGAATTCCAAGGGTGACGAAACTCACCGTTTCGAGGCGAGCATGTGGTGCGAAGTATCAGCAATTTAGCTCTGGTATTCAGCAAAGTACCTTGCCGCTGCACTTGCGGTGGGGAGAGACTTGTCGCAAAGGGGACGCCTTCTCAGGGGAACCGAGCTGGAACGTGGGCCCTCCAAGTCCTGGCGGCAGTGGAGCAGCTGCAGCAGTTCAGGCGCCTGTAGCCTCCCCAAACAGACGCTGGAATAGCAACTGGCACGGCCCCCTTTCAGGCCGCTGGCGTGGAGAGCATCAGCGTCTCGTATCGAATCCTGGGGAGGGGGTTAATAGAGGGGAGCAAAAAAAGAACCTGCCCCCCGAAAAAAAAAACTTGCTGGGAGCTCAAGGACCCGTACTGCTATTATTACTTCTGACAGCTCCTTACAAAAGAACTTGCTGAATTGATCCTCACTGCGCCTCTATCTGCTACTGTTTCGAGGCCAATCACTGCCAGTGCTGACGTATCAGCGCCCTGAGCCTCGACAAGCGTCCCACTACCAGGTACGAAGCACAGCGGGTGCTTGTTCCAGCCTGCGCCGAAACGAGGCTGTGCAGGGAACTGAGTAGTGAACGGAACGGAACAGATCACCGGTCTTACGGAGCATACGCTATCGATATCGCGGGACCTTGTTTCGACCTGATTTACAAGTCCACCAAGCTGTTGAGTCTCACATTTGATCCCATCCGCAGCGTCTGGATCCCGACGACAACAACATAACAACACAACAAAAAACCCCTGTGCTGGCTCTTCAGAGTCATCGATCCCGCATGCGTTGCCTTTCCGCCATCTCGATCGCCTAACCCATCGCTTGTCCTCCTGCATGGCTGGACGACAACCCATGGGACGCCATGGCGGGCCCTCAAATAACGACGACCTTTTGCTCGACCTGGACAACGAGCAGCCGATTTACAGCGCGGGACAGCGGTCGGCCTTGAACGACGACGACTTGGCACGAGCGTACGATCTCGATCATGACCCGCAGAGTCGACCGTCCGTGTCCTACGACGATTTTGTCGGAGCCGAGCCGTCGCCATATCCACAAGCAGGTCGCTCTGTGGGAGCGCAGGTGGCGCAACCGTCAGAACGGTCGGGACCATACCACTCTCAACAATTTAGCCAATCGTCAGACCTTGACAACTACCCGCGCTACGCCGACGACTTCGACGAAGATGATTTGTATTACCAGCAGGGAGGCGTTGGGGATGCGGGGCCATCTTCAACTGGTAGAGACAATGCGAGGACCCGGAACAGCGTGCTGACTCTGGGGGGAGGGTTTTTCGGCAAGATGAAGCATAGGCTTGGGATGGGCGAGGGCTATTCGGAGATGGATTTACCTTTGACAGAGCCGGGTCATGATCGAGGCGGTCCGGCGGGGGCTTCGCAACAACCCAAGGGTAAGAAGTTCGACATGGGCAACTTCAAGTTTGGATTTGGCCGAGGCAAGCCAGATCCCTCCACTATGGGACCAAGAATCATTCACCTCAACAACCCCCCTGCAAATGCCGCCAATAAGTACACTGGCAATCACATCTCAACGGCCAAGTACAACGTCGCTACTTTTCTACCCAAATTTCTCTTGGAACAATTTTCCAAGGTTGCCAACATCTTCTTCTTATGCACGGCCGCCTTGCAGCAAATCCCTGGATTGTCACCCACGAACAGATATACAACGATTGGGCCATTGGCCATTGTGCTTTTGGTGTCAGCTGGTAAGGAATTGGTGGAAGATTACCGGAGAAGAACGGCGGATAATGCTCTCAACACTTCTATGGCGCGAGTCCTACGTGGCTCGAATTTTACGGAAACGAAATGGAATGCTGTGACAGTTGGTGACGTGGTCAGGGTCGAGTCCGAGGAACCTTTCCCAGCCGACCTGGTTCTCTTGGCAAGTTCCGAGCCCGAAGGTCTCTGTTATATCGAAACGGCAAACCTGGATGGCGAAACCAACTTGAAGATTAAGCAGGCCCTTCCCGAGACGTCGACAATGGTATCTTCTAGCGAGCTGAGCCGACTGGGTGGTCGCGTCAAGTCGGAGCAGCCCAACAGCAGCCTATACACATACGAAGCGACATTGACAATGCAAGCCGGCGGAGGAGAGAAGGAGTTGGCGTTGAACCCTGAGCAGCTGCTCCTCCGAGGCGCCACTTTGAGAAACACTCCATGGATCCACGGCATAGTTGTATTTACCGGCCACGAGACCAAGCTGATGCGAAACGCCACAGCGACGCCGATCAAGCGGACCAAAGTCGAGAGGCAGCTCAACTGGCTCGTGCTCATGCTAGTTGGCATGCTGTTAGTGCTTAGCGTCATCAGTACCGTTGGAGACTTGGTGATGCGCGGCGCCACTGGCGACTCGCTTTCATATCTCTATTTGGACAAAATTGACAGCGCTTCAACGGCAGCCTCGACGTTCTTCAAAGACATGGTTACCTACTGGGTGTTGTTTTCTGCTTTGGTCCCAATCTCTCTCTTCGTTACGGTGGAATTAGTCAAATACTGGCATGCTATCCTTATCAACGACGATCTCGACATGTACTATGATAAGACTGATACACCGGCTACTTGCCGAACTTCAAGTTTGGTTGAGGAGCTCGGTATGGTCGAGTATGTATTTTCCGACAAGACTGGTACGCTCACCTGCAACCAGATGGAATTCAAACAGTGCTCTATTGGCGGCATTATGTATGCCGAGGAGGTTCCCGAAGATCGCCGAGCGACGGGCGTAGACGATGAAGAGTCGGCCATTTATGATTTCAAGGCGCTCCAGGCCAACTTGCAGGGAGGCCATGAGACCGCGGGAGCAATTGATCATTTCCTTGCGCTGCTAGCTACTTGTCACACAGTTATCCCCGAGATGACCGAGAAAGGTCAGATCAAATATCAGGCTGCCTCTCCTGATGAAGGTGCGCTGGTAGCTGGAGCTGTCACCATGGGCTACAAATTCACTGCGCGAAAGCCTAGATCCGTTATTATCGAGGCGCACGGCCGACAACTGGAATATGAACTGCTAGCCGTCTGCGAATTCAACTCAACTCGTAAGCGAATGTCGGCCATCTTCCGCTGCCCGGATGGAAAGATTCGAGTCTACTGCAAGGGTGCCGATACCGTCATTCTAGAACGACTAAACGACCAAAATCCCCATGTTGAAATAACCCTGCGGCAACTTGAAGAATACGCCTCGGAGGGTCTCCGGACACTTTGTTTGGCTATGCGCGAAGTACCTGAGCAGGAATACCTAGAATGGCGCCAGATTTTCGATACAGCGTCAACGACTGTGGGCGGTAATCGAGCAGATGAGCTGGACAAGGCTGCTGAAATTATTGAACACGACTTCTTCCTTCTTGGTGCCACCGCTATCGAAGATCGTCTCCAAGACGGCGTGCCGGAGACGATTCACACCCTGCAGCAAGCCAACATCAAGGTCTGGGTTCTGACGGGAGATCGACAGGAGACGGCTATCAACATTGGAATGAGCTGTAAGCTTCTTAGCGAAGATATGATGCTTCTGATTGTCAACGAAGAATCAGCAGCCGCAACCCGTGACAACATCCAGAAGAAACTCGATGCCATAAGAACGCAGGGCGATGGGACCATTGAGATGGAATCCCTTGCTCTTGTCATTGATGGTAAATCTCTCACCTTTGCCCTTGAAAAAGGCCTGGATAAGCTTTTCCTCGATCTCGCCATCATGTGCAAAGCTGTCATCTGCTGTCGTGTGTCACCCTTACAGAAGGCTTTGGTCGTCAAGCTGGTCAAGAAGTATCAGAAGCAGTCGATTCTTCTCGCTATTGGCGATGGAGCAAACGACGTTTCCATGATCCAGGCAGCGCACATTGGCGTTGGTATTAGCGGTGTTGAAGGTTTACAGGCTGCACGAAGCGCCGACGTGGCCATTGGTCAGTTTAGGTATTTGCGGAAGCTGCTGCTCGTTCATGGAGCGTGGAGCTACCAGCGAGTGAGCAAGACGATCCTGTTTTCCTTTTACAAGAATATCGCTCTGTATTTGACGCAGTTTTGGTACACGTTCCAGAATGTCTTTTCCGGTCAAGTTATCTACGAATCATGGACTTTGTCCTTTTATAACGTCTTCTACACGGTTTTTCCGCCGCTGGCTATTGGCATCCTGGATCAGTTCATCTCCGCGCGGTTGCTTGATCGCTACCCTCAGCTCTATATGATGGGTCAGCAGAACTCCGCGTTCAAGCTCAAAGTTTTTGCGCAGTGGATCATTAACGCCGTCTACCACTCCATTGTCCTTTACATCTTTGCCGAGTTGATCTGGTACAGCGATTTGATTGATGGCCAGGGGCAGACCGACGGCCACTGGGTGTGGGGAACGGCCCTATACGGATCTGTCCTCCTTACGGTCCTGGGCAAAGCGGCATTGGTAACGAACAACTGGACCAAGTACCATGTGTTGGCTATTCCAGGCAGCATGGTAGTTTGGTGGGTATTTATCGCTGTTTACGGTACTGTCGCGCCGAAGATCAACATCTCAACGGAGTACCATGGTGTCATTCCCAAGCTGTACAGCAGCCCAGTCTTCTGGCTTCAAACCTTTGTGCTGGCATTATTGTGTCTGTCGCGCGACATTGCCTGGAAGTATGCTAAGCGAATGTACTTCCCACAGACCTACCACCATATTCAGGAGATTCAAAAGTATAATATTCAGGACTACCGGCCTAGGTATGTACACAGCCACCCCAACCAGTCAACCCCCTCCCCCCCTCCTTTAATCTACCCATTTGAAACTTGATAAGCCACGACTCTAATTTTGTATTTACTAGGATGGAGCAATTTCAGAAAGCTATCCGCAAGGTTCGGCAGGTGCAGCGTATGCGTAAGCAGCGTGGCTATGCCTTTTCGCAGGCCGACGAGAGCCAAACGCGCGTGCTTCAGGCATATGATACGACAAAGCACCGAGGGCGGTATGGAGAAATGGAGAGCTCAAGACCAATAGACGGGATATAAAAAAACCAGTCGTTTTAGGATGGTAGTAATGATTTTTCTTTCTTTACGTCATGTCAATAAAGGGAGTAGGTGAGGGTGGCACGGGGCGGTAGCCACGTCGACGACTGAAGCCGGATGAGGGCTATGATTGCAGCTTTTTACTAGCTATTATGCCATATATGATGTCTTCTTTCTTCCAAGTCCTTTTCTGGCGGTCTTTGTTTTTGGCTTTTTTTTTTATGTTACTCGTCTTGGCATGGCACTGCAGGAGTGGGGCGGGGGGCGAATGAAGTGGTGAAATTAAAAGGCCTATTTTACGGAGTTGGAATTATGTTACTGGACGATGTTTGGGCTTATAGCAAAAAAAGAAAAAGCAGTGGATTGTTAGTAGGACAATGAGACGCAACGTAACAGTACAATGTTGATCTTGAGAAGTGAGGTTGGATTCGTTCATGTAAAGTATTGAAGAGGGAGTAGACTCTGTAATTCCCTGTGTTTGGTAAGTATGACCTTAGATTTGTGATAGGCTGGGTCGTGTTAAACTCTTCTTTTTCGATCTTTATGAGGATCAGTAAGGAAAGAGAAAGCTGTCTGCTGTTTTAGGCCTACGTTCAGATAACACTGTTCCATCTCTTACGATTGAGAAGATGATAGTAACACAATCGACGTACAGCTTGGGAATGGGCATTAACAATGATAAAACTATCGGTACCTCTGTTTAGAACGATAGGATACGCATGTCATTTACGATCCGCTGTCTCTTGTATAATATGTGACTTCTCATACTACACTACTCATTAGCCGCAGTGTCTCCTCGTCACTACCACCAACTTCATCATATCTCAACTATCATCTATCAAGTTTGGGTTGCTAGAGTTACACTCCCTCGAATACCTCTAATCCAAGCTTAAAAACTTAACCTGTCGAGTTCCACACTGCGCTAACAATAACTCTGCCGTTTTTTGTACAACGTTGACCCCATGAATTTTGCACAAACATGCCGTACCGCACAAAGTCAGTCTAATGTTTCCTAGTTGCATATATTCTTGCATATATTCGATCACAAAGCTAACGGCGGAAACACCAGTGACGATAAGGCTTTTCTTAGCACTTTTTTATTTATTTATTTTTTTACAATCAAGACAATGCACGTATCATGTCCATATGTAGTGTAACTGTCGCACAAAGTATTTTCAATAATTCTAGAGCAGGAGCTAAAGCAGTGGCACGTCGTACCATGGGGTATGGAAGGACGGGATCGTAAGAGTGATTCACATCGGTGGAACGTCAAAAATGGGCAAATTGTTTGGAGAGCTGTGTTACCTTGGTAGTTAAACGAACAGCTATACTATTCTAGTATGTGATAAAACATCGGGTTGTGATTGATATATTGGATACTATTAGCGCTTTAAGAACACCGATTCCACTGCCATATCAGTCTGCCCTACTTAACAATTCACATTACATCTACACAAAGATAATAATCCATCCACCTACGTATCTCTCTGGTAATTACTATCTATGTCACTCCAACAAAAGACGCCTCCTTTCGGGTTTCTCCCGCAATACAAAGCCGGTATAACACTCCTAGCCGTCTTCGCCCCCGTGTCACTCCTTACAGCACAAAAATCCTGTGATTATTAGTAGCACTATGCAATGCAATAGTAAAAAACAAAAAATACCGATTTAAAGATAAGGAGTACAAAACGGTTCTTTCCATGCTTTCCTCTGACTTCTCTACAAGGGTACCATAAGGCTGGACCATCTTTTGATGCAATCTGATAAAGTCTTCTATAAAGCTATAATAAAACCCCCTCGCAATTTACATTCCATTACATCCCATGACGTATAAGAGATATCCCACACTGCGTCCCATTACGTTCCCATACTGCGTCCCATTACGTTCACATTACCGCCCAATCCCAAATAAACCGCCTAAGCAACGTATTTCCCTACACCCCACTCCGTTCCTCTACAACGCTTGGTGTTTCTATACGCGAATCAGTCGTGGCCATGGGAAAAACAATTAGAGACATGATATTTACCTGTTTGAGAACGTCACAAAACTCACGTCGTGCAGGTCCTGCATTGAGCGTCGACCGGTACCAGTAGAGTGTGATAGCACAGTGGTAGCCATCGCCCACAAACATGCTCTTCTCATCTTTAGATATGTTCTCTTTATCATATGGTAAACCATATGGAGCTGCATCTTTCTTATACCAGATTGCATGTGCGTTAAGAAACTCCGATTGTTTTGCAATTGGTAGCTGTTTAAACAATTTAGGCGATGTACGATATAGCGTAAATCGTTCATAAGCGTTCTGCATTCGGGAAAGTGTTCCTCTCCTTTGATGGGGTGATAGGTCGCTCTAGCTTTTCGGCCATCCATATACTTGAGCGAAATGGTTATACGTCTGTCCACCTTGATCTCCAGTGTAACAGGTCTTGTCATGGCTTAGGAGGTATTCAACCTCCTTGCTTTCTAATAGCACTGAAAATTTGACATATCGGATATTTTCCCTTTTATTATCCCTGACTTCTCTTGCTTTTTTTGCACTTGCGAACCCCGTTGCGCCCTTGACTTCTATGGCTTTTTGCAGGTTGGGATACCCATTCGCATGGTTTATCTCATGTGCCTTTTTTAGTGCTAGGATGCGGTTTAGACGTTGTGTCTCACGTCCTTTTGCTAAGCCTGGGAAACCATTTAAACGTTGTGTCTCACGTCCTTTTGCTAAGACTGGGAAACCTTTCGCCCGCTGGATTTCGACCATCTGCAATAAATGTTGAAACCCATTCGCTCGGTTAGTTTCAAGACCTTTCTTTAGACCTGGAAACCCATTCGCTCGGTTAGTTTCAAGACCTTTCTTTAGACCTGGAAATCCATTTGCTCGGTTTGTTTCAACACCTTTTTTTACATTTGGAAATCCATTTTTGCGCTGGATTTCGCGACCTCTCTTTAGGCTTGTATACTTATTTTTGCGCTGGGTTTCGCGACCTCTCTTTAGGCTTGAATACCCATTTTTGCGCTGGGTTTCACGACCTATCTTTAGATTTGGCCATCCCTTCGCTCGGCTGGCTTCAGCACCTTTCCCTGTCTTTAGACTTGGCCATCCATTCGCCCGGCTGGTTTCGCGACCTTTCTTCAGATTTAGAAACCCGTTTTTGCGTTGGGCCTCGCGAGCTCTCTTCAGACTTGGAAACCCATTTTTGCGTTGGGTTTCGCGACCTTTCTTCAGACTTGGAAATCCATTCACTCGGTGGGTTTCAAGACCTTTCTTTAGATTTAGAAACCAATTCTTGCGTTGTGTTTCGCGTCCTTTCTTTAGGTTTGGATGCCCATTCACTCGGTTGGTTTCGCAGCCTTTCTTTAGATTTGGAAACCCATTCACTCGATTGGTTTCGCAACCTTTCTTTAGATTTAGAGAGACTTTCCCCTGCTGGCTGTCTCTAAAAAATTTTAAACGAGCTTCAACAATGACATTCGAGAAATTTGAGAAGTGTGCTGTTCTGGCAATCGGAATCAACACCATTGTCGCCGCGACGTTCCAGATTAGATCCGCATATGCAGCCTCATGGACTGGGGCCCCATGAAGAAATCGACTTCCGTGAAGAGTATAAAGAACAATATGCTCGACTGTTTGAGTGATTTTATTATATGCAACGTAAAACGACGGGCTTTCTCCAAAGATCTTAAAATCAAGTTTTAGAGTAACTTCTTTTAGATGAATTAATGGGTCGTCCTGCAGTTTTTGCTTGGAGATTTTGAAACAATGTTTTCCAACCAGCAGAATGATTGGAGAGGATCTCATCATTGTATAATTGAAATCGATACTTTGGCGAAGAACTTTTGGCCATGCTGCTCCGAAATCCTTTTCCTATTGAGGATTTGCAGATTTATTTCGAAATGTAATCATATCCGATGTTAAAACTGTTGCAGGACATCCGATTTTCTTTGCTTGTTGTCTAAGGCTTGGGTTAACCGGGTCCTATTGTATAATGTATTAGGATAAAGTGCAATCACTTTAAATATAAAGAATAAGACGCATACCATTACATGTCGGAACCGGATATCACTCTTCTTTGTCTTCCAGGTTGCATAATGCCTAAGATATAATATTAGATAAGTTGAGTTATAATAAGACGTTTACTGACCATAGGATATACAGAATTGCACCAAGGGGACCAGATGGTTTAGCCATGGTAGTATAGTCATAGTCTCCAATAATTGGTTTTACTTCTTCCAAGTATGTTTGCCATTGGGCATCCATAGAACTGCAGTGGGTATGCCAATCTAAACGGTCCGGGTCGTTCATAAACGCAGTAGGATGAATTATTGATTTTGGGTAAGTCCTTTTTTGAATCCTTTTTATAATTAATTAATATTTGCCGCTGAGGAATATAATTAAGTTGACTTACTGCAAGATGAAGTTTCGGACATCTGCTTTTGTATTTGATGTTGCAGTAGACATTTCTAAGAAGAGATTAAGCCAATCGACATCATCCTTGGTCTCAACAAGATCCTCAGGTAAGCCAAGAGCCTTGACGCTTGCTCGCCAAGCATCTTTTGACAACGTAGGGATAACCTCAACGATCTCATCCAACTCCTCTGAGAGAAAATCTCCAGATGTCTTGGGATTATCTTCTCGGGATGCAATTTGTTCTAAGACAATGTTTGATCTCTCGCTTCGTCGACGCTTTGGTGGTGGAGAGATAATAATGGCGCTGTCATCCTGGATGCTGATTTCAGGTGAGACGGGGCTCGATGGCTCGCTTTCTTGGAAGACGTGGTTCGACCTTTTACTTCGTTTATTTATTGGCGGAGAAATAATACGGGAACTGTCCTCTTGGGATGCAATTTGTTCTAAGACAGTGTTTGATCTCTCGCTTTGCCGACGCTTTGGTGGCGGAGAGATAATAATGGCGCTATCATCCTGGATGTTGATTTCGGGGGAAACAGGGCTTAAAGGCTTATTTCCTTTAAAAATAGGACTTAATGTCTTGCTTTCAGGCGAAACGGGGTTTAATCTCTTGCTTTGTCGAGGATTTGGCGGCAGACGGGTAGATATAGTGGTGCTGTCATCCTGGACGCCGCTTTTAGGTAAAACGGGGTTTGATGTCTGACTTTGACGCTTTGGAGCCATTGATTCATTTGAGACGACGATTTTCGACTTGGAGATGTCTTTTGATGTCTTCGAAGCATTCTTTTTTACGATTTCTCAAATTGAGAAATTCTTTTCGCTCCCCCGCCTCCCTTTAACAAGGAAGGCACGATGGCCATGGTGACAGGTCTGCTTATAAGTTTATAGTACCTAAAATCATACAGGAAAATATTTGGCTACCATGTATATAGTACAAATCTCATTAAAATACATCGCTTTCTACATGTTGTAATAGAGTAAAAGCCGAATAGCCATGAAAGAGGAGATTATGACTGCAGATTCATCTAGATCCCTGATGATTTAGCTACTCCTATATAAAGGTCTCCAACCGGGATCACAAACACAGCACCGATAGTATAACTAGACATCGCAGCGAAAACACCAGTGTGGTGGGAATACACCCCTCAGAAAGACAGAACTTGACAACCGTAGATATACAGTCTCTACAGGATTAAAGGAGAATTCTCTTTTGACTGAACTTGAATTATAGATCATGCGATTCATTGTGCGAGCGAAGTGTCGTGGTACAACACAGGTCACAGTAAGGGAACGTAAGAGGATGTTGTAAGAGCTTGATCCTTCTAGCTACCTAGGTAGGTAGATTTATGCTAAGAGGTGTTCATACATGTAACTTAGCTACCTATGTATCGATCCCGGGCCTTTGAATGCAGGTGTCCCGCAAGTTGTCGCAAAACCTCAAAATATTTCCACTTCATTTTTTCTTGCTCCCCTTGCCTTATTTTTGCAAGCTGCCTATAGCCAACGCCATTCCCTTCATAAATTGACGGACTTCATTTCTGAATGTCTTATCTTCCTCTCTGTTTGCTTTATTCTCCGCTTCCCTCACGCCACAATCCTTCATATGTTGACGGACTTCATCTTTGAACGCCTTGTCGTCGTCCTTAAACGTTTTATCTTCAGCTTTGACCTCGTCATATTGCTTCCTCATACTATCGCTTGCTGCCACCAATGCATCCATGTTTTTCTGAACGCCAACTATTATTGAATTCACCTGTTGGAGACGTATCGAGTCCTTGAGGCTGAAACCCTCATGTATCTCCTCTGGAGAAAATTTATGCCCTATAGGCCGTTGAGATTTCCAGAATGCCACCGCATCTTGATGCTCTTGCGACGTTGTCGGAGCTTGCTGAGGTTTTAGGCGGTTGGAAGGCTGCTTCGGCTTTGTAGGCGTAAGCAATTTGACCACTTCATCGATATCGAAGGTTTCGTCTGGCTTTGTCTCCAAATGTCCCTTTTCGCCTGTCGTCACCTCGCCGCGTTGCGTGTCAGGTCGTTTGTCGCCTGGTGTTTTTTCATCAGCTGTACGTTGCTGTTTAGCTGGCGTTTCGTCTGGATGCGAAGTGGACAGCCGTTTGTTTCCCTGCGGAGTGACATTTTCAGTCGTGGCAGGCATTTCAGTCGTGACATTATCAGTCGTGACGTTTTCAGTCTCGGTTTCCTCATCTGAGCTGTCCTCATCCGGCGAGGCGCTAGCTATTTCTTTGCCCTTCCAAGTGTCTTGGACGTCTGGAGATGTAGGAGTTCGTCTGGCACGTCTCGGTCTTCTCGCTTTCTTCTTCAGTCTCTTGCGTTCGGGAATATCTTGTCCCGCCCTGGCCCAAAGGGGAATATTTCGTACTTTAGGCCAATTGTCTAGAAACTTTATAGCGTTGGCTGTCTTTCTGTCGTACGTTGCAGCTTTCTTGGTGTCCGGGTATGCCGCGAGGTATAGTCTTGTTTCATCTTTTACCACGACGGTGGAGAACTTCATACGAACTTTCTCGATGTAAATGAAGCGGTTTGAAGAGCAGACCCCGTCAACGTTGTTCTTAGATGACTCGCCTTGCGATGACGATGCCATCTTGGCTTAGCGAGCTTTGGATCTTAGGTTATCAGGCGATGAGCGACGTGATGTCTCGTTGGTGCACCAAGCAAAACTTAGAAGGAAGCATAGAAAAAGGGAAAAAGAAGAAATATATTTGGAAATGTATGCGAGAAGGTAATTCTGAAACAAATGCCACGTGGTTCAGTAATATTTGAGTGAGTTGATTGACGCCAGATCTAACGGCTGTTTCCCAGCTGGTCGCCAATTGTCGTGGCATATTGTCGGCTGTATGTCTCCTTTCTCTTGCAAGTCTAGGAATCTAAGCCGCAGAGACAGTTAAGTCAATAATTTATATGAGCAAGGATCTATCGATATATACTGAAACTTCAGACTGGGAGCGGCGTTTAAGGTACATGGTACCTTATCTACGGCGAATCTGAATCTATAATTCGTAGAATTTACATGCATATAGATATGGGAAAATATATACTCGTAATATGAATAGAGCCAGAATACTAGGAGTAGCCGCCGACATCGCTGATACACCGCATCACAAACACTAGGTTTATTGGGACAACTTTAATAAGATAATAATTTTTTTTTTTTGATTCAATCAGTTCATTTATTCATGGGTTCTGTCTAACCCCGAAGATGCATCATAACCATGCAGGTTTTGCTTCTTTTTATATACAAATACAGACGCCGCCCAATAGTTCCATCATCCAATAAAGCCATGCCATGTTTTATATCTATTCCATCTTATATGTAAATTCATTTTGTGTGCCAAGAGGCAATAAAAAATCTTATAAAGCAAAAGGGGAGGAGGAGAGAGATAGAGAAAGATAAAAAAAAAAAAAAAGGAAAAAAAAGAAAAAGAATAATAAAATAAAAGTTGTAGATAAGAGTCGGTAAGCGACGCGACACCCCGGACGGGAACTCGGCCGCCCAGGGGGGCCTTGCAATGCATTGGTGGGAATGCAAGTCGCATATGTGGTGGAAGGTGACAGTGAGAGCGGCCGATAAGAGAGTCGGGAAATATCGAGAGGAAAACAAACGCCGTGAGGGGGATAAAATCGAAGTCGTCCAAAGTTGGTAAAGGCGCCGAGAGGCTACCCCTCCCTTCCATGGTAGCAGTAGTAGTAATAAGAATGGGTAAAAGCGAATATGGTAACATCAATACTTTTTGTTTTTGTCTCTCCCTGAGAAACGCCGGAAAATGAGTAAAACAATGACGACAGATGCGCAAGAAATCCTCGCGGCCGTGGTCCAGATCAGCCCGTGGGGGGCCAGCATAAGCACACGCAAAAGGGGCCGAGATGCTCGACTGGACCATTCCACATGTCAGTTGATGGTGGTGAGACCCCCCTTGCTGGCTGGCACAAGAATCCCTGCCAACCCCGCAATCGTCGGCTCGCTGCTTCTAAGCAAAATGCGGAGAGCGCGGTGAGAGGTGCAGCTCCATCACGACATCTAACAAAACACCACCCCACAGCAGCGGTGGCTAAGCTGCGCCAGTCCCATCCGAGCAGCTCAACCAGTGCGGTGATAGGGCCGCCGTGATCCCGCTGCTGCTAACCGGCATGCCGTCCGCAAGGGGGTGGATGAGCAGCGCTAAGGAAGCTCCCAACACACCTCTGCGTCTGAAATCACCGAGAAAGCATGGGGATGACGAGCTCGATGCTCTTTGGCCGAGAGCTGGAGCTGCTGCCAGGGTTTCGCGATGGTAGTGGTCGCTCCATGCCTCCGGATCCAGCTTCGTGCGAGTAGGCGCCGCCGTAGCCCAGGTCATAGGTGCTGGCCGACGAGAAGAAGCCGCTAGTTGAGTGTCGCGTGTACGAGTTGTTGGGGCTGGTGGCCGAGCTGCGGCTGAAGGGCCAGATGCCACTCCCCGTGGGTGATGGAGGGCTGGGCGGCCTCGCGTTTAGTGATCGCAGGGCAGACATGGCCGACGTGTGGTAGTTGAGCGTGGTGCCTGGTGTTGCAGGCGGAGAGTTGCTGAAGTGCATTGAGCTGGGCCTCGATGGCGATGCCCGCGGCACAATGTCCCGGGGCTCGGGCTTGTCCACAGTGTAGTGAGAATGGCTTTGATGCACGCCACCGAAGTAGCTATGAATCGAGGCTGGCTGCTGCGAAGACGAGTCTTGATCGACCCGGCGGCATCTACAAAGGTTGTCAGTAATCATAGACCTTGAAATCGACAGGTGGACAGGAGCGAAGTCAACATACGTATCAGAGCAGTATAGCATCTCGTCGTAGGGGATGAATTGTTTTTCGCAGGTCATGCTGTAACAAGCAGAATTAGCAAAAGTTTCACTTGCACCATCAACATCAGAGACGCTTCCTTACCAATACTGAGGAAAGCTCTCCCTCTCATCGTTATCCCAGATTTCGCTGTGTTCACGGTGGCCCCGTCCCAGCTTCTGGGCACTGGATGGAGTGTGTCGTCGGGTCATGGCTGGTCGCTTGTATTGCGCAGGAGTAGCGGAAACGGTCTTTCGTACGTCTGTTGTAGATGAGTTGGCAGTGTAGGGTCCGGACTTTCGTCGTTGATGAGGCATTAGGAATAATAGAGCTCCTTAAGTGGAAGAAGTAAGAGGGTGTGGATGAAGGTGATATCCTGGCAGTTCGTAGAAGAGGGGAAACTACCAGGACTGTTCAGCGAGAGATAACCAAGGCTTAGCGAGCTGGCTTTATAATCTACAGGCAGCCAGATGGTTGTGTGACGAGTCGTATTTTGAATAGAATGCGGTTTTGACCAGGTCGTATTTTGAAAGGCGCGAGATTATTAAAACGAAACGATTTATTCACATGCGTGACCGAGAAATAGATGGGCCCAGTGCCTCCTATACTCCTATAGCAGACGGTGGATTGATAGAGGTCACACTCAAGAGGGAGGGTGAGTTGATCGACAGGATCCGGCAGATGGAAGAACGGCGCAGATCGATTCGTCGGACGGACAATGTTTATCCACTCTGGTGTTCAGTTGACAAGAGCCGTCTGTTGACTTGTGTTTATCAAAGGACCAAATATAGTAGTAGTAATGGTTATTGACAGTCAGATGATTGCTGGTATAGGTGGGTGAGATCAAGGGCGGACTTCGTGTAAGTGGCACGGGATTCCGGATTAGTGCTGCCGAATGGAGGCGGAGCTTCTGCTGGTTGGATCGAGACGCGGTGCTCGACGAGGCGCAGGAGGCAGGAAAGGGATGTCAGAAGAACGTTGACAGTGGAGGTGGAGGTTGATGGAAGGGAGAAGAAAAAATAAGGGAGAGAAGATGATGAAAAGAGTTGGCGCGTATGACTGGTTTTGTTGTCGTGATTTGATTAATTGATAGCAGCCGAAAGCGGAGACTCGGAGTCGCTGCTTGGTGAGAAGGTTTAGAGGCCTCAGCGCTACAAAATACAGCGATGGTGACACACTGTCGACGCCCGGCTCCACAATGTCGCGATAGTACCAGGCAACGATGACTCTGATTTTGTGGGTTCCTTTTGCTTGTGTAAAGTTTTTTTTCTGGGACGCTCTTTGACACAAGAGAAATAGTATCTTTTTTTTTTTTTTCTATTCCTGTGGACACAGAAAATGAAAGAATGATTGGTGGCCTTGACGAGCTCGGAGAAAGATGATGGATGGTAGGGCTGGGCTCGCTTGCATAGACTTGTAAGACGGGCTTGTAGCTTATTGACGGTGAAAGGTGGGCAAAAGCTGACGTGCTTATTAGCCGGTCTTGGTAGGCGAAACAAAAGGTAGCACAAGTAAGCCTGGGGTGCTTGTTCTTGTCTGTTTGTTTTGTGAATATGAATTGAGAATGGTGTGCTCGCAGCTTGGTTGGCGGTAAAGAGAAGTTGACGTGATAAGGTGGCACGATTGAGTAAATGCAGGTCTGTGTAGGGAGTAGATAGATACCGAATGCTCTGTACACTGAGCTGAGTATTGCACTGTATCCGGAGAAGAGAGAAACGACAGAAACAGATCAAGCTAGCGAGAGCAGAAGCAAAGAGAGAACAGAGAAGAGAGAAGGGGGTAGATTCGAGCCGCAAGAGCCGTATCCGGGGATGCTGGCGATTATTTAACATGGACCTCTCCAATACAGGCGCTGCAGCTATTACCATTGTAGATACTCCTTCGTAGCCAGGCACGAGTGGAGGCCAATGGGCAGCAGCACGCGTCCCCGTCCCCGTCCCCAGGCTGAGTGACGAGTCGCCGGCCGCATGCAGTGCATCGTAAGCGTAGTTTGCAAGCATCTTTGGACGGCCCCGATGCGAAGCTAATGGCATGGCCTTGGCTCCGAGATTGTGCGGCGCCTTTTGGTGGCGATCGACGGAACGGGGCCAAAGCCAGGCCAGGGGGGGATGAGAAGTACAAGCAAGCCTCTCTGTACCGTGTACCCTGCTGGCTCGTACTCCGCCCTGGCAGTACTCCGCCAATGTGCGTCCGGCGAGGTCGACGACGAGGTCGCACTACGGTACATGCACCAGTGGAGCAGGCTTGAGCTGGCACGCAGCAGCGGTACCGGTACTCCATGCGGACATTGGGCAGGTCTCGCGGCTCCACGGACCACCAAGGTACCAACTCCGCTCCGAGGTCCGTTTCTTTGTACGGAGTACTTTGTACGGAGTACTTCGTACTAGCTCTGGTCTTTGTAGTACCTGCAATTGAACTCCGGATGGGATGGGCGATCCTTCAAGCGCCCTTTTTGCTCAGCCATTGGCTATTATTATGGCATGGCTTTCAATCATATGCATTTGTATTTGTAGTTGTGCACATACAGTGAGGTACAGGTACGGTATGCCCTGTTCTTTAACCCTCTACGGTACGGGGCAGCATTGCATTCCTAGCAGGTGATAGAACCATGCCCGCCTCCTTTCATATCCTGTCTTACTGTAGCATTTTACTCAAGTATTTAATTAAAATTTTTACCCCTGTGAAGGTACATGCACACAAAAAAGCCAAACAGAAAAATTGAAACACAAAAAAAAAAAAAAAAAAACATTCAGTCATGCATATCCATGACAGGCTTCGTTTGACACGAGTTGTACCTATCGTCACCCCTCTGTGGAGTTTTCTTTTTCTGCCGTGGGGCCTTGCCTGGCGGAACAAACGGAGCCAGCTGACGGTTACGGGCGACGCAATGGCACAATTGTCACGCAAAATCGCCTGCTGGCCTGCACAGTCATCCAGTCCAGCGAGCACGTTTCCAGTGGCCCAAACGCTATGCCATCCATCCTCCCCGCCACGATCCAATCAGCGTCTACGTCGCCCGAGGAATTCGGGCCACGGGGGCACTTTGGAGCATCTTCATTACGCAACTGTGATGCGAGGAAACTGGGCAGCAGATTTTTTTAATCTATATTTTTAGACTTGTCAAGCAAGTAGTACGAGTATGTTGGTGAGTTTCGCACTACTAATTAGTAGGTAGTATGAGGTGTCTATCTATTAGACACAGAAAAGAAACACGAGAGCGCATATTATGTACCAGAGAGAAACGGAAAGTCCATCACGGTGTTTTTTTTTCCGCTAGCCCGCTAACCTTGATGTCCAATGACGCACTGCGACCGTAAAAAATCTCTGTCTTTTCCATACTATTTCGCACTCCGAGCCTTCGCAGTTCACGGACTCCGAATCCTGCGCAGGTCCTTTCGTAACTCTCCTCTTTGTCATCACATCAGGCCAGGATTTCATTACCCTCCTAAATTGACTTTTTCCTCCCAACGACAATCCGAGGATGTCAAGGTCCCTGTACCTTGTACCTTGTCTTGTGCTCCGTCTATCCCCCTGACAAACGCCCCCAAATCCTTCCCCCTCCGTTTTGTCGCCTGCAACGGCTATTCGTTCGGTTTAGTGCTGGCCTTGGTTGAATAGCGCACGAAAAGTGTTAGCCGAGCTGCACTGATGCAGGCTTCCAGACATGCAGCTCCACGAACGTGATTCGCTTCCAAACCTCCAAGACTCACTACCATACTACTATTGTCTGCTAGCCTTTGGAGCAATCAGTTTCTTGACTCCTCATCCGCGCTTAGTTCACGGTGCTACTAGTATCTAGTATTCGGGGCTACACGTGCTGCTCCTACTGCTACTGCTGTGTCTTTCATCCAAAGTCTTGACTCGTGTGTGGGGGGTTGACTGCTGCTAATCCCCAAGTTACATACTCCGTACAAGCATGCCGCAAAACTCTCTCTCCAACCCCGGATGCTCGTTGAATTGACCCGGCCCTTGTTTCAATTGGCCCTAAGAAACCTACGGAGACAACCACGTACAGCTATGGGATTGCATGGTACAGTATGGGGCGTTGCTGCTGTCCCGTCTATGCCGCCATGCCCAAGGCGCATCGCAGCGTTCTTAGTTTGATACATGGCGTTTCTGCCTGTCAGACTTGAGCCGCTCAAAACAAAGGTAAAATACATCCAGTTAGGGCTGACGGGCCACGGAACCCGAATCCCATCGTAAGACAAGGAATTGACCTTGCGCCATTTGCTTTTATTATTACTATTTACTTTGTGCCTGGCTCTACCCCCGAATTAGCGCTGCTATTCCGTTTTCAACTTTCCATACTTGGATCGAGGCTATCGTTGCACGAGTTGACTCGCATTCGCTACTCTCCACAGAGACTATGAGCTGTTGTCTCAAGCGTTGTTCTTCGCCGTCTACCCCCCTTTGATCCTGGTTTAGCTGCCCGGCGGAACCCACTCACGGCTGGCGGCTTGTTCGGTTCTGGCCATATTCGGCGCCGAACTGAGCGACTCATTCTCCAGACTCCATGCCCGTGGGATGGGAGCAGAGCCAAGAAGCCATCGTCGGGTTTCGCTCCATCGACCCACTCACAGGAGAGAAAGGGAAATGCAAAGAAAAAAGAAAAAAGAGTTCAGCTGTATGGCCCTTGCATCAAGCTAGAAAATAAAGGCAAAAAGAGAAAAAGTTTAGCACGTCCAGCAAATCTCACACAGCATCTCATCTGCCTTTGGTAGCCGCGGACTCTCGTTTGTGTGGGGAATATCTCCGAACATTTTTTCCCAACCTTGGCCGAGGGACATCAGGGCCCTTCCTGACCAATTCTATCGTCCGTTTCTTAGTCATTCCACCAGACCCTGTATCAGGAGATTCTAGTGAAAATGGACACGATTGCGAGCCCCTTGAGAGGTCCATTGTATTCTCGAATGCTGCTTGTACTGCCACCGCTCTGTATACGAGTAAGCACGCTGGCATGCTCGGGTCCCCGTTGTGCAGAATCGACTCCATCTTGAGTATCATTTGCTATGGAGAATATGCACAGGCGAAGCTGCCCGTTTCTCCCGGCATACCGCCAGACCGTCAAGAGTCCCAGCTGGGGCCCGCGGCTCCGTCTTCATCGTAACTGCGTCCCCTTGTCCCAAAATTTGGGAGGGGCTGAGTAATTGGCATCATACTGGTACTGCTTGTACCATCCCCAACACCGCCAATTCTGTCTTTGTCTGGGCCTTAACAGGGATGATGGACGGGTTTCTGCCAATCAAGGCATCACACGCAATTGATGGCGAAAGTAACACTCTGCATTGCGTCCCAATCCCCAGGGTTGGTTCTGCTTCATCTGGTATAGGATGGGGACAGCGCTATTACGACTACTACTTCAAACGGCAAAATGAAACGAAGAAGAAGCGGTGGCAGCAGCAGCTTGGCATCCAACACGTCTGTCTTATTATCCGTCCGATCCACTTGATCCTACCAGATGCCACCCCGCATCTTTGCTTCGGGTCTCGAAAGAAAGCTGATGCAAAAACCGTGCGGGCTGAGGCCATCGGAAAGTATGTCCGTGCTTCCTGTTAGTCTGTTATGCGCATACTAGTAGCATGTATGTCTCACACAGAGCGCTTCTCAGGTTGACAGCTGGCTTGCTAGTTCATGGTCGTAATATCCTATTTGCCTGATCTTTTCTGTGGCATGCATATCATTCAATCGGCTGGAAAAGGGCCTGGCCCTTATACGTATTCCTCTAGTTTCTTTGCCAAGCTGCTAATGAACATGAACGAAGATTAACTATTGCCTTGGCGGGAGTCGCTCTGTGGGGTCGCCCAGAAATCCCATCTCCAAGGCCGCTTTCCATCAACGCCCGAGCGGGCTGTTTATACGGGCGACGGGGCAATTTTCATTCCAGAATGCCAGCGAACATCGCGCTCTTGTACATACAATGGGGCAGGCTCAATTGCCAACATCTCGGACTCCTCCGTCTGCGCTGGGATCCTAGGCTACATATCCATGCAAACGTGCTCTGTAGAGACAAGGAGGCCGAACAAGAAGAGAGAAAAATAATCTTAACGAAATGGGGCTAGTTGGGAATATCCCCGCCCAATGGATCTGCGCGGGATCGGTCCGGACGCTGCCAACCCCGTTTTGCTAGCACTACTGCTTTATCTGTACTCCGTACGAGTAATGTTTCTTAGCAAACACGACGCAGCATGATTTTTGCTTCTCCTGAACAAGCATCAGATCAGAGTGCGTGCTGAACGTCCCTGTCCCCGGTAGACATACTAGTAATATGTTAATCAAAGTTATGCCGGCTCCTTCTCCTGTCTAGAGTGAGGTTTAAAGTATATTAGGGCTAAAATTTCAGGGCTCTCACAAAAAAATCAACAAAATCGCATGGGCTACCCAGCAAGCGAGCATCGGGATCCATACTTGCATCGAAAAGAAAACTTCTAGCAATTGAGTCGCTGGGGGATTAGGAGCCGACGTTACCCACCGTGGTGGATAGTTGCCAACACGGGGGTCAGTCACCATTAACCAAGGTAGAGAAAAAAAAAAAGGGGGGGGGGGGGGGGGGGG